>BTPG01000005.1:149448187-149583187 GCA_036245525.1 Semisulcospira habei | reverse complement strand
GCCTGACGCCGGTTCTGACCTGGAGCTCCCTGGTGAACTGCCCTTCGTGGATCACGCGACATGTCATGCCACCGTAGCTGCTCCTGATCAGGCAGACGAGTTTTGTGGGTACACCGTAGTGTATTAGGAGTTTCCACAAAGTCTCTCGGTCCACACTGTCAAATGCTTTCTCGTAATCCACAAAGTTGACGTACAGCGGGGAGCTCCACTCCAGAGACTGCTCCACGATGATGCGGAGAGTGGCAATCAGGTCTGTACATGATCGGTTTTTCCTGAATCCTGCTTGCTGGTCTCTCAGCTTGGGGTCGACGGAGCTCTTCATTCTCTCCAGGATGATCCTGTTGAAGACCTTTCCTGGTACTGACAGCAAGATGATTCCTCTGTAGTTGGAGCACTTGCTGAGGTCGCCTTTCTTGGGAAGCTTGATTAGGTACCCCTCCTTCCAGTCAGCCGGCATCACCTCCTCTTCCCAGATCTTTCCAAACAGTGGGTACAACATCTCTACTGTTGTTTCTATGTCTGCTTTCAGAACCTCCGCTGGGATGCCATCTGGCCCTGCTTTGACGTTTTTCAAAAATGCCACTGCTCTTCTGATCTCTTCTCGGCTGGGTCTGTCACAGCTGATGGGTAGGTCAGTCTCTGCTGGCTGGATGTCTGGGGGGTCGGGTGGGGTGGTTCTGTTCAGTAACTCTTCATGATACTCAGCCCATCTGTCGAGTTGGTCTGCTCTGTCTGCAATAGGCTTGCCTTCTTTGTCTTTTACTGGTCTTTCTGTATGGCCATTCTTGCCAGACAATCTTCTGGTAATGTCGTAGAGCTGTTTCATGTTGCCGCTGCCTGCTGCCTTTTTTTGCCTCTGCTGCTAGGCCGTCTGTGTAGGCTCTCTTGTCTGCCCTGATACTCCTCTTCACCTCGCGGTTGGCTTCCGAGTATTCCTCATGTGCCCTTGCTTTGGCTGCTCTCGTGCGACTGTTGTTGACAAATGCTTTCTTCTGCTTCCTCACTTCTATCTTCTTCAAGGTCTGTGCCGACAGCCAGTCCTTGTGATAGTGTTTCTTGAACCCTACAGTGTCTTTGCAGGTTGAGTTCAGTGCCTCTCTAACTGCCTTCCACTGCTGATCTGTGGTGACCGCCTCCTCTTCATCTACTAGCTCCTGTAGCGCTTGAAATCGGTTAGACAGCACCAGTTTGAACTCTTCTCTCACTCCAGGCCTACATTATAGCGCTGTCTTCTTGTTGTCCCTGTGCTGCTTTTCTTTAACTTGAGCTTTATTCTTAAGATAAGCAGATGATGGTCTGAGGCGACATCTGCTCCCCTCCTCACTCGAACATCTTGAAGGGATCTTCTAAATTTCTTGCCAATGCAGATATGGTCTATTTGGTTCTCTGTAGTATGGTAAGGTGAGACCCAAGTTGCTTTGTGTATTCTTCTGTGTGGGAAGATGCTGCCTCCAATGACAAGTCTGTTTAGAGCACAAAAGTCTACGAACCTCTCCCCGTTCTCACTCATCTCCCCTAGTCCCTGTCTCCCCATCACCTCTTCGTATCCGGTGTTGTCCTCCCCTATTTTGGCATCGCCATTTAAAATCGCCCATGATGATGGTGATGTCTCGCTCCGCACATTTGTCCACAGCACTCTGGAGTCGGTCGTAGAACTCTTGTTTCTCTTCCTCGTCACTGTCATTAGTGGGCGCATAACACTGGATGACGTTCAGTTTGATCTTTTTCCTGGTTCTAAAGGCTGCTGTGATAATTCTTGGCCCAAGAGGTTCCCAGCCCATCAGCGCTCTCTGTGCCACTGGTGACAGCATGAATGGTACACCTTCTGTATGGGGGGGGGGGGGGGGGGCATTCTCCTCTTCATGACCTGAATACAGAATCAACTCCCCACTTAACAGCCTTTTCTGACCAGACTGCGTCCATCTGGCTTCACTGATACCTAGCAGGGAAAGGTTGTACTTTTGCATTTCCGCTGCTATCTGGGCGGACTTCCCGCTCTGGTACATGGTCTTAACATTCCATGTGCCCATGATTGTATCCCTGTTCCTGTGGCTCCCGAAGATTTCCGGCTTTCACCACAGGACGTCATAAATCTCAGTTCTGGTAGAAGAACCTTCCTCCTCCAGGAAAGGAATTGCTGTTTGTCTATTCGTCGGCGTTTTTGTAGCTATTTCTTTATTTGCAGGGTGGGGAAGCTACCCCCACGCCCAAACCCCTTACTAGGAGGACCAGGAGTTTTCTGTCGGGGTCTCCTTCCCTTAGTCGACCATGTTGGTTCACGGGACCTTATTTCATTCGGTGCACCCCTCTCGCGAGGGACCCCCTATCCACCACCAAGGGGACGCGCCTCAACGCCATAAGGTCCCAGCGCGAGGGATAGGAAAACATGCATATATTTTATTTTGAGAAAAATCTTGAAGGCCCACTACCGCCGTAACTGTTCAAAGATACACTTCTTAACAGATGATTACGAAACGCTACACACAGGTCTAGTTATGGTTCATTTAGACACAGGAGAATCCAATTCAGCACACGTCGTCTTTATATCAAGTAACCTGACAATGACGCCACTCCGTTCAGTCTAGAAATACAACGCTATCAGTACTGTGACTACGAGAAACAGCTAAAAATAGCCTGGTTTGAAACGCTAACGTCTGCGCAGAATAAATAAGTGCGATTGCGCATGGACTGTTGCTGCGGGTCCAAATTGCTGTTAAAATTCATTATGTGTGTCGACAAGACATAACAAACACAAATGGTGCAGAAACGTGTCTTCAGATTTATGCGTAATGGTACTTCCGATCTTTTCAGGCTCTTGGAACAGCTTAAAGGATAGTGCGCAGTGACCTTCACCTCCTAAAACTGTCTGCAATAAGGATACCCCATTTCTGGACAGAAGCTCGGATGCAACAGAAAGCTGATTGCTTAGATTAACTACTCAAAACGTTTGGCATAAATGGCCTCAAACGACCGTGTGCTGAAGATGATACTCGCTTGTCCTGTAACGGTATCACCAACAAACAGTCCAATTAGGAGTGTTTGGCCTCTGACGAGAAGAGACTAGGGGCACTTTTGTCATATTTCCAGACTGAACTGACGGCATTTGCTCGATTTTTTTTTGTAAATTTAGAAGTCAATGTCATTTTTAATATTTTACCAGTGAAGTTCGCAGTCAATGCAAAATAAACCATGAGGCAATAAAAACGCGAATTTTTCACCGTAGTGATTTTCTTCGTAAATGAGCTTTGTGAAGTTCCGGGTTATTTTGACGTCATTTGTATGGGAATATTATGAAGAGTGTGTTATGTCTCGTGTAATTGGAATGTTTAGTCTGAAAAATCTCACATTGATGACTTATGACGTCATCTGTGACCCTACCATCACGGGGCATTGAAAGTGAAATGTGGAGCATCTGCAGACGACACCGCGTAAAACCAACCAACATGCAGAGTCACTAGGGTCAGTGTGAATGAAAATCCAGCCAGTTTGGTCTTGACCTACTTTTAGTTTGTCAAAGGCACTTAAATAATCAACATGACATACAAACACGAAAAGCAAACAGTTGCTTATTTTTGGGTAGCGGCCATATTTACCTGATCAAATGGATCTTGGTGTGTTCTTTATCTCTGTGTCAATCACTGGAGCATAAAAAATGGTTTGAAAGTAATTAAAATTATTTAAAGTAAGATTTATTAAGAAAACGATTTCCTCAGAAAGTTCTGGTTGTCCAGTGAATTTTGTGAGTCACATTTCTTTTGAGGAATTCATCAACATCATAAGCAGTCCACACAGCATGTGCATTAACAAATCTCACAGGAAACTTGCTTGACAGAGTATGTCCAGTGTGATTATTTTCAGCACTAATGAAACCGTGTGTCCTCCAAGGTGTCCAAGGGCGATAACTCCTCAAAACTGTTTGTGATGGTAGCTCAGACATTACGCTCAACGTCTAAAGTAAAAAACACAGAAAATTTTCTTGTTTTGTTGTGAGGGTGGCTGTTTGTTTGCGGGTACATTTACTGACACTTTTCGCGTTTTTATCGTCTCTGGGTATATTATGTAAGAAACTATTTTCCAAAAGTGGTGAAGTCTGTTCACGAGGAGCGGCCAACTCGCAGTAGCCAGAACATTTTTTTCCCCTTGCAAATGCCAGTGAGCCAAGGACAGTGTGTCCTACACAGAGGAGCAAAATATTCGCGTTCTTCCTCAACCATCAAACAATCATTGCCTTGACCAATGCGACATTTGGTTGTTCCCTAAAATAAAAAAAGAGGCTTTCAGCGGGACTGACGGGGCTTTCATACATTCAGGACCTAGCAAAAAGTCGTAAATTCACAAGTTCGACCCTGACCTCCATCAGAATACCACATCGCCTTTGAATCTTGCCTCAAGGTGCTGAAACATTGCAAAAACAGTGGAGGGTAGTGCTATTACCACATGTGAAAATATCAAGTAAATTGAATTTCAGTTATACGGCACAACTATCATTACTTCCTCATCATAACCTCGAATAAAAAGATATGTTCACTCGTGGATTACATTGCTTTATTGTATAGGGCTTCTAGAAAAAAAAACGTCTTCATCTAAAGAAGTGTCTGCACTAGAGAGGAACGCTAAAGTATTTTGTCCAAATCTGAATGTCACAACCAACACTGAAAATTACCATAACGGTAATACAAGCAATGCAGGCTTCGAATATTTTGCATTCCACACATGAGTTTTATTGCTGGAATTAAACGAATTGTGGTCTTAGATCTGTCTTTTGGCCCTGAAGTGAGTGTTTTTGAATTGCCGGTAAAAGCTGGCAAATGTCGGTTGCAACATCGGACACAATATTGACGTAACAATTGTTACTGCTAAAGAATGTTGGATAATGAATTTTTGGGTTAAACAGATCTCTTACTAGAACAAATATGTTACTGCTAGAGATGATCTCTGGTATTATGTGAAGGTTATTTATCTACTTGATGCAGTAAACACTATGTCCATTGTAACAACTGACCCTTTCACATTGTGTTTCGTTAAAGTCACCTTTCTGGAAAACGGCGCGGACAAAAGCAGATATGACTCATATGTGTACAAGAAACATTACTCTTTTAGACAGTACAACATTTGAAATAAATAGGTTAGTTTAATTTTACAGACTAAGGTCCCATTTTTATGGGCACCTTTTGGCACAGGCTTATTAAATACTTTCACTGCCTTTTGTGCCACTCAAGTCGCTTCTCAGTAGTACAGTAATGTTTCTTTTCAGTGATGTTTCTTTCCGAGGATGAAAGTAATACAAGTTATCGCAGATGTTGCACTTCTTCCCGCGTGCGCCCTCTGAGGCAGACTGACAAATGACGTCATTTTGCTGCTGTCTGGGACTTGTTTCCAGTTAGTATTACACCTATACATTGGGATACAGTGTGAGACAGGCGTGACACGTCAGACAAGTTTTACAAGAAAATTACATTTCGGCATTTTGTTTGTCTGAAACCAGCGTGAAGCGTGAGTAAAATAGAAACAAATTTTAAAAAGGACTATTTGTCTTCGAAGTCTGTTAGATTTTGACGGGATCTAGGCGTAGTTTTGACTTTTGGTTAGCGTTTCTTGGCCGATGCAAACTGGAGGCCATTGATCTCAGAACTAGACAGAAGTTTCGAAGACTAGACGTGCCCATGCGGCGACACGCGACAAGTGTCGAAAGTGTCTGACATGTCAAACACCTATAATGTGTTTGTCTAGAAAACAAAGTATTTGCGTCATTGTCGTGCCGGTACATGTATCAACTGATTCAGACTCACGGAGAGATCTAAAGTTAACTTGAAACAAGCTAGTTGTGGTCCACAATTTTGAGTATTTAACTAGGTATAAACTCTCACTGTTTGTTTGCTTGATAACATTGCATAGTTCGGCCTTTGGTTTATTAGATTTGATTTTTAAAGGCAGCTCTAACACGATGAACCGGTCGAAAAAGCAATGGCGCCAGACCAGGAAATCCGACTGAAACCCACATTGAGTCTATGCAGGCCTACGAACATTGTGTTGGTCGCCAGCGATGAAAAAGGTCATATAAATACCAAGGGGAAGATAACGATACCTAAAAATCAGCTCAGTTTTGGACAGCAGCAACTTGAAAAAACACTATGTCACAAAGATTTGAGTAATTTTGTTAAAACACGTACCAAGGGATTGATTGATTGTACATTGCTTAACGTCCCGACAGCAACAAGGCTTTCTCAGGACGTGCCTGCACTGCTTGTGAAAAAAAAAAAACTAAACAGAACATTGAATGTATGTCACCAGCTGGTCAAATACATTAAATAAACCTAACACATGGGGCCTAAATAAAGCCAAGACCATTTAGCAACACACATCCAATATCAAGAGCTACAGGCAGTGCAGACAGTAGGGAGAGTTTTAAAAAGGCAAATACAGGTGAATGGACCAGGGTAGACAGAAACACATGCCCCAGAATAGAGGGAAAAACCCACCCTGTGGGGCCGACCAGGGTGACCCTGGGAACTAAGTAGTTAACCCCACCCAGGGCAGACCCGGGTGGGGCGTACCAAGGGAAATAACTTTGTGCTGGACAGATAAACGATTAGATCCCCTACCCCTTTTAGTTTTATGCACCTCACCACCCACGGACAAAAATATACAGATAAAGTACGGGACGATCATATATATATATATATATATATATATATATATATATATATATATATATATATATATTATATATATATATATATATATATATATATATATATATATATATCGGGGGGGGGGGGGGCAGGGGATCTAACCGTGTCTGTCCAGCTTAGAGTAATTTCCCTGGTAATTCCCCTTGGTGTGCATAATGTTTCTACCAGCTCTTGTTTCACATATTTCGTTTGTTGGTATTAGATTTATTTATTGCGCACGTGGTCTTTCATTTTTGAAGGTTAGCCTCCGAAGTCCGGCTGCCGTTGACAGGAAGAAACACATTTTTCAGTTATTGATATGGTCTTATCTTGAAGGCGTCACAGTTTTAGACTCAGTGTAATGGATCTGACCGGTTGTTATTTCAGCCTTGATGCCTTTCATACTACTGCCTTTTCACAAATCCCAGACCGAAAAGGTGACTACCAAGCGTGAAGACCTAAAATGAAAAAAAAAAAATCTAAATCAAGAAAATAAAAATTACAAGCATTTCGGAGTAAACTGTTTTGTCTTATTTTCTTTAACCCATTTAACCCTAACACCTACAGTAGGAGACTGATTGACCATGATAATTCAAGGGTAGTGCCAGATTAGCTTAGCGCCTGAAGGCACTAAGCTAATCTGGCACAACTCCCCTTGATATATCATGGTCAATCCACCTCCTGCAACTGGTACATAGTCGTTCAGTGACACTTCCAAAATTTGGGGAAAGCGCCCGTGGCGCTTAAAGGGTAAAGCCTGTTTCTTTCTTCTCTGGTTACTACCTTGCCTTTAACTTTTTTTTTTTTTTTTTTTTTTTTTTTTTTTTTTTTAGATCATGGCAACAAGCGCAGGAGCGTCAAGCATGTCTAAATCGCGAACTCCAAAGTGCGCGCGGTGCCGTAACCACGGGTTCACGGTCAACCTGAAGGGTCACAAGGGCTTCTGTCCGCATCGGACGTGCACGTGCCCGCTGTGCAGCCTAGTGAAGGAGAGGCAGGAGGTGTCCAAACGCCAGATAAAGCTCCGGCGTCAGCAGCACCAAGAGGAGATGATGGGCATGTACGTCCCGGTGCCGCCCAGCATCTTTGCCCAGGGATCCATTGGTAACTGCGTTGTTGTTGGTGTTGTTGACCCTCACAATAGAATTCAAAATCAATAATCGATATGTGAAGGTACACTACAGTTTATTGGCTCACATGCGACAACAAAAGTGAATCAATGTTCCCAATGCGCAAAAGGCCTTCTGACCGACTTAGGCTCCCAGAATATTTTCCGCGCACACACTGACGCACAGGCAAAAAAGGCACACACACACACAGACACATATATATATATATATATATATATATATATATATATATATATATATATATATATATATATATATATATATATATATATATATATATATATATATATATGTATATATATATATATATATATATATATATATATATATATATATATATATATATATAAGAAAGAAGGAAAAGTAAATATACATATATATATATATATATATATATATATATATATATATATATATATATATATATATATATATATATATATATATATATATATATATATTTCATTCAATTCTGAGAATGCTGTGCTAATGCCATGGAATTCCAGGCTGGTAAGCTTGCATTGTCATCAGGACATCAGCTGTCCTTTATGTGACTGCATCGCTCAGTCGAGAAAGGAGAGAGTAGTGGGAGAGAATGAATGACAGACCTATCATTTTGAGCTTCCACTGAACACCTACTACATAAAGCAGTAGGGACTACCCCCAGGCGCCCCGCTATCCACTGGAGAATATCCACACCTCCCCCATGCTAGAAAATATTCCCAAACAGATATTGGTCATGCTGAGTAGATTTAAGTTTTTGCCGCCTACGACCGGTTTCGCCCCAGGGGGGGGGGGGGGGGGTTAGGGGGGGGGGGGGGTCTTCAGGTAGGCATACGGCGTAACTTGAAATTGCAAACACAACGCATGAATTTACTGGTAGAACCACTAGTACAGCGCGGATTGTATCCCTAAAGCTGTATGAGGTGTTGCAGTGGAAGAAGACAGACTAATTTTGAAAAGACAACACCTAGGCAATTTTGTGGTACAATTATTCTTTACTTTTAACAAAGGCGTCGCCCAAGCCAAAAAATGCACAATCCATGGAATTAGCACAGCATTCTCAGAATTGAATAAAAAATTACGTCCCTTGGAGCTAATCTGATTGAGTGCATTTTTGGCTTTGGGCGACGCCTTTGTTAAAAGTAAAGAATAATATATATATATATATATATATATATATATATATATATATATATATATATATATATATATATATATATATATATATATATATATATATATATATATATATATATATATATAAGTGCACTCAGAGTAGCTCCAAGGAACATAATTTTACATTTCAATTCTGAGAGTGCTCTGCAGTGCTTACTTACTTAATTATGCCTGTCACCCCTACCCGGGTATAGGCCGTCGACGAGAGACCTCCAGCAACTCCTGTCCTGTGCTTCTCCTTCGATTCTACTCCAGGTGGTTCCCAGTCTCTTGATGTCTGCTTGGAGGACTCGACGCCAGGAGTTTCTCGGCCTACCTCTTTTCCTCTTTCCCTGGGGGTTACATGGTCTTGACGTTCCATGTGCCCATGGTTGTATCCCTGGATAGAGAGAGGCGGCTCGGTCCTGTGGCTTCCGAAGACTTCCGGCTTTCACCACAGGACGTTATAAGTCTTCTGGTAGAAGAACCTTCCTCCTCCAAGAAAGGAATTACTGTTAGTCTTTTCGTCGGCGTTTTTGTAGCTATTTCCTTTTTTGCAGGGTGGGGAAGCTACCCCCACGCCCAACCCCCTTACTAGGAGGACCAGGGGTTTTCTGTCGGGGTCACCTTCCCTTAGACCATGTTGGTTCACGGCACCTTATTTCATTCGGTGCACCCCTCTCACGAGGGACCCCCTATCCACCACCCAGGGGACGCGCCTCAACGCCATATGGTCCCAGCGCGAGGGCTCTGCAGTGCTAATGCCATGGAATTCCAGGCTGGTGAGCTTGCATTGCGTTATCAGGACATCAGCTGCCCTTTTTGTGACTGCAAGGCTCACTAGATCTAGAAAAGAAGGGAGGGGTGGCGGTGGGAGTGAAGGAATGACATACCTATCATTTCTGGCTCACGTACGAAGCAAAGTGAGTCTATGTTTTGGGCCAGTGGTCGCCGTCCATCCGTCGTCCGTCCGCCGTCGTCCGTCCGCCGCCGTCAGTCGTAAACTTTAACGTTGGCATTTTCTCGAAGACTATTCAAGCCAGATTCTTCAAACTTGCCCAAAGATACGTTGTAGCAAGACCTTTCTAAACATACCAGTTTGAGTGACATCTCACAAAGGTCAAGGTCACAGGAGAGCAGGAAATATGTCAGAAATAGCTATATTTTGACATAATTTATTTTTTCTCAAATACTATTCACAACTTCAAACCCAAACTTGGTACAAAGATACCTGATGGTAAGACCTTCCAATGCATACTAATTTGGTTGATCCCTCGTAAAGGTCAAGGGTCACAAGAGCTCAGGAAATAGGTGAAAAATAGCCATATTTTGACAAAAGATGTTTTTTTTTCAAATACTATTCACAACTTCAAACCCACATTTGGTACAGAGATACCTGATGGTAAGACCTAGCTATGCATACTAATTTGGATGACCCCTCGGAAAGGTCTCAGGAAATAGGTCCGAAATAGCCATATTTTGACAAAAGATGTTTTTTCTCAAATACTATTCACAACTTTAAACCCAAATTTGGTACAGAGATACCTGATGGGAAGACCTTTCTATGCACACCAGGCTAATTTCGTTGATCCTTTGAAAAGGTCAAGGTCACAAGAGGCTGGCAAATGTGTGTAAAATGCCGATTTCGGATAAAATTGTAGGTATTACCAACATTTTTGCAAATTTTTCAGCCACATTTGGAACAAAGATAGCTGAAGCATAGGAATGCATACTAATTTAATCATTACAAAGGTCAAGGGTCACGGGGGGGTGGGGGGGGGGGGGGGGGGGGGCTTTGACAGATGTGTGAAAAATGCTTACATTTTTAGAAAACATGAATTTTGCTGCTGCAGAAGCCAGCCCTTGTCACAAACATCACACATATGTAAATCGGTCATACAGGTGAGCCATAATGGCCGGTTTTGCCTTTCTTGTTGAGCCTTCCACTGAAACACCCATTGCAGTGCAATAGGGACTTCCCCCAGGCGCCCCGCAGTCCACTTGACTATATCCAGGCCTTCCCACTCCCCGGCCGCGGGGAGGGTGTGAATATACTCACAATAGAAACCGGTCGTAGGCGGCAAACCTAAATCTACCCAATAGCAGGTCCAATGTCTATTGTGAGTATAATCATACCCTCCCCGGGCGTGGTGAGGCCTGGATATATATTTAGTATTTTTTAGGCTGGACTTAGATACCCCGCCTTCCCCGCCCCCCCCCCCCCCCCCCCCCCTTCCAAGCGTTTGGTTAAGGCTCGGTGGTTTAAAGATTCACCCCTTCCACAAAGTTCTTTTGATGTGACTTAAATTTGGAGACGATTCTCGGATGGGGTAGAAAGCTCTTGATAACCCTCCACGGGTTCTGCAGGTCAATGGCAGAATCAGGAAGCAGTATACATACTACAGTAGATGTTAATGCTTCTCGCCTTCCCCTTCCAGGAGGGATCAACTTGGACTACCTACGGGTGATCTTTCCCAAGCAGCGGGTGGACCGGCTGTATGCCGTCCTTATCGAGTGCAACAACGACGTCAACGCCGCCACCGCCAAACTACAGCAAGGTCAGTCCCACGACAACGCATCCCTTTAACTTCATCGACCAATCAATTTGCCATACAGCAGTCAGAAGCAACACAAAGCACATTGCACTGGTTTTTAACGGGCGGGTTGCTGCGCTGTGATATGAAGTTATGTTGAGCCACATTATGCGGCTGCCCGGCAGCACATTTTGATAACCGGCAGATGTGAGTTACGAGACCCGAAACGAAGCGTCTGAGGCGTTAGCTCAGGGCATTTTTTCTTTGGGTCGAGTAATCACATCTGTCGGTTATCGACACAGTATCAAGCAAACGTTGGCTCAGTATAATTGATATACCCCGTCCAAAACAACACTGGCAGATGACTGTGTATCGGACTGTCGACTCAGTGCAGCGATTTCGTCAGTACTTTCTGTAATCGTACGTGTTCTGATTGTAATTATATCAAACAGAATGGCTGAAAGTGCCAGCAGGTTTATCTATTTAGTCCGGGTTATCACATTTGTGAGAAATGCTAGTGGACATCTTGTCTAGTGCAGCGATTCACTTTGCACGTTTGCTGCGGTCTGTTCTCCGTTCGTATTTGTTTGGGGAAGAAATGTCGTACTAGAATACGTACCATTGGGCATAAATTGTATTTAATCTTCTTCTTCTTTTCTTTCAGAGTGGTAACGTTTTCCTCTATGTGTGCGCATGCGAGGGGTGGGAAAATAAAATATGGCTAAAGGGGACAGGTGCTGCAGTAAAAAAAAAAAAAAAAAAAAAAAAAAAAAAAAAAAAAAAAAAAACCCAGGTTAAAACCACCAGTGCCGTGTTGCAGAATTAGCATATTTTGCGTTTTCTTTATGATAAATGCAAGTATCCAGATTGTATCTTCTTGCCCGGTCTGCAAGGGCGGCTTCGGGAAAGGAAAATATATCAAGCAAATTCATAAATATCAATTTGCTTTTTATACAGTGTATCAGTACATCTGTCAAAGAACCGGCAGAACACGTCATAGAGTAGGTACGTATAACGATGTTATTACATGACATACGTATCACTGTCGATCTTATGTTTCAGTAAATTATTTCATCCGTCTGCAAGAGTCATAGATTCTCATGAGGCCCTCCACAACCGCAGATGCTAATGAGAATATATGCCTCTTGGTGATCAAGGTCGGCTCCAGCTAAACCTCTGATGGAGGGGGGGGGGGGGGGGTATTTCGGGTTATGCAAACTACTATTATATTATGAGTAGTGTTAGCTACAAAGTGTGTCTATTAGCCAATTCCTGAAATGTGTGCTCACAAACCAGATAGGTGAGACTAGCGCTGGTAGAATGATTGTACACATACCAATAAATTTATTTATTTATTCGTATAAATAAATACTACGAGCTCATCAGAGATCTACAGCCTCGGAAGTTCTATAGATCTCTTAGATGGATGGCAGTCCTGGGCCATCGACCGAGAACTCAGAAGGTTGGCGACATCTTCGTTGATCGTTTTGACACTCCTGTCAGACGAGAACCACCTCATGGTAAACTTCCAGAACTCAAATGCTACATCTAGAAAACCATGTCTGACATTGGACAACTCAAGTTGAAACCCATTCCTAACTCAAATCTCACATTTAAGGGGAATTACTGTCCAGCGCTGAGTAATTCCCCTTAACTCATTCTACCCCATCACCGAAATCCTCAAATTTGTCCGTTGTCCTCTGAAGACTGCAATGCATTGCAGGACATAGATCGACCATGATAGTTCAAGGGTGATGCCAGAATAGCTTGGCGCCCATAGGCGCCAAGCTATTCTGGCACCACCCTTGAACTATTATGGTCGATCATTATCTTGCTGTGGTGTGTCTGGGGTAGAAAGAGTTAAATGTATGGCTGTTGGCTCTCAGAATATTTTCAGTCGTGTTTTTTTTGTGTGCAGATATCAAGTTCAATTGAAGTAGGGAGCTGGAAACTGATATATATGATCCTGTTTTTCATTTCAGAGGAACGAATGAACAGTGCTGTCAGTGCTCTAGGGGTTGGCCTAGATTCAGGTAATTCTACTGGTTAACCTTTGCAGGCATAAACAAATTTAACTCATTCAACCCCACTGCCGTATTTCCCAAACATTGGGAGGCGTCATCTAACGACTATGCACCAGTTGCAGGAGATGGATCGATCATGATAATTCAAGGGTAGTGCCAGATTTGCTTGGCGCCGACAGGCGCCAAGCTAATCTGGCACTACCCATGAATTATCATGGTCGATCTATCTTCTGATGTAGTGCGTCGGGGCTGAATGAGTTATTTGAAAAAAAAAATCTAGAAGTGCCTACTTTTTCCACATACTAGAACCAATCTTTCCTGAGGGATGGCCGGCAGTGTAGCGTACGGCTCTTGAAATCGACCATGATAGTTCAAGCGCCATGGGCGCCATCTTGTTTTGTGCGACCTACGACGTGTTTTCGCTCCCAGTGTTTAGTGGTTTTTCGTTGGATGTACTGTGTTTCGTGTGCTGAAAGTCTGCTGAGTATCGTATAAGAGTGCGCTGATGAGGATTATGCTTGTGTTTCGTCTGATCTGATTGCTGTTTGAGTGGTATCGTATTGAATTGTGTCTGTCATTTGAATTTTTGTTTACGTCGCCATTTTGCTTCTTAGTCCGCAGCGTGGGTTCGTCGGGCCTTTCCGCGCCCTGTTTTCATGTGCTGCGTGCTAGTGTGATATGTTTACTGTGTGAGTCTGTTTGCCACCCGTGGTTGCATCTGCTGCTTGGTTGTTGTAGACTTGTTCGTGTTCCTACCGTTCTATAGGTTTTCGTGTGCTCTCTCGTCGACATCTTGCCCTCCCCACTTTCGGCGCCATTCAGCCCGATCTCGCCGCTGACCGACCGGAAATCAGGGTCGCTCCCCTACCACACCGCTCACACACACACCGGCGCGCGCGCGCGCGCGCGCACACACACACACACACACACACACACACACACACACACACACACACACACACACACACACAGACACACACACACACACACACACACACACACACACACACACACACACACACACACACACACACACCTCCCCCCTACTGAACCCTCTTCTCGTCTTCCTCTTTCTTGTCCTCACAATCATGCTCATCAAATACACACGCCAACAACTGCTATCTCTACGTCGCCACGCCACCTACTGCGCAGCCGGCGCCGCTGACAGCGTTGCAGATGCCTTACGCGGCACCCGATCGCGAAAGAGAGGCCACAGGGGCGGAATTAGCAAAAGGCGGGACTCACCACCACAAACACAACCACTCACTTCTTCCCCTTTTCCTATGCCCTTCCACCCCTTCCGCCTCCCCCCGCCTCCTCGATTTGTCCACCTCCCTTCCTTCTTCTCCCTTTTCCTTTCCTCTCTTGCTCATCTACTGCTCCCTGCTTTCCTCGGCCGCCCCCTCCCCCGCCCTCCTCCCCCTTCCTCCCCTCACCCCCTCCTCCTTCGCCTGCTTTTTTCTCCTCGTCCCCTCTCCCCCCTTTCTTCTCCCCTTCGCCCTCCCCCTCCCTCTACCTCAGCTTTTCCTACTCCACTTCCTCCTCCTCTCCCCTCCCCTCCTCTCGCATCCTCTTTCTTGCCCGGTTCTCCTTCCCCGTCATTTCCTCCTCTCCCCTCTCCTTGCCCCCTCCATCCTCTTTCCCCCCTCCCCACCCTCCTCTTCCTTTGTCCTCTTCTTTGTCCGTTTCTTCTCCCTTTTCCTCTTCTGGCTCATCCAACCTAAAACTGTGTCTGTTCAATGCACAGTCTGTCTGCAAAGATGGCAAAGCCGACGTGATTTCAGATTTCATCCTAGACAATGACCTAGATGTTGTCGTGATCTACCGCCTGGCCTCCTTCCTGCGTGCTTCCAGAGGGGGTGGCATTGCCATCATCTACAGGGACTGTCTTTCTGCTCATCTCTCCTTCTCTCAGTCTCTCCCTTTTGCTCATCCCTCCTTTGAATCTGTCGAGGCCGTAGCAACACTCCCTGGCCAGTCCCTCATCTTCTCATGTATCTATCGCCCCCCTTCAAGCTCTCAAAACAAACTCACAAACTCCATGTTCCTCACCGAGTTCGATCTCCTCCTCGACCACTACAGCACACGACCCGGAAAACACATCCTTCTTGGCGACTTTAACTTCCACTTTGACAAACCCGACCACCCCAATACAAAACGCCTTTGCACGTCACTTTCAAACCACAATCTTACACAACACATCACTAAACCCACCCACCGACTCGGCCACACCCTCGACTGGATCATCACCCGCACCTCCGATCAACTCTTTCTCGACTCTGACACATCTTCTGTGCTTCCCTCTGACCACCTCGCTATTCTCGTCGCCCTCAACCTACCTCCCCCGAAAAAACCCAAGCTCTTTGTCTCTCGTCGCAAACTAAAATCTGTCAACCGAGAGAACTTCTTCGACGAAGCTGTCGACCTTCTCTTGGACCCCGCCTCCTCTCCCGATCTTGCATCCCATTTCGATTCCTCCCTTCGAAAACTTCTAGACACCCATGCCCCTGTCATCACCTGTTCCATACCCAACGACTCCCCTCCCCCTGGCTCACTGACGACATAGCTGAGGCCAAGCGCGAGCGTCGACAAGCGGAACGCCGCTGGCGCTCATCTGACCTCACCGTTCACAGAGAGATCTTCCAAACCACCAGATCCAAAGTCTGCAGAATGATCTCCGACTCCAAACGCAAACACCTTAAAAAACAAATCCTGGAATCCACTTCTTCCAAATTTAGAACCAAGAAAAAGCTCAAGCTGAACGTCATTCAGTGTTATGCGCCCACTAATGACAGTGACGAGGAAGAGAAACAAGAGTTCTACGACCGACTCCAGAGTGCCTTGGACAAATGTGCGGAGCGTGACATCACCATCGTCATGGGCGATTTTAATGCCAAAATAGGGGAGGACAACACCGGATACGAAGAGGTGATGGGGAGACAGGGGCTAGGCTTGGAGATGAGTGAGAACGGGGAGAGGTTTGTAGACTTTTGTGCTCTAAACCGACTTGACATTGGAGGCAGCATCTTCCCACACAGAAGAATACACAAAGCAACTTGGGTCTCACCTGATCATACAACAGAGAACCAAATAGACCATATCTGCATTAGCAAGAAATTTAGAAGATCCCTTCAAGATGTTCAAGTGAGGAGGGGAGCAGATGTTGCCTCAGACCACCATCTGCTTACCTTAAGAATGAAGCTCAAGCTAAAGAAAAGCCGCACAGAGACAACAAGAAGACAGCGCTATAATGTAGGCCTCCTGAGACAAACTGGAGTTAGAGAAGAGTTCAAACTGGTGCTGTCCAACCGGTTTCAAGCGCTACAGGAGCTAGTAAATGAAGAGGAGGCGGTCACCACAGAGCAGCAGTGGAAGGCAGTTAGAGAGGTGCTGAACTCAACCTGCAAAGACACTGTAGGGTTCAGGAAACACCATCACAAGGACTGGCTGTCTCGGCACAGACCTTGAAGAAGATAGAAGTGAGGAAGCAGAAGAAAGCAGTTGTCAACAACAGTCGCACGAGAGCAGTCAAAGTAAGGGCACAGGGGGGAATACTGGGGAGCCAACCGCGAGGTGAAGAGGAGTATCAGGGCAGACAAGAGGGCCTACACTGGCAGCAGAGGCAGAAAAGGCAGCAGGCAGCGGCAACATGAAACAGCTCCACGACATTACCAGAAGATTGTCAGGCAAGTATGGCCATACAGAAAGACCAGTAAAAGACAAAGAAGGCAAGCCTATTGCAGACAGAGCAGACCAACTCGACAGATGGGCCGAGTATTTTGAAGAGTTACTGAACAGACCTAGCCCACCCGACCCCCCAGACGTCCAGCCGGCAGAGACCGACCTACCCATCAGCTGTGACAGACCCAGCCGGGAAGAAATCAGAAGAGCAGTGGCATTTTTGAAGAACGGCAAAGCAGCAGGTCCAGATGGCATCCCAGCGGAGTCTCTGAAAGCAGACCTAGAGACAACGGTGGAGATGCTGTACCCACTGTTTGGAAAGATCTGGGAAGAGGAGGTGATGCCGGCTGACTGGAAGGAGGGGTACCTAATCAAGCTTCCCAAGAAAGGCGACCTCAGCAAGTGTTCCAACTACAGAGGAATCACCTTGCTGTCAGTACCAGGAAAGGTTTTCAACAGGATCATCCTGGAGAGAATGAAGAGCTCCGTTGACCCCCAGCTGAGAGACCAGCAAGCAGGATTCAGGAAGAACCGATCATGTACAGACCAGATCGCCACTCTCCGCATCATCGTGGAACAGTCTCTGGAGTGGAGCTCCCCGCTGTACATCAACTTTGTGGATTATGAGAAAGCATTTGACAGTGTGGACCGAGAGACTCTGTGGAAACTCCTACGACACTACGGTGTACCCACAAAGCTCGTCCGCCTGATCAAGAGCAGCTACGATGGCATGACATGTCGCGTGATCCACGAAGGGCAGTTCACCATGGAGCTCCAGGTCAGAACTGGTGTCAGGCAGGGGTGTCTGCTGTCTCTGTTCCTCTTCCTACTGGCCATAGACTTGGTCATAAAGATGACCACAGAGCACAGACGAAGTGGAATACAGTGGACACTGTGGACACAGCTTGACGACCTCGATTTTGCAGACGACTTGGCATTACTGTCCCACACTCATCAACAAATGCAGGACAAGACCACGAGGCTTGCTGACATCTCGTCCCAAGTGGGCCTCGCCATTCACAAACAGAAAACAAAGACAATGAGGCTGAACGCAACCAGGGAAGAACCAGTCTTGCTTGCTGGCACCCCGTTGGAGGAGGTGGAGTCCTTCACCTATATCGGGAGCATCATAGACAAAAAAGGCGGCACTGATGCAGATGTCAGAGCACGAATCGGTAAAGCCAGAGCAGCCTTTCTCCAGTTGAAAAAAGTGTGGAGTTCCAGAGAGCTGTCACAACACACCAAAGTCCGGATTTTCAACTCCAATGTAAAAGCAGTTCTCCTATATGGAGCAGAGACTTGGAGATTGACAAAACCAACAGTCAACAGAGTACAGACCTTCATGATCAGTTGCCTTAGAAGAATTTTGAAAATCCACTGGCCAGAGAAGATCAGCAACGTCAGACTCTGGGAGAGAACAGAGCAGATAACAGCAGAGAATGAAATTGGGCGAAGAAGATGGGGATGGATCGGTCACAGTCTGAGAAAGCCAGCTTCCAGTATCACTAGGCAGGCATTGTCATGGAACCCCCAGGGAAAGAGGAAAAGAGGTAGGCCGAGAAACTCCTGGTGTCGAGACCTCCAAGCAGACATCAAGAGACTGGGAGCCACCTGGAGTAGAATCAAAGGAGAAGCACAGGACAGGAGTTGCTGGAGGTCTCTCGTCGACGGCATATACCCGGGTAGGGGTGACAGACGTAAGTAAGTAAGTAAACTTCTTCCAAAACCCTCTACGCTACCATGAACACACTCCTAGGCACTTCTAACGACTCTCCTCTTCCCAATACACACAGCAAAGAAGAACTTCCGTCCGCTTTAACCTACTATTTCTCCGACAAAATCCAAACTCTGCGCAACACACTCGACACCCTGCCTTCTCCGCCTTGCCTTCCTGACCCCCCTTTTCCGGCACTCCCCTCTCGTCCTTCCGCCCCGTCTCTCAGGATGAAGTCCTCAAGACCATAAAGTCCATGCCTTTCAAAACCTGCGAACTAGACCCCCTCCCAGCTTCCCTCTACCGGGACGGCCTCCCAAAACTTTTGCCCTTCATTACCGACATCATCAACACATCTCTAGAGAATGGCTCCGTCCCCGATATCTTCAAGTCCGCCATCGTCCGTCCTCTCCTCAAAAAACACAACCCCGACCCAAACGAACTCAAGAACTACCGCCCAGTCTCCAATCTCTCTTTCCTGTCCAAGCTTCTTGAGAAGGTTGTCCTCAACCAACTCAACCTCCACTTCGCCGACAACAACCTCCTCAGTCCCTTCCAGTCTGCCTATCGCAAACATCACAGCACTGAAACAGCCCTTCTACATATCCTTAACGACCTGCTTCTCTCCACTGACTCGGGCAACATCTCCCTTCTTACGCTACTCGATCTCTCTGCCGCCTTCGACACCATAGACCACTCTATCCTCCTCCACCGCCTTCACCACTCCTTTGGCATCACTGACTCTGCTCACTCCTGGTTTCTCTCCTACCTCTCCGACAGACAGCAGTCCGTCACCATCGACGGCGTCTCCTCCAACCCAGTCAGGCTCTCCTGCGGCGTTCCACAGGGGTCCGTCCTGGGCCCGGTCCTTTTCACACTCTACACCTCCCCCCTGTCCAACATCATCCAGTCTCACCACATACACCACCACCTCTACGCTGACGACTCACAACTACTAGACAAAGACAAACTCGACAACACTCAGACACTACTGACTCGCACGGCTGACTGCTATGAAGACGTGAAAAACTGGATGACAGCAAACAAGCTCAAACTGAACGACGACAAAACAGAAGCCATGCTGGTAGGCACTCGCCAGAAACTTTCCCAGCTCCCTCCCTCTCTCCACCTTCAACTCGACAGCACCCCCATCTCCCTCTCTGACTCGGTCAAGAACCTTGGTGTTATCCTCGATTCCTCGCTTTCCATGACCAGCTTCGTCTCCGCCACGGCCCAGGCATGTTATTTCCACCTCCGCCGCATCAGTCAGATCAGAAAATACCTCACTACCGAAGCTGCCACCAAACTCGCTGTCTCTCTCATCTTATCTCACATCGACTACTGCAACTCTCCTTTCCGGCCTTCCTCACTCCACCACTCTCACTCTCCAGCGCGTCCAAAACAATGCTGCCCGCCTCGTCCTCAGAAAGAAAAAATCCGACCACATCACTCCCCTGCTCAAGCTCCTTCACTGGCTCCCCATCCCCCAACGCATCCAATACAAGATTCTGTCTCTCTGCTACAAATCCCTGAACAACTACGCTCCTGCCTATCTCTCCAACTTACTTCACTCCTCCCCGCTCCCTCCGCTCCGCCTC
Source organism: Semisulcospira habei (assembly GCA_036245525.1). Taxonomy (NCBI): domain Eukaryota; kingdom Metazoa; phylum Mollusca; class Gastropoda; family Semisulcospiridae; genus Semisulcospira; species Semisulcospira habei. The sequence continues at coordinate 149,562,677 of BTPG01000005.1, read as the reverse complement.
CTCATCCCCCGCACCAAACTCAGCACTTTCGGCCCCCGCTTCTTCTCAGTATACGGTCCATCTACCTGGAACACTCTCCCACTCTCTCTCCATCAGAAACACTCGCTCTCCTCCGCTTCCAGTCCGCCCTCAAAACTCACCTCTTTCAACAGTTCTAGCACTATATCACCACACTCCCCACCCCAAACTGACTGTCGTAAGGTATCTTCACTATTTGTGTCACGTGAGTCATTGTCTAAAGCGTGCGCATGCGTGTGCGAGTTGTGAGTGCGCGCTTAGAGTTATAATTATTATAAGATAAGCGCATTATAAATACCGTAATTATTATAATTATTATTGAAATTCGTTTTGCTCATGATTCGTTCTATTTCCTATGTTCCGTCTCTCCATTTTATGAACGTCAGTTCAGCACATATAACTTACAATATCATACGAAAAAAAACTGCCGTATTAAACATGTAAACGCTCCACAGTCTTATAACCCTTATCATTCGGATACACCCATTGCTTGAAATAAATTTGACTGATAGTTCAAGGGTGGTCGGTGCCAGAATAGCTTGGCGCCTTAGGCGCCAAGCTATTCTGGCACAACCCTTGAACTGAAACAATTGATCTATTAATCTGTACCTTCATAGGACAATAAGCAAATTTTACAAAATCAGCCTCAGTATGATATGGGTTAAGAAACTGTGACTTCTGCTCATACATTTGAATGCTTACTTTTTCATTTTTGCAGACGGTGCGAAAAACGACCAGAAGCATTGGATGCCAAATTACCCGGCCGACACTGTGACGAGCAATAGGGCCCCTTCCTCCCCGGGTGTCAAGCAGCAGCAACAACAGCAGCAGAAGACAGCACCCTTCCTCTTTCCCTTCTGCTGGCCACGCGGGACTCCTGGCCAGTTTGCTACCGCTGCCCCCAACGTTCACCCGTTCGAAGTGCGGGGTGCGGCACGTCAGAAACAGGTGTAACTGCTTGAAAATATAAAGTCACATCGTTTCGGATCGCAGATCCTAACCCTTTGGGTGTCGGTAGCGGTTTTAGTCGCGATGATTCCTGCAGAAATTGCGACTAAAACCGCTACCGACACCCAAAGGGTTAATGCGTCAGTTAAACAAAACAAAAACTGTTTCACTGATGAAGAAGGATGATGTGCGATTCGAAACGTGCTGTGTTTTCTCCATATACAGTGTAAAGTGTTTCAGTACAAACATGTGAACGTTTTTCTTTCATCAGCATAAGAACACTAGCGCAAACCTAACTTGTGTTCCTTTCCAGGTGTACCTGCCTTCAGGCGATGCCTACGTACCCGGTGATTCTCTGTTGTCTGACATCTACGGCCCCACTTTCAGCTTCGCAAAGTCTGGTTCCAAGGCAGTACCGGTTGGTCTGGCGTACGGACCCAGGCTGGCCTCTGTGCCTTTCCCATTCGGAGCGGGCCCTGGCGGCAGTCACATGTGGGGTCTGGGTGATGGGGTGGGCTTGCAAACCCCACACCCAGACCCAACCCCCACACGTGAGCACGGGGTGTTGGCAGATAGTTCTAGCATGCCGTCAGCAGCTAACAGCCCTGTCTCGGAAGGCGGAGGATCGTGCACGCCTCATGCCAAAGTTTTGAGCAGCATGGCTTCACCAGGCCCTTCTAATGTCTCCCTGCCTGCAGGCTGGCCCCTAACCCCGCTGCCCTATCTCCCCCCTCTACCACTACCAGAGTACTGCCAACCACCAGAGCCGCATAGCTTTCTCTCAGTCCGCACCGCCTCACCAGATTCAACACCACCTTCCAAACCCATCGTCGAACGAGATTCTGCAACGTCTCAGTCAAACGAAGACGCCACCGCTGCTGACAGCCAGCTAGACTCCGGACGAGCCCGGGGAGATCCTGAGGAGCTGGAGGCGGGGGAGGGCCAGCTGAAGATCGTTGAGGCGGTGAAGCAGCTTGAGGATCTGAAAGAGGTGTGTGTTGACGTGGAGGGAGTGGCGGTGGAGGTGACAGAGGAGGGCAGCATGTTGGACGACCCGGCCAGTACGCTCATCGTTGTCACCACCGACCCGGAACCTGCCACGACAGAGCTCAGAGTCAAGCTTGAGTAAGAAGACTCCATAAAGCTTGTGTAATGACCAAGACTCCATAAAGCTTGTGTAAAGATCAAGACTCCATAAAGCTTGTGTAAAGATCAAGACTCCATAAAGCTTGCATATTTAAGCTTTATGGCGTCTTGGTCTTTGCAGAACATAGTCGCTGTAAGACGGTCCTCGCTGCGTGCATGGCTTAACACCTAGACAATCAACAAATCAGCCAATACAGCATCAGTAGGAGGAACATCAATACAGCAGCTACCTGGTACGCGAACGATAGGAAGGCCGGCGACTGCGCGGGCCGAGAAGACCGACGTCACCAATGACATTTTGCTTACTGTAAATTCAGTACCATTAGTCCCCTACGGCTGAAACTTTGAAGAGGCAAAACCTGAGAAGCATCCTCCTCCAACGGCTTCTGCCGGGTGAGGGGCAGGGTGGGGATGGGGGTTCAATCAGCCATAAATTGATCAAGAGTAGTGCCTGATATATCATTTTCAACACTACGATCGAGTGTCCAAATTTTGGAAGGTGTCCATTACTATATATATATATAAGTTGCAGGAAATGGACTGATATTGTGATATCCACGAACCTAGAGACTGTAGTTACTGAAGAGTGGGGCACTGGAAGTTGGTCAGTGAAGAATGTCATGAAAGCAGCTGAAGGCCTGGCAGTAAAATGGACGAACCAATCAAGAACTAAAATATCTTGATGTACTGTTCAAACACTAATTGACAGCCGAGTGATATGCGATTAAATCGTTTCCAATGCAAGCGGTATAATCTTGTATGATACGGACAGTATCACGGCAGGCATTTGCTGCAACTCTTGTCAAGACTTTTACCAAACGTACCGACGGCAGACGGATGCAGGGTAGCATCAGATTAGTATTGTGCTTCGAAAGCGTCGAGCCAATCTTCTAATATCATTAAACTGTCATTGTCCAGCCATCTTCCTCTGCAGTTTTTCAGATGCTAATGAGTTTATTTTAACAATGAAATGTTGGTATACTGTGACATTTACACACACAAAAACACCACATAAAAAGGCGAGAAGATGAAAATTCTTTTTGTTCATCTGAAAGGCTTTGCTTTGTCCCATTGTCATTTACAGATCAACTGAGAGATCAAGTTGTCAACTGTAATTTTCTTGTTGCCATGTTTAATGAACTTAAAACAACTTGCTCCAGGCAATAAGGCTTAATAGTTTGCAATATTTCCTTTGTAAATGTTAGCACATCTTGTAAATGTTAGCATGTCCAACAGCAATGCTGCATAACGCGTTGTGAAGTTTTAATGTCATAAAATAAAAGAATTTTCTGCTTTACTTCTCCTTTTGACATAAGTGAATTTTACTGACCAGTACCAGTGGAACCAGAAAACCTGTCGCATGGGCTTATAAAAAGAAGGGTAGAAATGTCATAGTTGAGGCAATATAAGGTATGGGCGAATTTTAGCAATCAAAGCCCACCCTGGAGCAGATCGTTTTAATGAAATTGCAGTGTAAGTTTCTGTCTTCACTTGTCAAATGGTTTAGATTATTTCTTCCCTTCCATTTATTGAGTATTGTTCAGTTCACAGTTTCATTACCTTATCAGTAATACAGAAATAAAGAGTTTCATTTCTTGAACATGTTTTCTTAAACACACACACATTATAATTCTCAATTTTATCAAATTTAATCTCTTCCCTTTAAAATGTCAACAAGTGAAACACCAAAATAACGAACATCTGAACAGAACCTGAAATGTTACAACCATGAATCAAATAAAATGTTGGTCACAAACAATATGCAAACATTCACTGTTGCCAATTCTGACATTTAAGAAATCTGACATCAGAAACAATGATTCCTCTATTTGTGCCATACCACAACACCAATGCATGCACACACATGCCTACATACACATACCATGTGTAGACATGAATACTTGTGTGAGCACGTGTGCATGAACATGTGTGCAAGACAATACATATAAGCACCATTTAACACTTCACATAGTACCCCATTACCTCTTTCACACACTGCAATTGTGTACACAATCTGAAATGCAACATAAACAGCCTTCAGCTTGGTTATGATCCATTTTTCACCAATTAACCAAGTTTAAGTGCATGACATATACTGATGAGCAAAAGAAATGCAACATTTTTTTTGAATCATTGGAAACACTTTAGTGTTTGCGATGATTAAACAAATCTGACATTTTTTTTTGCTCGTCAGTACATGATCTCATAAAATCTTCATTGCAGCGATCGGTACTGTTTACAGAACTGGTGACTGCATGGAAAAGGGAGTTAACCCATTCAGCACCAGACGCACTACAGCAGGAGAAGGGTCGACCATCTTAATTCAAGGGCAGTGCCAGATTAGCTTGGCGCCTATCAGCGCCAAGCTAACCTGGCACTGCCCTTGAATTATCATGGTTGATCCATCTCCTGCAACAGGTGCATAGTCGTTAGATGACGCCTCCAAAATTTGAGAAATACGCGTGTCTGGCTGAATGAGTTAAAGAGAATTTATTTTCTTAGAAAAAAAAAAAAACACTCAGCAAAATTAGCTTCCCTCATAAAGAAAAACCTCTGAGCTAGTGTCTATGTCCGTCTTTGGGGGTACATATTTTGTACATCAATGTATGAGGCAAAATGTGTCAGGTACATTTGTATACTGTCAAAGCAGCAGTCCTTGGTCCTTTTCATCACACGTTCATGGTACAAATGCAAGCAGTTCTCATTCAGAACAGAAAGAAATAGTATTATATAAGAAGGTTTATATACTGATTGATAACATTTGCATGAGAAAGCAAAACTACATGCAAACAACAAAAACAGTTGCTTCCACAAATGACTTTTACTAAAAAGCATTTGCTAAAGTGGCTGTTTTTGTTTTGTTTTGTGCAAGATGGCAACTAGAATGCATGTAACCTTAAATTAGAACTGTAAACTGTATCATCCAACAAGTATTTTAGTTCAATGCAACCATATCAGTCATCATATCAGTTCACAATTTTACAGTAACAGTGACATACATTCACAAATGACAATGACATCTGACAATACAAAATAAGTATAGATCCAGCATGGTGTGTGAACGCGAAACCAAAAACATTTAAAATTAACTATAAATCTAAAATAAGAAAGGCAAAACCCTTATGGCTCACGTGTACGACTGATGCACGTGTGACCTTTGTGACAATAAGTATAAAGGGCTGGCTTCAGGACCAGCGAAATGCATGTTTTTCACACATTTACCAACCTCTTGTGACCCTTGACCTTTTCAAGGGGTCATCCAAATTAGTATGCATAGATAGGTCTTACCATCAGGTATCTCTGTAACAAGTTTGGGTTTGAAGTTGAAAATAGTATTTAAGAAAAAACATTTTTTTGGTCCAAATATGGCTTTTTTACACCTATTTTGGAATCATCCCATGACCCTTGACTTTTGTGATGGGTCAACTAAATTAGTATGCATATGAAAGTCTTATCATCAGCTACCTTTGAGCCAAATTTGATTTAAAACTTTTTTTTAAAAGTTGATAAAAATTACAATTCTATTAAAAAAAAATTGGCATTTTACACACATTTGTCAACCTCTTGTAAACCCTTGACCTTTCCAAGGGGTCATCCAAATTAGTATGCATGGATAGGTTTTACCATCAGTTATCTTTGTACCAAGTTTGGGTTTGAAGTTGTGCATAGTATTTGAGAAAAACATCTTTTGTCAAAATATGGCTATTTTTCACCCATTTCCTGATCTCTTGTGACCCATGACCTTTCCAGAAGGATCAATCAAATTAGTATGCATTGGAAGGTCTTACCATCAAATATCTTTGTACCAAGTTTGGGTATGAAGATGTGAATACTATTTGAGAACAAATCAATTTGTCAAAGTATGGCTATTTTTTTTTTACCTACTTCCTCATCCCAATGTGACCTTGACCTTTGAGAGACGTCATTCAAATTGGTATGTTTAGAAAAGTCTTCCCACAAAGTATCCTTGGGCCAAGTTTGAAGACTGTGGCTTGAATAGTCTCTGCGAAATGACAACGTTAAAGTTTACCACGGACAACAACGACAGACGACCACTGACCAGAACATTCACTCACTTTTGCTTTGCACGTGAGCCAAAAATACATTTGTGTATTATGAACAACAAAAACTGAATTTCTGTTTGATTTTCAAAACTATTGTTTTAAGTACATTTTGAGACTGGCTCATTTCTGAAGAAAATACATGAAATCCAAACAGTACATGTGCTGGCAAGTAAAACTGCAGTGATTATACACTGACATACTTTTTAATAAACATGCTTCATTTAACAGTCTCTCCAAACATAACACTGACACTTGTAGCTCATGAGCAAAGATGATGGAAATCTGACTATTTAAAAAAAAAAAGAACTCTTTCTAAAGGAACACTGTTCGAGAAACGTGGAAGTTGTTTCAACATTTTCCTTTACAAAGAAAAATGACAAGTACAAATGGAAAAAGTTTCCACAGAAACAAAATTGACACATGCACAGCAAATGTCTAATGCCAGAGACATATGGAATGCAGTAAATGAACAGTTCCCAATAGATCAGCGAGAAACTGAATTATACAGTGTACACAAAAAGCCACTCTTTCAACAGAAAGCATTCTTTAGCAGTGTCATGACTGACACAAGATGTATGGTCATGGGTACATGTAATTATCTGAGATCACTTAAAGGCTTGTTACTGCCATAAAATCTGCTTCCATACAACTGAGAAAAAAAGGCAAACCAACCAACCAAACAAAAAAAAAAAAAGAGATATGTTTTTGTCAACACTTTTAAAATAATAAAAATTCTTTGAATCCTTTTATCAAAAAGGCAAACTTCTCACTAATACCCAACTAAATGTTCATGAACAGTGTCCATATAACCCTGCTGTTCATCCCAGTTCTCAAGTAAGGCTAGGTCATATTGTGAGCTAAAAAGTTTCATGTACAGAAATCAGTTGAAAAATTGCCTTTTTCATCTACCGTATTGAAAATACGGTAGACTTTTGAGCTGGGGGCTGGTGGGAGCATGTTCCATAGCATGCAAATGACGAACATATCAGCCTCTGACAGTGAAGTAACACGATAAAAATTATGTCATGCCTAGCTAAGCTGAACTGTGCTGCTGAACGTACATTTGGCGGGAAACGCCGCGTGTTTGTGTGCGTGTGTGTATGTATATACATAAACACGACTTTCTCCTGTGTACGTACAGGTCTGAAAATTAAGAAAATGCTAACTTCAAGATATATCTCCGAATACTTTTCAGCATTTTTATATTGGATTACTCATTAAAAAGAAAAATTGCCATTTATACAAAGTCGGTTGACCAACATTTGAGTCCGTAATTTGTGGTATATTCATTTGAAATTTTGAATACAGCTAGCTTCTAGAAAGATATTAGATGAGTTTGTAACCAGCTTTGCATCTATTCAATGTTTTTGTAAAAAATAATTCATCGCAGAAAAAAATGTCGACAGGAAGAATTCTCGACTTCAGACAGTGAAGGTGACGTGAAAGCACTAGCCACATTATACATTGTTGCTGTTGTTATACATTGTTGCTGAACTGATGCAAAGCACCAGACACGTCATTGTTATACATAAACTGACAGAAAGAAAAGCTCTCTCTCTCTCTCTCTGACAGTTTGATTTAGGAAGACCACTTATAGAAAGTCTGACCCACATTTGAGTCTGTAATTTTTGTTCTATTCACTTGGAATTTTGGATAGCTAGCTTTGAAATAGACAATAGATGAGTTCATTAGCCAGCTGTGTACCTCTTCCAACTTTTTGAATAATAATTAATTCATTTTTGCAAGTTTTGGATCCAGTATATACTCCCAAACAGCCCTGGCAGAGGCTGTGTGGAAGAAAACAGTCAGCCTTTCGGGATGAGTGACGTGAAACATCAAATCGTGAGACTAGTGATGCCATGACGTCAAGCTTATAGTGACGTCATTTTGCTGCTCGTGCTATTATTCTTCAGAATTCCTGTTGCCACACAAACCCACAGATCGTATTAATGGTGGGAAGCGCCGTGTGTCCATCTTTATTTGTGTGCGCCAGCATGTGTGTTGATCAGAGATTGGCTTAGAGAGGAGGGAAATGGATCAGAAGGCTAAGCTTAACCCTTATCATTGGGAATGCACCAGTGTGTGAAATAAGTTTGACTAAAATAGTTCAAGGGTAGTGCCAGAATAGCTTGGCGCCTCTAGGCGCCAAGCTATTCTGGCACTACCCTTGAACTAAAGCCATTGGTCTGTATGCTTATCTGTAAGTACTATAATGTAGCTTCCATATGGGTCAACTCATTCGAGACATGCTTATGCCGCGTATCTGGAGTCAGAATGTCTCGAATGAGTTAAAAATGTGAACAACTCTGAAAGTTCCTTAAAGAAAAACGCATGTGAGCTCCAGACAATATAGTAGACTTGGGGATGAAATCCTCATCTTGTTTATCCTCTCATAAGTTAAATTAAAGTACTCTGCTCAATGACTCCACCTCACAAAGTTACTTAGGTCTGTGCTTCTATGCAAATGCACAACTGGCAAGGGGAAACTACTGAAAATGTTTTGTCAGACCCACTTCAGTGGGGAACAAAATGGGTTATAAAAACTGTTGAAAACCTTGTTTGCTCCTCTTACCTGTGCCAGGCAGACAACATTCATTCTCATGAAGTTAGTTAGGTATAAGTGTAAGTAAACACTTTCTCTCAAATAAGTGTATCTAAACTTTCTTCCCAAAGAAATTATTGCAGAAAAATGTGGTTCAGGAAACTGAACATCCAAATACAGAGAAATCATTTCGGGTCCAAACATAACCAACTGTGCATTACTGCAATTTCTACAGTGCACTACATTTTGCCAGGAAAATGAAGAGTACCGATACACATTTCCCTTGTGCAACATTAGCTCAAATTTACTTACAGTGTCATGCATTTCACTTTCAAATTCACTTTTATCGACAGCAGGTTAATTTTAGCTCAACTGCAATAGCAAAAGTGAGTGCGTCTATGTACATCATCCATCAGCTGTCTGAGGTAAACTTAAATGAGGCATCTTCTCTGAGACCATTCAAGCCACAGTCTTAAAACTTAGCCACAGGATATTTTGTTTCAAGACCTTTCTAAACATAGCATTTTTCTGTGACCTTTCTCAAAAGGCAAAGTCAAGAAATAGGTAAAAAATCGCCACATATTGGACGAATTGTTTTTCTCAAATACTATTTTCAACTTCAGACTCAAACTTGGTACCGAGATACCTGATGGTAAGACCTTCCTGTGCATACCGATTTAGATGACTGCTCGGAATGGTCAAGGGTCACAAAAGCACGTTACCCTGGCATTTGACTGCAAATATTATAGCAGTATCCGTATGTTATAAACATAATTTTAAAATAAAACTTAGCTTGCAACAGAACTAAATCAAAACTTTGTCACTCTTTAACTCTATAGACTGGAAGTCATTTAGTTCTGAGAGTTCAAAAGTTAAACTAAATTCTTGGAAGTTGTAAAGTAAGAAATACTAAACAAATTGAAATGTTTTACAATTACATTTCTTTTATTTATTAAACCCTTACTGCCACTGGATGCAGATTGCGACATTTTTGTAAAATCAGTGCCACCGAGTCCCAGCAACATGGATGCAAACTTGTGTCAACAAGAAGCGTAGAGGCAGTTGTGGAGACCATGAGGATGTATGCCTCTTGCAGCTGTATCGTTCACCTTTTTTTCTGGCAGTGAAGCGGCTGATCATACATAGGCAAATGAATTAAAAACCTTCTCCTAAAAAAAGGCCCACGGCACTTCTCATAAAGTACATATTAAAATTAGTCTGACAATAAAAATTATTTTCTCAAACTTATACATGTTCAAGCAGTAACCAAATTCTTTAAAGGAAACTTAACAAATGCGAATACCTCACTTGCTACATCTCCTCCCCCATCATAAATAAACCTTACTACCTCAGGATTGGGGGTGGGGGTGGGTGTGGAATAAATACAGAAAAGAAATATATGCATAAACTGCTAACACTACAATACTGGTAAGTAACAGACAGCAGTATCTAAAATTAAAACTTTGTCTTTTGTACAGAACAGTCATCAAGAAATACACACAGCATTATGAATATACAATAATACAAATGGAATTTGTCCAGCATCTATCATCCAAAAACACTCAGCTGATTCACTTCCAAACATGAACGGTGGGGTATAACAACAAATCGCTAAAAAGAATCCTCGCAAGTTTCCCTCATTGACTCTTCAAGAAACCAACTTTTCTGCCACTGATATGTCCTGTGATCAACCTTCAACCTACTTCCCCACATGAACTTGCACAGATCAAATCAACAGACCTTCAGAAATAGGTCAAGGCTGTATCTTGTTTCAACGAAAACAGTAGATTACAAGCCCCAACAAACGTGGTATTACGTTTGAGCTTTTAATCCACTGTTTTGCATAAAAAGATGCGCAGTTTTGACCTACTCCTGATTTACAGAAAACTTTAAATGTTCCACAGCTCTCAGTACTAATAAAAATGGCATAAAAGATGTTATGGCGTGACAAGACTCACCTAATCTCCAAACTTTAACCCTTTGGCTGTTGTTAGTGCTTTTTGTCCTGATTATGCCTGCAGGAATCATCACAACAAAAAGTGCTATCGACAGCCAAAAGGTTAACCTCCTTGGGCATGCAACCACAGTACTGTAAACAAAACTTGTGGCTGCATGCACAAAGGGGTTACAGTAAAACATGAAGGCAAGCAACGTCTGAACTGAACAGTGACCTTGCTGACGATATTTGATATGTGCACAGGCAACAAAAGGAAAGTTCAGCTTGTACTGATTTCAGCAAGTCTTTCATAAACACTACTTTTCTAACAAGCTTGGTGATAATATAACAATTGTCAAAAACCTTGTGGACACTACCTGAAGTCTAACCCCTGTCGCTACCAGTGGACGCAAAATTATGCCTTTGAACCCAATCAACCCCAAGGCCACATCTCCTAAATCTCACTTACTATGTACCAGATGCAGTTTATGCAGGCATAACCCTTGAAGTATCATGGTCAATCCATCTCTTGCTATGATGCGTCAGGGCTGAATGGGTTAAAGCAGTGCAAATTCAGTCCACAAGGACCATAGATTGAATAGGTTTTCTGCCTCCTACAGCTGGGTGGTGTTTCTGGCAGTTAGGGGGTTAACCTGATTTGTAACAACTTTTGGTTGTCAAAACTTGTGCATCCTCCATGAGCTTTGTGGCAAAGTCTTACAAAGGTTTTGGCGACCCCCAATATGAGTCTCCATCACATGAACTCATTACGCCCGACGGCCGTATTTCTCAAAGTTTGGAGGTGTCATCTAATGACTATGCACCAGTTGCAGGAGATGGATCAACCATGATAATTCAATGGAAGTGCCAGATTAGCTTAGCACCTGTCAGCGCCAAGCTAATCTGGCACTACACTTGAATTATCATGGTTGATCCATCTCCTGCTGTAGTGCATCAGGGCTGAATGGGTTAACAATTGTCAGGAAGCTGTCAGAGGCTCTATAAATGTACGTTTGTTACTGAGCATGTTGAGACTCCAGATAGTGTTTATGAGCGTTTTGACTATTGTCACAAAGTTCATTACAACTCACCACACAAATGGAATCAAATGATGTGGACATGCAGAAAAAGCAGCAACAGAAAACTTTACCAATTTTCCATCAGCACTGTTTGATCCTTTTACTTTTAGCCCAAACATTTGAAGTGTGGCACATTATATCATTGTATCTCCAGAACTGGTATGTGGTCTTCAGAGAAAAACTCCAAAATTCAGGGGACAGGATCAACCATTATACATGTAGTTCAAGGGTTGCACCAGAACAGCTCAGCGCAAACAGCCTCAAGTAGGGGCATTAACCTGTTCCGGCACTACCCTTGAACTAATCGTTGATCCAAATCATGTTTTATTGTGTCAGAGCTGCATGGGTTCATGACAAGCAGATCATGCCAAAACCATCTGACTCTGAAAATAAAAGAAATATGTCCCAGTACTTATTACACTTTAGGATCTTTATCAACCACCTTGTGCATGCAGTCGCTGGTACCGTTTACAGTACTGGTGGCTGTTTGCACTAGGGGTTAAGAGGACTGATTAGATTACACACAGCACCCATGACAGAAATGGTGTGCTCCACGATTACCATATACATCATGCACCATGAGAAAATTCAATCCATCAAATCATTAACTCTTTCGAGACGTGCCGCATCTGGATTCGCGGAGTAAAGCCGCAAATCTGGATGTGGCATGTCTTGAAAGAGTTAATCATTTAATCATCAAATCTGGTCACTTCTCTCTAAACCCAGTTAATTAAAACCAGCTCAAAGTTTGGTTAACCCTTATCATTCAGAATACAACAGTGTGTGAAATAAGTTTGACTAAAATAGTTCAAGGGTAGTGCCAGAATAGCTTGGTGCCTCTAGGCGCCAAGCTATTCTGGCACTACCCTTGAACAAAAGCCATTGGTGTATATCTTTATCTGTAAGTACTATAATGTAGCTTACGTAAGGCAGTGTACAAATTTGAACACATACCAAGGGGAATTACTCAGCGCTGGACAGGTAAACAGTTAGATCCCCTGCCCCCGCTTATCAGGCACCCAATAGCCAGCCCACAGAAAAATAGGCAGGTATAGAACCAAACGATCATCTACATCCCTTTTAGGGGATATGTCCGTCTGTCCAGCGCTGAGTAATTCCCCATGGTATGTGTACAATTCTACTAGCGCTAGCCTCACCTATCTGGTTTGCGAGTACAAATTTGAAGCTTTTAACCTCAGTTAATATTGACTGTAGATTACTTTCAAGTTCAGAACAGCCGCTCCCCAAAAAATCTGCAAAACATAACTCCCTTGTGCATGCAGTACTGTGAACAATACCAGTGGCATGACAAGGAAGTTAGCCCATCTAACTCCACGACTGCATTTCCCACATTTTGGATGTCTCGTCTAACAATTATGTACCAGTTGCACATTGAATTATCAAGGTCGATCCATCTCCTGTTGTAATGCACTGGGGCTAAATGTATTAACCCATATCATACTGAGACTAAAAGCATCAAATTTGTACACTGCTATATGCAAGCTACATTATAGTACTTACAGATAAGGATATAGACCAATGGCTTTAGTTCAAGGGTGGTGCCAGAAAAGCTTGGCGCCTAGAGGCGCCAAGCTATTCTGGTGCCACCCTTGAACTATTTTAGTCAAACTTATTTCACACACTGGTGTATTCCGAATGATAAGGGTTAAGCAATGCGACCAGATTCGTTGAAGCTAAAAAGATTGAGAAATAGTTGATTTTCTATCAAGATCCATGATGAATGCCGGCAATATGTTGGATCGCAATACGTTGGCAGAAGCCATGGTTTTGTTCTTTGGGATCCTGGGGCATTCACAGCATGATGGCAGTGTACTGGTATGGTGCGACTAGCAGAGACATGGATTGACCTGAAGGACAAATTAGAAACAATGTGAATGTAACATGTGCATTATCTCAATATAATACAATCTGAAAGAAGGAAAGAATAGTGCAGAGCCCATGTCGCTGACTGATTTTGTCTTTTTAAGTAAAAGACCTTTATAAACCTAAAAGACGAAGTTTTCTGAAAAAAGGGCAAACAGCATTAAAAACACAGGATGATATAAGCAACACCACCACAAGGACTGGCTGTCGGCACAGACCTTGAAGAAGATAGAAGCGAGGAAGCAGAAGAAAGCAGCGGTCAACAACAGTCGCACGAGAGCAGCCAAAGTAAGGGCACAGGGGGAATACTCGGAAGCCAACCGCGAGGTGAAGAGGAGTATCAGGGCAGACAAGAGAGCCTACACAGACAGCCTGGCAGCAGAGGCAGAAAAGGCAGCAGGCAGCGGCAACATGAAACAGCTCTACGACATTACCAGAAGATTGTCGGGTAAGTATGGCCATACAGAAAGACCAGTAAAAGACAAAGAAGGCAAGCCTATTGCAGACAGAGCAGACCAACTCGACAGATGGGCCGAGTATTTTGAAGAGTTACTGAACAGACCTAGCCCACCCGACCCCCCCGACATCCAGCCGGCAGAGACCGACCTACCCATCAGCTGTGACAGACCCAGCCGGGAAGAGATCAGAAAAGCAGTGGCATTTTTGAAGAATGGCAAAGCAGCAGGGCCAGATGGCATCCCAGCGGAGTCTCTGAAAGCAGACCTAGAGACAACAGTTGATATGCTGTACCCACTGTTTGGAAAGATCTGGGAAGAGGAGGTGATGCCAGCTGACTGGAAGGAGGGGTACCTAATCAAGCTTCCCAAGAAAGGCGACCTCAGCAAGTGTTCCAACTACAGAGGAATCACCTTGCTGTCAGTACCAGGAAAGGTCTTCAACAGGATCATCCTAGAGAGAATGAAGAGCTCCGTTGACCCCCAGCTGAGAGACCAGCAAGCAGGATTCAGGAAGAACCGATCATGTACAGACCAGATCGCCACTCTCCGCATCATCGTGGAACAGTCTCTGGAGTGGAGCTCCCCGCTGTACGTCAACTTTGTGGATTATGAGAAAGCATTTGACAGCGTGGACCGAGAGACTCTGTGGAAACTCCTACGACACTACGGTGTACCCACAAAGCTCGTCCGCCTGATCAAGAGCAGCTATGATGGCATGACATGTCGCGTGATCCACGAAGGGCAGTTCACCAGAGAGCTCCAGGTCAGAACTGGTGTCAGGCAGGGGTGTCTGCTGTCTCCGTTCCTCTTCCTACTGGCCATAGACTGGGTCATGAAGATGACCACAGAGCACAGACGAAGTGGAATACAGTGGACACTGTGGACACAGCTTGACGACCTCGATTTTGCAGACGACTTGGCATTACTGTCCCACACTCATCAACAAATGCAGGACAAGACCACGAGGCTTGCTGACATCTCGTCCCAAGTGGGCCTCACCATTCACAAACAGAAAACAAAGACAATGAGGCTGAACGCAACCAGGGAAGAACCAGTCTTGCTTGCTGGCACCCCGTTGGAGGAGGTGGAGTCCTTCACCTATCTCGGGAGCATCATAGACAAAAAAGGCGGCACTGATGCAGATGTCAGAGCACGAATCGGTAAAGCCAGAGCAGCCTTTCTCCAGTTGAAAAAAGTGTGGAGTTCCAGAGAGCTGTCACAACACACCAAAGTCCGGATTTTCAACTCCAATGTAAAAGCAGTTCTCCTATATGGAGCAGAGACATGGAGATTGACAAAAACCACAGTCAACAGAGTACAGACCTTCATGAACAGTTGCCTTAGAAGAATTTTGAAAATCCACTGGCCAGAGAAGATCAGCAACGTCAGACTCTGGGAGAGAACAGAGCAGATAACAGCAGAGAATGAAATTGGGCGAAGAAGATGGGGATGGATCGGTCACAGTCTGAGAAAGCCAGCTTCCAGTATCACTAGGCAGGCATTGTCATGGAACCCCCAGGGAAAGAGGAAAAGAGGTAGGCCGAGAAACTCCTGGCGTCGAGACCTCCAAGCAGACATCAAGAGACTGGGAACCACCTGGAGTAGAATCGAAGGAGAAGCACAGGACAGGAGTTGCTGGAGGTCTCTCGTCGACGGCCTATACCCGGGTAGGGGTGACAGGCGTAAGTAAGTAAGTAATGATATAAGCACATAACATAGTTAATGTACGAGGAAGCAGAAGAAAGCAGCGGTCAACAACAGTCGCACGAGAGCAGCCAAAGTAAGGGCACAGGGGGAATACTCGGAAGCCAACCGCGAGGTGAAGAGGAGTATCAGGGCAGACAAGAGGGCCTACACAGACAGCCTGGCAGCAGAGGCAGAAAAGGCAGCAGGCAGCGGCAACATGAAACAGCTCTACGACATTACCAGAAGATTGTCGGGTAAGTATGGCCATACAGAAAGACCAGTAAAAGACAAAGAAGGCAAGCCTATTGCAGACAGAGCAGACCAACTCGACAGATGGGCCGAGTATTTTGAAGAGTTACTGAACAGACCTAGCCCACCCGACCCCCCCGACATCCAGCCGGCAGAGACCAACCTACCCATCAGCTGTGACAGACCCAGCCGGGAAGAGATCAGAAAAGCAGTGGCATTTTTGAAGAATGGCAAAGCAGCAGGGCCAGATGGCATCCCAGCGGAGTCTCTGAAAGCAGACCTAGAGACAACAGTTGAGATGTTGTACCCACTGTTTGGAAAGATCTGGGAAGAGGAGGTGATGCCAGCTGACTGGAAGGAGGGGTACCTAATCAAGCTTCCCAAGAAAGGCGACCTCAGCAAGTGTTCCAACTACAGAGGAATCACCTTGCTGTCAGTACCAGGAAAGGTCTTCAACAGGATCATCCTAGAGAGAATGAAGAGCTCCGTTGACCCCCAGCTGAGAGACCAGCAAGCAGGATTCAGGAAGAACCGATCATGTACAGACCAGATCGCCACTCTCCGCATCATCGTGGAACAGTCTCTGGAGTGGAGCTCCCCGCTGTACGTCAACTTTGTGGATTATGAGAAAGCATTTGACAGCGTGGACCGAGAGACTCTGTGGAAACTCCTACGACACTACGGTGTACCCACAAAGCTCGTCCGCCTGATCAAGAGCAGCTATGATGGCATGACATGTCGCGTGATCCACGAAAGGCAGTTCACCAGAGAGCTCCAGGTCAGAACTGGTGTCAGGCAGGGGTGTCTGCTGTCTCCGTTCCTCTTCCTACTGGCCATAGACTGGGTCATGAAGATGACCACAGAGCACAGACGAAGTGGAATACAGTGGACACTGTGGACACAGCTTGACGACCTCGATTTTGCAGACGACTTGGCATTACTGTCCCACACTCATCAACAAATGCAGGACAAGACCACGAGGCTTGCTGACATCTCGTCCCAAGTGGGCCTCACCATTCACAAACAGAAAACAAAGACAATGAGGCTGAATGCAACCAGGGAAGAACCAGTCTTGCTTGCTGGCACCCCGTTGGAGGAGGTGGAGTCCTTCACCTATCTCGGGAGCATCATAGACAAAAAAGGCGGCACTGATGCAGATGTCAGAGCACGAATCGGTAAAGCCAGAGCAGCCTTTCTCCAGTTGAAAAAAGTGTGGAGTTCCAGAGAGCTGTCACAACACACCAAAGTCCGGATTTTCAACTCCAATGTAAAAGCAGTTCTCCTATATGGAGCAGAGACATGGAGATTGACAAAAACCACAGTCAACAGAGTACAGACCTTCATGAACAGTTGCCTTAGAAGAATTTTGAAAATCCACTGGCCAGAGAAGATCAGCAACGTCAGACTCTGGGAGAGAACAGAGCAGATAACAGCAGAGAATGAAATTGGGCGAAGAAGATGGGGATGGATCGGTCACAGTCTGAGAAAGCCAGCTTCCAGTATCACTAGGCAGGCATTGTCATGGAACCCCCAGGGAAAGAGGAAAAGAGGTAGGCCGAGAAACTCCTGGCGTCGAGACCTCCAAGCAGACATCAAGAGACTGGGAACCACCTGGAGTAGAATCGAAGGAGAAGCACAGGACAGGAGTCGCTGGAGGTCTCTCGTCGACGGCCTATACCCGGGTAGGGGTGGACAGGCGTAAGTAAGTAAGTAATAGTTAATGTAAGGTAGGCGCTAAAAATACAATGCTACAAAGAAAAAAAACAAGAAAGGCAAAGCCATTATGGCTCACATGTATGACCGATTTACATGTGTGACCTTTGTGACAAGGGCTGGCTTCTGCAGCAGGAAAATCCATGTTTTCTGAAAATGTAAGCTTTTTTCACACATCTGTCAACCCCCCATGACCCTTGAACTTTGTGATGAGTCGACTAAATTAGTATGCATAGGAAGGTTTTATCATCTGCTATCTTTGTACCAAATTTCATTAAAAAATTTGCAAAAATTTGGGAATACCTACAATTTTATAAAAATTCAGCATTTTACACACATTTGCCAGCCTCTTGTGACCCTTGACCTTTCCAAGGGGTCATCCAAATTAGTATGCATAGATAGGTCTTACCATCAGGTATCTCTGTACCAAATTTGGGTTTTAAGTTGTGAACAGTATTTGAGAAAAAAACATCTTTTGTCAAAATATGGCTATTTAGACCTATTTCCTGAGCCCTTGTGACCCTTAACCTTTCTGAGGGGTCATCCAAATTAGTATGCATAGATAGGTCTTACCATCAGGTATCTCTGTACCAAGTTTGGGTTTGACGTTGTGAATAGTATTTGAGACAAAACATCTTTTGTCAAAATATGACTATTTTTTTTACCTATTTCCTGAGCTCTTGTGACCCTTGACCTTTCCGAGGGATCAACCAAATTAGTACGTATAGAAAGGTCTTACCATCAGGTATCTTTGTACCAAGTTTGGGTTTGAAGTTGTAAATAGTATTTGAGAAAAAATAAATTATGTCAAAATATAGCTATTTTGACCTATTTCCTGATCCCCTGTGACCTTGACCTTTGTGAGAGGTCACTCAAATTGGTATGTTTAGAAAGGTCTTACCAAAAAGTATCCTTGGGCCAAGTTTCAGGAATGTGGCTATATAGTCTCCGAGAAAATACTAACGTTAAAGTTTACCATGGACGACGGCGGACAGCGGAGGGACAGACGACCAGTGGCCCAAAACATACTCACTTTTGCTTCGCACGTTAGCCAAAAATCTCTTGTATCCAACTTTCAAGCAAGGAAGTTGCAATACACAGCCAGAAAAACAGTTAAAAGCCAATGGTTCAGAAAATAAAAGTCTCATCAAGTAAATTTACCTTTGAAGACAGCCTCATTGGATAAAACGTGAACACTTCGGTAGAAAGACTGGGGTACAGCAACCTTACGCCGCAGCAGGCAACACTCTCTGCTCCCAGGCTTCCACTCTCTCCTGAAGTGTAACAGGAAAAATCATTATGAAAAAGAATAATTAGAATAAAACCCAACGGAGAAAGAAACACGCTTAGGAAAGACAGATACAACACAATTTATTAGTATTTCGGGTAAATACTCTTCTTCAAAGTAGACAAACAAACAAATATATGAGCTGCCACATTCCTTCTGGAATAAGATAAGTAGGGACTGATCTCTATACTTGTTTGTCTATTTTGAAGAAGGGTATTTACCCCAAATATTAATAAATTGTGTTGTAACTGTCTTCTAATCGTGTTTCTTTCTCCGTTGGGTTCTTCTATTCTGGAAAATGGTTTCCGCACCAATAAATGAACAGCCAAGCTCTGCATTTTCAGATAGCCTGTTCTAAATGACTGTAGTAGGCATTACTATTTGGTATGGTATGGTACGACATCTCCAAGGCGCACATATCCATCTAATTAAAGATGCTCAAGGCGCCGCCATAGGGATGGAAGCTGAAGCTTTGAAAGCCTGCTGCTTGTTAAGCGCTACTTTATGTGCAAACCTCCACCCGGCTATTAACATCGGTGCATGTGAAATATTTCTATTTAGTGGGCAGACTCACGATATTTACCACATGTATCTTAAAGTACCATTATGCCTAAATTTAAAGAAACATTTCAGCACCATTTGCGATTATTATGCCTTGTCGACACACCTAATGAACTTTAACAGCAGTTGGGACACGCAGCAAAAGCACACGCATAAATCGCTTTTATTTATTCTGCGCAGCCATTAGCGTCTCAATCTATTTTTTAGTTGTTTCTTACATTGATAGTGTTGTATTTATATAACGGAGTGTAGTCGTTGTCAGGTTACTTGATATATAACGACGACGTGTGCTGAATTGGATTGTCCTGTGTCTAAATGAACCATAAGTAGACCTGTGTGTGTTGTTTCATAACCATCTGTTACAGAAGTGTATCTTTGAACATTTACGGCGGTAGTGGGCCTTCAAAGCTGAATGTAATAGCGTGCCAATTTAGCCAGCATAAGGCACCAGGGACGCGAAAATAAAGGGATGGACATCCGCTCTTCTTTGCAAGAATACATCACATTTAACAGTGATGCAATAATAAACAGAAATGGCAAAGCCCTCAAGGCTCATGTGCATCCGATCCACATAATTTATGACTGTGTGACCTTGACTAAAGTGTTCTAACATAACATAAGGAAAGGGTTGGCATTTGTACCCACAAAATCCATGTTTTCTCAAAATTCACGCATTTTTCACTTCTGTCAATCTCCCATAACCCTTGACCTTTTTGAGTACAGGTAGTGACCCAAATTAATATGCACAGGAAGGACTTATCATCAGCTACCTTTCTGTCAAGTTTTGTTTAAAAGTTTTGCAAAAATCGTGCTTAAAAAACCAAAAACAAACAAAAAAATGCATTTTTCTCTAAAAGATATTTTTTTGAAAAATACTTACCGATGGCATTACTATATGGAATATACCCTTTAGCTTACCGATTTCAGCCTAAGAGCCCTTTGTGTGTACCTACACGAAAAGGGCCGCAACTCTAGGGAGTTGTAACCAAGTAACTGGGTAGTCTCCCCTCCCTCCATCCGGTCACGTGAGGAGTGAGTTCCTGCAAGTCTTATTCTTAGCGTAGTGGCGGCAAGCGGGGTAGGTGGGAGGGCCCTATGAGTAATGCCATCAGGAAGTATTTTTCAAAAAAATATCTTTTAGAAAAAAATACATTTGTTTCCTCAAAATCCATACCAATGGCATTACTATATGGAAGAATAGCGAAAAGGAGGAGGGTGCCGCCCAAAAACCCTGCCACTGCAAAAAGCTTAGCCTCGTGGGGCAACCTCCCGACGATTTCAGCTAAGGGTTACCTGTGGTGTGTGAGGCGCCCGGAGGGAGTGTTGCGCAGCGGAGATGTCTCCGACGAGTGCTAGGCTCTCTCGTTGGTGGAGAGGTCTTAGAGATAGAAACGGGCGAAGGTGGACTCTCGCCCGCTGTTACAATGTCTCTGACTACGCAGCTGTGGTTGAACACGACGCTGGCAGCGACTGCTCGGACTTCGCGTGCCCATATCCGCAATCTCCATGCCCCCTCCGGGGAGATATCTTTGTAGTGGAGCGGATGAGCCATCGCAGCCAGGAGGATAACGTCTGGGCGGAGATGTCAGCCTGGCCCGGGGCCAAGGGTAGGAAGAGGCGAGTGCGGCCTCTCCTGATAGGCTTTACTCTTCGAGGTCTACCCTAAATGCTCATACCAGGTCCTGCCACTGGGATGTCCGGGGCCGATCAACCCTGTGAGTGGGAGGAGACTCACCACCAGTGGCGCGGTCAAAGGGAGTCTATTCTTGGTCAAGAATGAGGGGTTGGGCAGGAGGTGTACTGACGCAGCGGCACTGAACAGTAGGCAAGCTGGGTCCACGGACATGGCATGCAGCTCGCTCCCTCTGCCATCCCAACTGGAGGGCCATGTGAGACGGTTTATAAAGTCTCAGTCATCCCTGCTGGAGGACCATCTGAGACTGCGCAGGCCCTCTCGGCCATCACTACGTGAGGGCCATCTACTGGGAGGGGTACTGCTTCTCTCCCACAGCCACTTCCTTGACGCAACAAGTCGCTCCTGGATCTGGTAGGTCTCAGTGTCGATAGGTGTCCGCCACCATGGATAGCCTCTAATGGTGATGGGGGCCCAGTTCTGCTCTCTGAACAGCCACCAGAAGAACTCGGCAAACTGAGGCGTAGTCAGCGCTGAGGGGGAGAGGCGCTCGGACTACCACCAGGCCTGTAGGACCTCCACTTGCCTTCGTACACCCGGCGGGTGGACTGTCTAAGCGGTGCAGCGATCGCCTCCACTGCTGCATCTGAGAAACCTCGTGCTGAGAGGGTCTGCTCCACAACCTCCAGGCGTGAAGAAGAAGCCTCTCTGGGCAAGGGTGGAATATTCTGCCTGGGCTGCTTCAAGATCCATAGACCGTAAGAGATAGTGTCGAGGATCCACGGGTCTTCCGGCAGCGGCGACCACCACTCGTCGCTGTGCCATGCTAGCCTCCCGCCGACTGGAGACCCTGTAGGAATCGGCGGGGGCGCAGATGGGAACTGAGTCACTGAACAGTTCCTTGCCCGGGCCTCCGAGCGAAGCTGGGCCGAGTGGGGGCCTGGGTTGGGAGGGCGCGTCCACAGCCGGTCAGAGCCTGAACACCTGTCCTGAGAGGGCGTCTGGTGACAAGACGGGAGGTGGGTCTGAAGTTCCGTGGGGCACAACCCTCGTCCTTGCGGGCGGCTGGAAACCTGGTGAACTCCACACTGGGGACACTAGGCCACAGGTCCTTCGCCACAGTCTTCACCCCCTGCCAGGTTGGTCCAAAGATGAGCGAACCGCCCAAAGGAGCTCGGCGTAGCTGGGCGCTGAAGGTCGCGGAGATGCTGGGGCAACTCCTCAGGACGGCATCCCGCCTCATCAAGTCGCAGTTAGCCGTGGCCGCGAGAGCGTTGGTCGCCGAGTGGTGAACCGCCTGATTCGCCATCATTGCTAGCGCTAGCGCATGAATGTCTCGCAAGCGAGTCTCACTTGGCCGCTCCCAAAACTCCTCCACTCCGCGCACCACTGCCTGCGTAGCCAGATCGAGGAAGCCGTCCCACGTGAGGGAATTCCGGATCAAACTTACCGTAAGCTCCAGCCCAGGGGAAATGAAGCATCGAGCTGTTCCCACACCACCGGGCCTGTAGCTCCGCTTCCAGATCCACAGCAGGAAGGGGCAACTGAAGGCTTGAGAGTGACCCGGATACCACTTCTGCCTGAACTTGATGTCGATGTCCGTAGGCCACCGTGCATCAGCGAAGAAACCCTTATCCCGCAGCCTGCCTTGCCGCAGATGCTTGTTAAAGGCGTCAGCAAGGTCCCGAAAACCTGGCGGCTGAGGAAGAGACTTAAAGCGCTTCACTTGAAAAGATGCATCCACTGAAGATGCGGCTTTCCTCTTGAGTGGTGGCGACGGCGGACACGTGTTAAACGGAAGCATGGTGGAGATGATCCGTGCCGCTACATCTAAGCCCTGGGTGGTCACGGCGGACAAGGACGCCTCTCCAGCCGTGTCGGAAGCAGAAGGGGGTGGGGTTGGGGGGGGGGGGGGGGGGGGGGGGCTGCGGGGGTCAGAAAAGGAGTCCGGAACCAAAAGGGCGGACGCCGAGTCCTCCGGGTGGAGACTGAGGGCGTCAGTGTCGTAGGCCGATGCCTCTGGCGAGTGTGGATGGAAAGCGTCGCCCCCCGTCGGTAGCCTGTCCGGCGGGGTCCCATAGTGCCTGTCCCGGGAAGGTGCCATGCACTTGCCTGGACAGCGATGGGGTGGGGAGGACCAAGCGGAAGGAAGGCCACGGGATTCCTCTGTGTGCCTGGTACCTGCGGAAAGGTGGGTCTGCCGTGCTTGGCGGTCGAGAGAGAAGAGCTAGGTCCTGTTAGGCTCCATCACGGGCGGACGTCGCACCGGGGACCTCGTGCGTCACCGTGGAGAGTCTGGCCTTCGGTCTCCATACCATCTGCTCCGTAAACTAGGTGACCGGCTCTGAGACGGGGGACGCCCTCGAGCGCGTGAGCTTGTCCACGAATGTGCGTGGTATTCGGCTGTCCGGGAGTGTAGAGACTGACAGACTGCAGCTATTCCTGCGTCTGTGGCGTCCTGAGCTAGCCTCGGACCGGGGGAAGCGGTGGGAGCTAGGAGTAGCCGAAGGCCGAACTGGATGTCTTGACTCATGGGCTATCCTCTTCGGTGTGGTTTGTGTCTCAGCCATCCCCACTGGAGGGCCACATGAGACGGTCAATAGAGTCTCGGTCATCGCTACCGGAGGACCATCAGAGACTGCGCAGGCCACCCCGACCATCGCTACCTGAGGGCCAATTACAAGGCATGGGTACTGCGACTTAGGAGAAGGGGGGCCTACCTTCTCTTGCATAGCTTGAAGGAGCAGGGCGGTGTAGAATCCGCCGTAGAGTCTTGCTGCGCCCGGTGACTTGCCGACGGTCTGGTAGCTCCACTAGTCTGTTCCGCAGGCCCCGTGATCAACTCACTACCTTAATCTATGGTTGCTCTAAGCCCGGTCTGTTTCTTCAAATTCGCCTATTTCTATGGGATGGACCGACGCCACCATCTTTCTTAGCAGACGGATTCTGTAGGCGTAACCCGAGGCCTTACCTCGCCATCTTCATAACCAGTAGTAGAACTTGCCACGTAGTGTAGTAATGAACGTAATCCCAATGGAACGGTTGGAGGCTGAAGCCGGTGAACCGCACTCAAGGTGAGCTAAGAGTAAGACTGGCGGGAACTCACTGTTCATGTGACCAGATGGAGGGAGAGGAGACTACCCAGCGACTTGGTTACAACTCCCTAGAGTTGCGGCCCTTGTCATGTAGGTACACACAAAGGGCTCTTAGGCTGAAATCGGTAAGCTAAAGGGTATATTCCATAGATTAATGCCGTCGGTATGGATTTTGAGGAAACAAACTCAGACCTGTTGAGACCCTTGACCTTTCCAAAAAGTCATCCAAGTTAGCATGCATAGGAGGTCTTACCATTTGGTATCTCTGTACCAGATTTGGGAAGGAAGTTGCAAATAGTATTTGAGAAAAAACATTTTCTTGTCAGAAAATGGCTATTTGTTACCTATTTCCTGATCTTGTGTGACACCTGACCTTTTCGAGAGATCATCCAAATTAGTATGCATAGGAAGGTCTTACTATCAGGTATCTCTGTACCAAGTTTGGGTTTGAAGTTGTGAATAGTATTTGAGACAAAACATCTTTTGTCAAAATATGGCCATTTTGGACCTATTTTCTGAGCTCTTGTGACCCTTGACCTTTTGGATGGGTCAACCAAAGTAGTATGCATAGAAGGTCTTAACGTCAGGTATCTTTGTCCCAAGTTTGGGTTTGAAGTTGTGAATAGTGTTTGAGAACCAACCAGTTTTGTCAAAATATGGCAATTCTTTTTTTACCTATTTCCTGATTCACTGTGACCTTTAAGGGAGGTCAATCAAATTGGTATGTTTAGAAAGGTCTTGCCACAATGTATTTTTGGGCCAAGTTTGAAGACTGTGGCTTGAATAGTCTCCGAGAAAATGCCTATGTAAAAGTTTGCCATGGACGACAGCAGATGGACAATGGCCGAATGACCACTGGCTTCGCACGTGAACCCAAAAGTAATAAAAAAAAAAAAAATTTACCCCCCCCCCCCACCCCCCCCCCCCTTTGATATTTTGGCAGTTGGTGTGGAGGTGCTGATACACATTAAGCCCATCCCGTGACAATGATTGGATTTGTACTCTGCGGGCCAATATGTGCACATTTTCACCATGAACCCTGTAGTACATGTTTTCGCTAATGGATGGTTGGTTGGTTGGTTGTACAATGCTTAATGTCCTGACAGCAACATGACTTTCTCAGGATGTGCCTGCACTGCTTGTGAAAAAAAAACCTAAACAGAATATTGAATGTATGTCACCAGCCGGTCTAATACACTAAATAAACCTAAGACCATTTAGCAACACACATCCAATATCAAGAGCTATAGGCAGCGCAGACAGTAGGGAGAGTTTAAAAAACGAAAATACAGGTGAATGAACCAAGGGTAGACACAAACACATGTCCCAGAATAGAGGGGAAAACCCACCCTGTGGGGCTGACCAGGGTGACCCTGGGAACTAAAAAGTAGTTAACCCCACCCAAGTCCCCAAGGGCAGACCCGGGTGGGGGTTCGCTAATGGAGAACAGATAGGATTCTGAAGCTTTTCTTTCAATAACATGCATGCCCAGTCAGATAAGACAGTGTAACACAACCCCAACAGCTGCAAGCATCCCACTTTTTCAACGTCAGAGATAAAAGAAAACATGCGAGGGGCAACTGCAGAAGTGACTTTATTGGAGGTCCTAGAGTCTTCCACAAATCAGATACCTTAAACACAACTTACCCTCTCAATAGCTGCTCATCAGCCTCCATGAGATCACCAATATGCAGTGTAGTGTAGAGTCCTGTCAAACAGAAATTCATGCACGAAATATACATTTAGGTTAGATTATAAAATTTGACTTGAAAATATAAATGATCTTGTGCAAAAAGGTGCTGAGTGGAACAGCATCAATGTTTGGGGTGTGTATATAACTTTAACAAAATAAACAAAACCCTACCAAATTTTGTTAAACTTATGAGTGGAATCTGAAGAGACAGTGAAGATATGATCGTGCTGATAACTACTCACTAGACCAAGAAAAATGTTAAAGAAATCTGATGAGCAGCGAAAATAGCACTTCTGGAAGTAGGACACTTTTAGGTGCCTCACAACAACCCCTGACTATTAGCAGAAAACCATTTCCTTACCTTGACTTTATTACCTCGGTCTCACAACAATCCCTGCCCTATATAATCTATTGGTTACAGACAGATTTCTTCTAAAAAATGTTTAAATGGTTGGTATTTTGGGTGATTTTGAAAAAAAAAAAAAGCACTTTGAAAGTGATGATACTGGTAGTAAAATCGAACTTGAAAAACGTGTATGTCTGGCACAACCTACTTTGTCATTTTACTATGCTGGTTAAAAAGATCATCTGCTAACACAGCGGTTTTGTAAGTGGCTGTTTTTGGGTGCAACAGCTACAAATATCAATCAGTATTAACCCATTAAGCCCGGATGCACTTTGTCGACCATGATAATTTAAGGGTAGTGCCAAGCTAATCTGGTACTGCCCTTGAATTATCATGGTCGATCCATCTCCTGCAACAGGTGCATAGTCATTAGATGACACCTCAAAAATTTGGGAAATATGGCCGTCGGGCTGAATGTTAACAGTAGTCAGACTATTCGCTGAAAATCATTTCATTATCTTGACTTCATTACTTTGGTCTCAGAGAGTGTGGCATTACTTTAATGTCAAACAGCCTTTAGCTTATAACAGAGGCATTTTGCCGTGTTTTTCACATGCTGAGTTTCTCAAAGAGAGTCTGTTTTACCCACAATTCTTTATTCTGCAATTTCTGTCACAATGGCAACAATACAGTGGCACGTTACATAAAATGAATTTGTTTGTCATGATGTACCTGTTAGCGGGGGCCCTTATATATTTCTCCCTGCGCTGAATGTAACAAACATAAGACTTAGTGTACACATGTTACATTCATACTGGTGAGGGAAACGTGTACGGACCCTTAATTTAGGCACAATAATTAATTAATCTAATGACATTGCTGTATTCTGAGCAAAATGGGTTTCCATACATTGCGCAGCAAAAACAACGTGACCGTCACCTGTCATCAGCCTAAATTGTGGTGAAAACCAGATGCCAGTGCGAGGGCAAGTGTGCAGTACATATGGCAATCGTGGTGCCTGTTACAACTGGACGGGTTTTAGTGCACATAAAGCAGACATTATAAGAGATATTTTAATTTATTTCAGGTAGTTCACAAATCGACCAAAACATAGTTACATCCGTATCTCTAAATGCACTATTCTTGTGAGGTACATGTATTTGTTGTTCGCTGTGTAGTCCTGCATTCTTCGCCTAGACAGGTTTACGTGTGCGCTGCAATGTCGGAAACTCGAATAGGCCGCCAAAATGTTCTCGTCAGTCTGCGAGAAATGGCTGCACATTAGGTCAGCGTAAGGCACAGAGCCTCACGAGGCCCTGCATACACCACTTCTTCCCTTATAGCGGTGGTAATGTATGGTAAACCAACGGTGTTAGAATGGATGGGATTTACTTTATTTTCTTGTGGCGTACAAGCTGCATGACTGGTGGTTTTCAGTATCTGTCCTATTAATGTTTAAGTATTTCTATTTTCTGCCGTTGAGTGAAGAAAAGTGACTTAATTAATGATTGTTACGTCTGTGGTTGTGTTATTCTTTTTAGGGCATGTTTGTGTTAATTGTGATGAAACTCTATGCTCATGCATAGTGTTCACACAGTAGGGTAAATACGGTACAGTAGTTGCCAACGGTTTGTTTTGTGCCGATAGTCCGTGTGGCACGAGATCCACGTGAAATCTTGAAGGAACGTTTAACACGGGGAGCTTTAGTGAGTTGTAGGGAGAGCTCAGTCTGGCAGAGCTGTAGAAACATTAGTGCAGGCTTTATTGTCAGAGGGTACAGACGTGTGTGAGATACCTTAGCCTGTATTCCAAGGCTCTGAAACCTAGAATTCAGGTGTTTCTATATATGTATTATTGATGGTTACTTGCGTTAAGGATAGTATGTATTAGTAGGAGTTAATTCAGTTGAATAGCGTTGTCTGGGTTGGTTCAGTTATGTTGGTTTGGAATTCAGTGAGGTAACCTGTGTTTGTCGTATACAGTTATTTGCCGAGATGGATAACTAAAGGAATGTGAGGTGTGTATGCCTAAGTCGTTATGTAGGTAGTACGTGGTTAAGTATAGTCTTTTCCAGCGTATGGGATAACGTATAGCGAGAGCGTTAGGTTATAGTCTGTTTCAAGGTAGTGACAGATATGGGGGTGTTATGAAAGTAGTCAGGTTATGAAGCACGTGTGTGTGTGTGTGTGAATGAACGTGCGAGTTATTTGTATCAGCCAGGTTACGTAATGTTTCTCATATTATCCAATATGTTGTGTGTTTAGCAAGTGTTACGTTTTAGGACTTTATTGTGTTCAGAGTGCTTGTCAAGAGTGGAGCGACGGACGCCGAGACGTCAGTCACCAGGGACCTAATGCGAGGTCATCTCTCCATCTCTTCACTCAGGGAGTGAGCGGCCGGTGCCAAGACACTTGGGTCACAGCGAAGATACAGTACGAGTAACGAGGACGTCCACGATACGAGAGACAGGACAACTCGGGAGCGTACGAGAAAGAACTTGCACGCCTAGACGTGAAAGGACTGAACGTAACCAGACGAGAACACCAGACAGGTTGGAGAGTGAGAGACTAATACCTAGCCTGGCATCGATATTGTGTGTATGTGGGTGTGATGTTTGGAAGCTGATGGTGGGGAAGAAGTGGTGTATATAGTTGTGGTAGTTTTGGAGCGTTTTCTCTATTTATATTGTATAAAAGTTACGTTAGAAAGGGAGCCCGTGTGTTGAGTTTTTACCGCATGAATGCGCCCGTCTGAGTCAATGGCAGTGTATGCGTCTGTTGTGCGAGAGTCTGTACGTACGACTGGGGGCAAGTCTGCGTGCGTAACATTAATCATAGGAAAAGATCCTGTGTTCAGATGAGTTATTGTAGATAATAATCACGTACCTTTTTAGTATGAATCGTTTTCTTCTGCATGGAGAATTCTGATCAATTTTGTTTGTGTAGCTAGAATGTTGCATATTTTCGCTCATCATCATCATCATCAGTCCCTTGCCCGAACTGGGCGTTGGGGGGACTGAAAGGCAGCAGCAACAGACAGTGCTCTCCACTGAGTTCTATTTTGGGCGGTGGCAAGCAAGTCTGGCATCTCGAGTTCGGTCCATTCTTTTATGTTTGCGACCCAACTCTTTCTCTGACGACCTCGCCGACGACTTCCTTCGAGAGTGCCTTGGAGGATAGTCTTGGACAAGGTGTTGTGTCGGGTCACGTGGCCAAACCAAGCAAGCTTGCGCCGTTTCACGGTTGCCAGAAGGGGTTCATGTGGGCCCACCAGGGAAGTGACGATGCTCCGTACATATTCGTTGGTCTTGTGCTCGCGGTACGAGATGCGGAGCAACTTCCTCAGGCACTTGTTCTCAAAGGCCTGGATTTTCTTTTCTGAGTCTGCAAGCAGTGTCCAAGTCTCACAGCCGTAGAGTAGAATAGACACTACGAGGGACTTGTAAAGCCTGTACTTGGTGGTGAAGCTGATGGAGTTACTTCGCCATATCCTGTCCAGCCTGGCCATTGCGGATGTTGCTGTACCTATCCTGATACGGATCTCTGCTATGCAACTACCGTCTTTGGACAGGGGGGTTCGCTACATTGTTGCTAAGTCTGACCCGTTTAACCTGGAACGTTTTGGAAAGGGCACGTTCATTCTAATGACCTCAAATATGACGTCAAAGTTTTGTAGTACACGTTGGCTACATTTTGCAACATTTATGGAATGCGCCTAGATGTTAGTGGAAAATTGTAGAGAAATCTCGAGTGTTTTTTTTTTAAAATGAATATTAATGAGTTTTGGTTACATTTTCTTTTCTGATTGGTTGAGTTGTGTAATTTGTCGAATTGTTCTGGAAATCTGTAACAATATAAAAGAGGGTGTTAGTAAATATGTGCGTGCATTGTATGGAAGACACAATTTTTCAAAAAATTGGTTGCATTGACGAGACAGTGTATCAACATGTGGATGCATTTGTGGACACATTGTGCTGAGAGTGCATCGTGAGAATAAAGTACTGCTGGAACTGTTACTCCAGTGTGGTCTACAACCTTGTGCCACGTGAGACGAGTTGCAACCGAGTGAAGTACTACAACAACCGCGACCACCGCGTAACATTGACCTTACCTAACAAATATTATATAGTTAATAATAATAGCCGGACAACTCAGTACCAAACAGGCTGTTCCATTTGATGTCGATTCAACATCTGTGTAAATCCGTGTCCATTTTCGATTTTTTGATTAAGGTGCTCATTGGCGAAAAAATGGCTGTTTCACAAAAAACGGTTGATCCATACTGGAGTCAGTAATTTTATTATTTTTACTAGATATTGTGCATATAGCTAGATAAAAGGGAGATATTAAATGAGTATGTTAACCAGCATTGTACCTCTAGAACTTTTTGAGCGATAATTAAATATTTAAAAAAAATAAAAATTCACGTTTTTGGGATTAATTTCATGAATTATATGGGTTAATCTTAAAACAATTGAATCTTTACAAAAAAAAAACCAATCTTCTCATTAATAATTGCATGATTTTTCATATACAGTATTTACATAAGCCTACAATTTGTCTCGGCTGTCGGGTACGATTAGGTCAATTGTGACCTGTATGCCCTAGGTGTTAAAATCAGACAATCTTCCACAGCACTTTTTCGGAGTCATTTGTAAAACAGCTAACATAACTTTAATTTTTCTTTTACGAAAAAAGCTATCTTCTCAGCATGATTTTTCATAAACAGTTTTTGCGTAAGCCTGCAATTTGTCCCAGCCCTGGGGTAGGCTTAGGTCAAATTGTGACCTGTAAGCTCTTGGCGTGAAAATCAGCAAAAAAATTGCAAAGTTGATCCTCTGATATGTCAAATGTTAGTACTGCGATGAGTGTCGTGGGACTAATGATGCCATGACGTCAGTGAAGCTTTTAGTGACGTCATTTTTCTGCTCGTGCTATTATTCTTCTTCAGAATAGCTATGCTACGCCAGACCACAGAGCTGATGAATGGCCGGAATCGCCGTGTGTCCGTCCTTATTTCTGTGTGCCAGTGTGTGTGGATCGGAGGGTGGGTTAGAGTAGAAGGAAATGGATTCCTCTCGCTACACAAGCCCACAGAGCGTACTAATGGCAGAAAGCTCCGTGTGTCCGTCTTTATTTGTGTGCACCGACACAATGAGAAGATAGTTTTTTTTTCGTAAATGAAAAATTAAAGTTATGTTAGATGTTTTACAAATGACTCCAAAAACGTCGTGCAGAAAATTGTCTGATTTTCACACCTAGGCCTAGGGCATACAGGTCATGACGTCATTTTATCTTGTTACTTCTTTGCCAGAATTTCTACCCCGCACGCCAAAAACGTCACGTGCATGCTCCGGAATGTGCTCCAACCAGTCCCATTTCAAAGTCTACCGTATTTTCAATACGGTAGACAAAAATCAGGTCAAGATAACCTTAATAAACAGTAACATGTAGTGCATAATTTTGGTTATTTATTGTTTCCTCTGCATAATATCTTTTTTCATAAAATGATGTGACAAATTTAGTGATATTATTTCTTTCACTGCTTTCTTAACGTGAAAATCTGTACACACATAAAAACTCAGAGAATTTTCACTTTAGTTAAGCTCTGTCACAAAGAAAACAGAACCCCCATCTGCATACGCTTTTGTATATCCTTGGGCTTTATGAAGATAATGTTCATTACACTAACAAAAGCACAATATATGTCTAGTTAATACGCACATTTCAAGATGCATGTGCATATTAACCCATGCAGAAGAAAACGTATGTGAAAAGTAGGTCACCGTGACCTAATTAATTACTGCACGCTAACTATCACTTCCTGTCGGACACTAATTACATCACTAGTAAACTCACGTATGTAGGAATGCAAAAGATCATTAGCTTGTCCAAAATGTTGTCTCGACTGAAAATAATAGTAATTTCAGTTCGCACAAAATTAATGAAATATTACAGTGGCCTACTTTGAGACACAGCCACGCCCACTTCCGGGTGAGAGACAACATGTTTCCCTCGCTTAAATGAATCACTAATGTCCACAGTACGCGTATGCGAGCAGCCCGTCTGAGGGTATGGAGAGCGTGTCTACGGCCCAGGGTAGTGAATCTGGAATGGGGGAGACAAAGAGTGGAAGCTGCCTGATCCACCTTGTGGTGAAGAGGTCGATCATGGGCATCTCCCAACGTGTGCAGAGTACCTGAAAGATATCCGGGCGCAGGGTCCACTCCGTGTGGAGAAGCTGGCCGCGACGCGAGAGGGAGTCCGCGAACGTTGAGATGGCCAGGAATGTGCCGCGCCTGAAGCGTCATGCCCCGATCTCTGCACCACAGGAGGACCTGGTACACGAGGATGCAGAGGGAGGGCACGCGTCCCACCCTGGTTCTGAATGTAGGTCACGACCGTTGAGTTGTCGGAGAGAACCAGGATCTCCTGCTGAGCGAGTTGATCTTCCCAGGCGACAAGCGGCAACCACACGGCCTTCAGCTCCAGCTAGTTGATGTGTCTGCATGGTCCCGTGGCCAGCTGCCCAAGGCTGTGATGAACTCCGGCAGCATGTGTGCTCCCCAGCCGGAGAGGCTCGCGTCTGTGCAGATGGAGAGCTGGGGCGGTGGGGAGAAGAGTGGAACACCTGACGCTAACCAGGCCCTGTCCCTCCACCGCTGGAGATGAGATCTGACCAAGGGAGACACCGGGACTAGGGTCGCCAGATCGCCCGAGAACGGACGCCAATGGAGAAGCAGATGCAGTTGGATCGGGCGAGAGTAGAGCCTGCCGAGAGGTAGGAGGTCCATCGCTGTGCTTAGGAGACCCAGCAGTTGGGAGCCAGATCCTGGCCGGGAGAGATTCCACGCGAACCACTTGGAGCGCCAACTCCGCTATCTTCTGAATCAGGGCTACGGGGAGCCGCACCCGGTTGAGGTCGGTCAGGAACTCCATGCCTAGGTGGACAAACCTGCGCGAAGGCGTGAGGTCGGACTTGCCTCCGTTGACCAGGAACGCGTCGGTAGAGCAAGGTCAGCAGGGCGTCCCTGTCCTCCAAGGCGGTCGCTCTCTGGTTTCGGAGGAGTAGATCGTCGAGATATTTGGAAGTTGGGCTCGTGGCAGTCCGCCGGAAACTGGGGACAATCCAGTCGATAATTCTGGTGAAAACCCAAGGGCTGAGGTTGAGCCCGAAAGGCAGAGCCCAAAACTGGTACACTACTCCGCATAATGCGAAGCACAGACATTGACGAGACACTGGGTGCACGGGTACATGGAGATACGCGTCAACAAGGTCGAGGCTCACGGCGAAGTCCTGGGGTTGCACCGCTGCCCTCAGGGCTCTGGCTGTCTCCATCCGGAAGCGAGGGGGCCGAAATGTACTTGTTTAGCGCCGAGAGGTCTGTGACCGGCCGCCACTTGCTGCCGGGCTTGAGGACAAGGAAGAGCCAACTGTAGAAGGCCCGGAAACCCGTTGGCTGAAGGAGAGACTTGAAGCGCTTGGACTGCCGAGGTGCGTCGACCATTGCCGCGGCCTTCCTCTTCAGGGGAGGAGATGGATAGCAGGAGCCCAGGGGGAGGAATGACGCGATGAGCCGGGAGGCCTCGTCTAGGGAGCAGAGAGTCTGCGTGGAAGGGGCTACTCTGACCGGAGAGGCGGAGCGAGACGAGCACCCACTGGGGACACTTAGCGGGAGTTGACTAGTCCTAAAGCAGACGCCAAGTCCTTCGGGTGAAGACTGAGGGCCTCGTCATCGTTCCACTCGGGCCGTGCAGGGATGGAGCGAGGATTCCCGCGAGCCGAAGGAAGTGTGGCGACCAAAGAAAGCCTGCTCCTGTGACTCGTCGAGGACCGGTGAGGGGGCTGGGCCGGGGATCCGGGTAAACTTCTGCATCTGACCACCTGCTGGTAGACGAGCGATCACGGTGCCGAGGGTGAGGGCGTCAAGTCTGCGAGGAAGATCGATCCCTGGAGATCAGACGGGACGATCAGCTGCTCCGAGAGGGTGCCACAGAGGGCCGGGGATGAGAAGAGGACCGACACTGCGACGGAGAAGCGCTTGTCCCGACGACTCGTGGACGTGGAGCAGGAATGGGAGACATCCCCTCGTGCGCGGCGTCTGTGGCTGTCCCCGCGCCGTGACTTCTGACGCGGAACGTGCGAGCTAGGTCGGCGATCCTTCATCGAGCCGCTCTGCTCATGACGTGGCTACGCGTCCCGTGTGTGTCTGACCCAATCATCTCTGTCAGCAAGGCGAACCACTTCCGGCAGAGAAGCTTTCTTGAC
This sequence comes from Semisulcospira habei, assembly GCA_036245525.1. Taxonomy (NCBI): domain Eukaryota; kingdom Metazoa; phylum Mollusca; class Gastropoda; family Semisulcospiridae; genus Semisulcospira; species Semisulcospira habei. The sequence continues at coordinate 149,528,070 of BTPG01000005.1, read as the reverse complement.
CACGTGGCGAGGCGACCGGGGTCGCTGTGTGTCCCTGTCATCGCTCCTAGAGCGTGGAGGGGGGGGGGGGGGCGGTGAGGGGGTGGGGGGGGGGGGGTGGTGAGGGGGTGGGGTGGGGCTCACATCTCGTTGGCCGTAAGGCCCTTCATCTTTGCGTGGGGCTTTCTCATCGGCGGCTGACATTCCTTCCCTCCACCAAGCGGCAGTCTTGGGAATCGAAGTCCAGGTTTGGTGCACGTCTGGTCGGCGGCTGACATGTTTATCGATCTCTGAGAGGCGCATCTTGGATGCGGCCTGGTCTCGGCGTTCGTCCGGCCGGAGGCTGTCAGGCTCTAACCTCTCAGAGGGGTGGTCCCCCGCTACCGCTGCCTGGGCTCGACGCTTGTCTGGTCGGCGTCTCCCTTCTCTCCCTGTGTGGGGGGACCAAGCTCTTGATGCCTGAACTCGCCTAGGGAGCAAGTCTCGTTGCAGGCGGACTGGCATTTCCCTGGCCGAAAGGCGGGGTAGAGCTCCTGGTGCCAGAAGTTGACTGATAGGTTCCTTCTCCTGCTCAGGGCGGAGCAGCACTGTCCACGGCACAGAGGGGGGGGGGGGGGGGGGGGCGGGGGTGGGGGGCAACAGGGCCCGACACGCCAACATGCCCACTATGTCTGAAGTGGCCTGTCTCTGCGGTACTTGAACGGCTCAGATCGCGGCGTGTGTGGGTGGCTCCTTGAGCCGGGCCGGTCTTTCCCTCCGGTAGAACACCCAGAGCTGTGACCACCGTTCCTCCACCCAAGTCGCGCAGGTGCTGCAAGTCCGACTGGAGGAGCAGTCCAAGCAGAGGAGGCATACATCATGGGCATCACTGGGCCACTGGAATTCGCCGCACCTGGTGCAGGTCATTACCTAAGCACTGTAACAGAAGACAGACAAAGGCCGTCGTGAGGGCACGGGGTCTCCTGAAGAGGGCCCGAGCTCCCGATAGGCCGAGTACAGAGTACCGGTCAATGCCGCCACCAGATAAGTCGCCGGATGAGGCATTAACCGCAGCTTTACCTTGTCTTAAACCGAGTCAGGTAATGCCACCAGTGCCCAAACACCACATAAATCCAAAGAATGTCACAAAGTAATCCAATGCGCACAAGGTTTCACCACATAAATCCAACGGTAATCCCACCATACACAGTCGAAGCACAAGCTGAACATGACCGGTCTTGGTGAGCTAAGCAAAAAGACTGGTGGGAAACTGCCGAGCACGTGAACGGATAGGGATGCAGGAGGCAACTCTGGGTATCTTGGTAACGACTCTCTAGTCGCCTCCCTGGTTGTGGTGTATACACAACAATTTTTTGGGCTGAAATTGGTAAGCTAAGTGTACCTTCCTATTAGAAATGCCATTGGTAAGAGTTTTGAGAAAACAATGCTTACAGCTTGTGTTTGTTGTGAATTGTTAAATATGTGGCGTTGCAAATGTTATGTTCAAACTTTAAACTTCAAAGTTCAATAACAACCAAACTGCAAATAACATTAAATTTTACTTAGCTTTAATCTTGTGAATGCTAAGGTACATCAGATTTATGTGAATATTAAATTTATTTTGCTTTTGAAAATGCAGGGTGCATGTCACACCATTTAGACACTCAGTCGTACTCTTGACCACTTGAGAAATCCTGGTCAAACAGTATGCTATACTATATGCAATGTGGTCTTCATACAACAACTTGATACTTTTGGAAATTTGAGCTCATGTTTCCATTAGTAATAGTTTTGAAATTCATAATACTTGCTAAAAGGGACCAAATCAGGCCTGCCTCTATCCTGAGAGAAAACAAGAGACTTACCTGTGCTGAGGTTCAGCTCAAATGTAAAGCTTGTCTGATACAGCTTTATCAGTGTTCGTTGTTTATTTCTGGGATCTGCACTCTCTTTGGCTTGGATCAAGGTGTACACAGACCCATACACAGAGCCACTGTCAGGGCAAACCTAGCAAAAATGAAAACGTCTTTATTCATAGATTATAATTTATGATCATCATCACCAGATGCAGAAAAAGTACTCAGGGGAGAAAAACTAAAAAACTAACCATAAGCATGTCAAGCTGAAGATGTGAATTACACCACAAAATAAACTCTCAGTATCGCTTTTTTGCTTTCTGAAAACCCACGAGCCCCATCATCTAACCACCATGCACTTTTCACCCTAGAATGAATACAAATTGTGTACACACATACTTTTTATCAGAATTGTGTGCAATTTTTAAAAAAAAAGAGAGAAGAAAAACTGACCCCAAGACAAACTGATATGGGGGCAGGGCATGGGGTAGGTGAGTGGGATTTGATGGGGGTGAGGTGTGTGAATGACTTTTTGTAAAAAAAAACCCAAAAAAACAAAGCCTGATCTGCTTGGGGGTTGTTCAGCACCAAGCTAACAGACACTACCCGTCATTCCACCTCCCTGCTGAATTATCAATTTCAGCTGCATGACTTAACTCTTAACGTCCCAAACCGCACCATTCCGCTCGTGTCGCGTATTCCCGTACCGCTTGAGACCGCTTGGTTTTGTGACCAAAATAGAAAGTGATCTCACAGGAAATGAGAGCTCTCCTGTGCATAGAGAGCTTATAAAGTCACTTCCGGAAAGGTCTAGGGTTGTTTTCTACCGCGAAACTTGACTCGTGGGTTGAATTGTGAAAGTTTTTGTTGATTTTTGTGCGACTTTTTGCTGCGAGTTTTTGAAGCATCATGATGACCATGCACGCTGATAGCGATGAGGAATTTGGCGACTTATTTGATGAACGTATCCGTGACAGAGATCTAGGACTTGGTGAGGATGATCAAAGTGATGTTGAAGTGTCAGATGTTAGCAGTGTGCACACGAGTGACCTATCGGATCAAGAGCGTTTTCATTTGACTTTTGAGTGAAAGTGATGAACACGATGAGTGGAGTGACACTGTATTCAATTAATCAAATGTCATCTTCGGGCAGGTAAATCTGATTCAAAGTAAGTTCAGTGTGTACCTGAAAGTTTTCTCTTAATAACTGCAAAGTTTAGTCTCTGTCACATCAATAGTTAAGTCACAAGGTCTGTTTTCACAAACTTACCCAAAAAACTACCTAAAATGTAAGAAATCTTCTGGGAATACAGAGCTGATATAGAGAAAAATTAATTTTTCTCTAAAATGTATTTTTTCGAAAAATACTTACCGATGACATGACTAACCGGAAATAGTCTACTTGCTTACCAATTTTAGCCTAAGACCCAAAGGGTCCCCCCAGGAGGCTCTCGGGGATCCCTGAAAGGGACGAGAGAGCTATCGGGGATCCCTAACAGGGACGAGAGTAGCCTCCCCTGCCCATCCGGTCAGGCACCAGGTGGTGTCTCCTTTAGCCAGTTGTCTACGGAGTTACCAGCGGCAAGCGGGGAGGAGGGAGGGACCTCCGAGTCATGTCATCGGTAAGTATTTTTCGAAAAAATACATTTTAGAGAAAAATTAATTTGTTTCCTCAAAACACATTACCGATGACATGACTAACCGGAAGAATGGCAAAGAGGAGGAGGGTGCCGCACAATCCCCTTTTAGAAACCTCTTCAGGGACGAAGACGGCCCGTCACTCCTGATCACCCACTCCCGACAATTTTAGCGAAGTGCCGCCTAAGCGCCGAGGGCGCCTGGAGGGAGTGTTGCGCCGTAGAAGCCGCCCACCAGCGTAAGGTTGTCGCGCTGGAACGTCAGGGCGTGAAGGTAGGAGTGGGCGACGGTAGATTTGGCCCCCTACCCCACTACAGCCAAGTCCTTCACCGCACAGGTGCGGCCGCAGGCGAGACTTACGGCCAAGGCGCGAACTTCAAGGCGCGGACCGTGAGTGTCTCAGCTCCCTGTGGGAAAGGTCACGAAGGCGGACCGAAAAACCCAGCGGAGCGAGGAGGAGAACGTTGGGCTGAGAAGTCGGATCTGCCAGCGGCAAGGAGACGAGCCCGTCCCCTCAGCACGGACTTGGAGCGACGCAGGTGGATACGAAGAGCCTACACCGGGTCTTGCTGCGGAGTCCCCCGAGGAAGCCGGGTCGTGTAAGCGGCCGAGTGGCGATGACCATAGGCGCTGTCAAGGGAGACCTAGGCTGAGCGAGAAGGAAGGATCCGGGAGTAGCTGAAAGGGGCCAACCACTCGGAGCTGCAGGCCGGCGGGGAGAGACGAGAGTGTGTGGAGCTCGCTGACGCAGGGCGCCGAGGCGAGAGCCATCAGGAAGCAGGTCTCCGAGTCACGTCAGCGAAGCGGGCCAGATGGAGCGATTCAACAGTCCGAAGTCAGTCAGGGGAGGACCAGGGAGGTCCCAGCATGGGCCAAGGGGGCGGAAGACCGGATGCTGCACGCCAAACGCGCGATAAGGTCGGGCAGGTCCTTGCAGGCGCTGGGTCGGGACGGCCGAAGTGACAGTAGGCGTCGGCGATCCAGAGGGGGGGCTGGTGCACCAAGGGGAGCCAACCTTGGTCTTGGACGAGCCAGAGAAGAAGTCCGCGAGCTGAGGAGTCGTCAGGCCGACGGTGGAGAGGCAGCGGTCAGAGGACCAGGCACGAAACACGCCACTTTCCCTCGTAGACACGTCTGGCAGGTCAGCGGGCTGAAGCGCTAGCGTCCGCTGTCGCGCTCGAGACGTCTCCAGCAGAGAGAGCTTGCCGCACAATCGCCAGGCGTGTAGGAGAAGTCGCTCGGGCAGGGGTGGAAGAGCGACTGTCGGCGCAGCTCGAGCATCGTGCGGGGGGGTGGGGAGAGGGAGGGTGAGCCCGCGGCGAGACTGAGAAGGTCGGAAGTCCACGATCCGGGCCAGGAGAACGGCCACCAGGAGAAGGACTGCGTTGCATCCCCGGAGGCTGAGGCGGACATGAGGACCAGGACCGCCGGAGGGTAGGTGCAAACGACCGGTCTGTCCCAAGGGAACGAAGTGCATCGACTGCCCAGGCCAGAGGTCGGGAACGGGGAGATGAAGAGGGGAAGCCGGAGGCTCCACTTCGTGGCGAAGAGAACAAGGGGGGAGTCTTCCAACGAGCGCAGAACCAGCGAAGGATTTCCCAGCGTAGGGCGCAAACCGTGTGAAAAAGCTGCCTCTGTCGCAAGCGGTAGTCTGCCAGTACGAACAGGTGCCCTGGACTGTGGCGGGCTGGGAGGGAGAAGTCGCTGTCCACTCGCCAGCAAAGGGGGCGATAGAGGAGGAAGCAGAGGTCGGGAGAGCGGGTTCCTCCTGCGTCTGAAGGCAAGCCACGAAGGGGGTTGTCGGAAGGACGCGGAGGTCCTGTGTCCGAAGATCGTATCGCCAAGCGCAGAGGGCCTGCCAACTGCAACCAGTCCCAGCGGGTTGACATGCCGCGAAGTCAGGTTCACGGGCCAGCGGCCGGCCGACGAGCGGAATACGGAAGAGGGAGAGCGCCCCAACCGGCGAGACCGGCAACGACGCAGAGCGAGCCGGGCAGTGGCGAGGTCAGGGGGAATCCGGGAGCCGAGCCAAGAATGTCCGTCCAGCGAAGCCGAAGTGGCGCAGCACAGGAGAGATCGGCACCAGGGAAGAGAGATCGCCGGAGGACGGCCTCCAGAGGCGGAGTACAGACGACCGAGGGAAGGAGATCAGCCGCCGCACTCATCAGGAGGAGGAGCTGGAGCCGCAGTCAGGAGGGGACCGCCGCGTCCGCAGCTACCCACGGGCTAGAACGGCACGAACTGGATCCGAGGCTCGTGAAGACGCACCAAGTTGCGGTCGGTCGCCAACCAATCCCAGGTGAACAGGTGGCGAGGGCGAGAGGTCGGACAGTAGGCGCTGACCAGGGCGACCAGGTGAGCAACCGGAGGAGGAGAGCATCCCTGCCCTACGAAGAGGGAGCACTGACGGAAACCGCAGAAGCAGGTCCACCCAGGCGGAGAATGGCTGGCGGAAGATCGAAGGTCTCGGGCAACCAAGGCATCCACAATCCACGCAAGGACCCAGGGCTGAGGGGAGACCACACCAGAGAGGCCGAGCTGGGAACGGTCCTGTCGACGGCAAGCGAAGACAACGGCGGGGGCGGGAGGCCTGGGGACGTGTAGAAGCAAAGGGTAGGTCCCGGCTGGCGGCGACGACCCAGGGCTGAAGGCGACGCGAAGGGTCCGAGGCGGGGGAGCCGTACCGAGCGAGGCGCAGCATCGCAACTTCCCACGGAAGAGTGGAGACCTGCACGCGAAGGGCGAGGCCTTGGTCCGAAGGGCGGGAACACAACCCACAAGGTAGACGCTGGGCCCACAGGCCTAGAAGGGTTCCTTCAGAGACTGCCAGGCAGGGCCGAAGGGCGCGGGTACCCACAGGAGCATGGTAGAGCTGCGACGTCGCATCAGGGGGGATGGTCAGGAAGGAGCCAAGCCGCCACGAACGAAGGAAGGCAAGGGCGGAGGGTTCGAAGCCAAGCGGAAGATCCACTAGAGCTGGGAAGGGTTGCCGCAAGCACGAGCGCCGGCAGAACACCGGAGGCAGCGAGCACGAAGGGGAGCGAGAGGCCAGCGAACCGGGAAGCCGAAGGCTAAGACGCCGGCAGGCCAACGGCGAACGCCGAGTCATCCACCGGATAGGGTCGGGGAGACGCTGGAGGCGAAGGGTGCAGAGAGTGGGGAAGAGGATGTCCCGAGGAGAACGACAGCGCCGAGCACAAGGTGAAGGTCGACAGGGACACTGGAGGGAGACGAGTGGGCGGGCGACGAACGGCGGGCGCCGCAACAATCCAGGCGACGAGGGCGAGGACGCCGATCCCCACTGCACTGGGTGTACCCCTAGGGGCACCCATCCAAGCGCTAACAGCGCGACGTAGCTTCACTTCGGTGAACAGACGAGAACCGGTGAACGTGGAAGGGCGTATACAAGAAGGACGATCCCGAAGCAGTGCCCGCGGCTCAAGGAGGGGGCCCGTAGCTGGCTGGGCGACTCAACGAAGGAGTCAGCGAGTTGGAAGGAGGGCCAATGACCGACTAGGGTACCAACAGGCGATAAGGGTCGCGGTGCCCGGGGCTCAAGGAGCGGGCACGACTTAGACGGAGAGGCCAAAGGCCGACGCGTCTGCGAACAGGCAACAGGGGTCGCAGTGCACGGGGCTCCTTCACAAGGAGCGGGGCACAACTAGACGGAGAGGCCGAAGGCCGACGTGTCTGCTAACAGGCGACAGGGTCGCAGTGCACGGAGCTCCTTCACAAGGAGCGGGGCACGACTAGACGGAGAGGCCGAAGGCCGACGTGTCTGCTAACAGGCGACAGGGGTCGCAGTGCACGGAGCTCCTTCACAAGGAGCGGGGCACGACTAGACGGAGAGACCGAAGGCCGACGTGTCTGCTAACAGGTGACAGGGGTCGCAGTGCACGGAGCTCCTTCACAAGGAGCGGGGCACGACTAGACGGAGAGGCCAAAGGCCGACGCGTCTGCGAAGAGGTGACAGAGGTCACAGTGCTCGGGACTCCTTCACAAGGAGCGGGGCACGAGTAGACGGAGGGGCCGAAGGCCGACGTGTCTGCTAACAGGCGACAGGGGTCGCAGTGCACGGAGCTCCTTCACCAGGAGCGGGGCACGACTAGACGGAGAGGCCGAAGGCCGACGTGTCTGCTAACAGGCGACAGGGGTCGCAGTGTACGGAGCTCCTTCACAAGGAGCGGGGCACGACTAGATGGAGAGGCCGAAGGCCGACGCGTCTGCGAAGAGGTGACAGAGGTCGCAGTGCTCGGGACTCCTTCACAAGGAGCGGGGCACGAGTAGACGGAGAGGCCGAAGGCCGACGTGTCTGCTAACAGGCGCCAGGAGTCGCAGTGCACGGAGCTCCTTCACAAGGAGCGGGGCACGACTAGACGGAGAGGCCGAAGGCCGACGTGTCTGCTAACAGGCGACAGGGGTCGCAGTGCACGGAGCTCCTCCACAAGGAGCGGGGCACGACTAGACGGAGAGGCCGAAGGCCGACGTGTCTGCTAACAGGCGACAGGGGTCGCAGTGCACGGAGCTCCTTCACAAGGAGCGGGGCACGAGTAGACGGAGAGGCCGAAGGCCGACGTGTCTGCTAACAGGCGACAGGGGTCGCAGTGCACGGAGCTCCTTCACAAGGAGCGGGGCACGACTTACCAGGGATGCGAGCTGGGCGCTATCCCAAGTCCGAGGGGAGCTTGAACAATCCCACCGTGCTGCAGGAGGTCCCGAGGAAGACGGGCAGTCGTGGGTCGATCCGCGGGGAACGCCAGGGTAGAGACCAAGAACCTCCAGTCAAGATGCGCAGCCCGCGCAGCCGATGACAGAGGAGCAGCAGGCACCCGGTCGATACTGTGTGGTGGGCACCGGGTCACGGGAAGTCGCCGTCCGGGGCAGAGGCGCACTTGGCAACTGCAAACATACCCATACATGAAAGGCGACGGGTGGCGGTTAGCTAACACCGCCAGTTAAAGCTCCGAAGTAACATGCGAAACTCACCGTGAAATGCGGAAGAATTACACAGAAGGCCGAGCCAAGCACCACGTCCGGCCCAGCAGGGCGAGATGTAGAAAGCGGCCGGGACTGTACCTTTTCATGGCGGAACGGCAGAGTGACGAAGCCCAAGGCACCGGCCACTAGGTCACTGGAGGTCGCCGTACAGGGGAGCGGCGCACTTGGTAACTGCAACCCAAACCCAAACATGAAAGGCGACCAGTAGCGGGCAACAACCCCCGCCATTTAAGGCGTCGAAATATGAGAGACACGCTAATTCACAGTGAAATTTGGTTAGATAGTTATTTGGGTTTAACGCCGCGCAGGCGACTAAGGCCAAAGCACGGCGGTCACAGTGAAAGCAGAGAGAAAGCAACAGTAGCTCGAGCGAAATCCGACGACCGGCCCAGCCAGGCCAGACGTAGGAAGCGGCCGAGACTCTACCTTTCCAAGGCGGAATGGCCGAGTGACGAAGCACAAAGCACCGGCCACTAAGTCACTGGAAGTTGCCCCATTACAAGCTTCGAATTTAAGAACATGTGAACTGCCAGTGCCGAAATGCGGAGAGAAAGAACAGCCGCTCGAGCGAAGCCCGACGTCCGGCCCAGCCAGGCGAGACGTAGGAAGCGGTCGAGACTTTACCTGTCCAGGCGGAATGGCGGGGTGACGAAGTACAAACCACCGCGCGACGAAAGTCTAGAAGGTTCCAGGGCCAGCCACCTGCACGAGGCACAGACGAGGGCTAGCAGGGAAGACGGGCCACGTCAGAGCCAGTAGACGAGGGCTAGGCGAAGGCAGGCTGGAAGGACGGTCGAACCGTACACAGTCTATCCAAGGGTCAGAGGCTCAGGTAAACGCGTGCGAACGCTAACAGCGAAGTAGACAACTGGCTAAAGGAGACACCACCTGGTGCCTGACCGGATGGGCAGGGGAGGCTACTCTCGTCCCTGTTAGGGATCCCCGATAGCTCTCTCGTCCCTTTCAGGGATCCCCGAGAGCCTCCTGGGGGGACCCTTTGGGTCTTAGGCTAAAATTGGTAAGCAAGTAGACTATTTCCGGTTAGTCATGTCATCGGTAATGTGTTTTGAGGAAACAATTGTATGGGAAGTCTAGAGTTAAAGTGCATAAAATCTCTCACATCTATAATCTGGAGATCATAGTTGCAGAATGCAATGTATCGCTGGCCCCACTCTGCTTCATTGTGTATTGCTTCTACCATGTAGTGCTCGATGTCAAATGTCATTTGAAGGACCGTGATCTGAAAGCAACAAATTCCTCAAAATAAAACACGTGTAGAGCTCTACATGTATCCTGCATATCAGTTGAGACACTGTTGAGTCTAAAAAGTGGAAAAGAGGTACATTGTACAAATAGAAAATCTGCCTGATTTGTACAGAAATGTGTAGACATCATGCCATAAATTGGACTTCTAAAGGTACTTTACATTAAAAGAAGTAGGACCAAATGTTCTTGTAAAATGTAAAATGAATTCAAGCATACTTAAATAGTGCAAAAACTGTAACCTGCTTAACACTGTGATGCCATCACTTGGCTGGTTACAAACCAATAAAAATCAGATGAGAGGCTAGTACTATTTCCAGCAGGCAGGATTTTAATTGTTTTTTACTCATCTTCTTTTAATAAGTAAATGTTGCAGTGTGCGAGAGTATGACACAACAAGTTGTCATGCTTTTGCTTGAGGGGCAGTATTGTTAAATTTTACAGAAGGACTTTTGATTTATTTTAACAGATGTATACATTGAGATCTTCAGAAGCAGATCGGATCAATCAGTAAACAATTTAAACCCCCTGATGGCCTCAACACAGAATCTAATTGGGGTACCCAATGCTGTCCACTATTTTGTGATAAATGTTGGATGATATTTCATACATTTTAATGAGGCACAAATACCACAAGAGTCAAATTTGTAATTTATCTGCTCCTGCTGTTTCTGTATTCATTCTCAGAACAAATTCTGACAGAAGAATTGAGACTGGGTCAAAGTGTGTGACTAGCTAGATAAGAATGAGCGTACCCATAACAGTCACAAACAGTGGACATAAACATACATTAAGAACTCAGCTAGTCTCTACTGCCTCAATAATGAATGTGAAATTTAGCTGAATGTGATCATAGTACTTCAAGTCCTCACAAAGTTTAGGAGTTGCCCCCTTAGGTCTACATTACAGTTCTGGTTCAGAAGACAGATTAACTGTGACTGATCAAGGATGGTGCAGAATAGCTTGGCACCTATAGGTGCTGAGCTATGCGTACACTTTCCTTAACCCATTACACCCTGAGGTTGAATTTTTTCAAATTTGTGTATTGTCATATGAAGGCCACATTACAGGTTAAGAGAAATTAATTTTTCTCCAAAATATATTTTTTTCGAAAAATACTGACCGATGATATTACTATTAGGAAAGTGTCTAAGCTAGACTAATTTTAGCCAAAAATTGTTGTGTACATGGTAGGGGCACTACAGCCTAGGGGATGACCCGAGTAGCCTCCCCTTCATCCCATCTGGTCACGCGCCCACCGGATGCTTACCAGTCTGTTTCTGAGCGAAACAGCGGCAAGCGGGGTAGGTGGGAGGGTCATCCGAGTAATATCATCGGTCAGTGTTTTTCGAAAAAATATATTTTAGAGAAAAATTAATTTGTTTCCTCAAAACAAATTACTGATGATATTACTATTAGAAAGAATGACGAAGAGGAGGTGGGTGCCGCTATAACGCCCCTAACCCCTAGTTACTTGGCAATGAGACCCGCCCTCCCAAGCAACCTCCCGTAATTTTAGCAAAGATTACCAACGGCGCCTGGGGCGCCGGGAGGGAGTGTTGCTCCGCCGTGATGTCTCCCACCAGCGAAGGTTCTGGCGCTGGCTGGAGAGGTCCCTCAGGTAGAATCGGGGAAAGGTCGACTGCGCTGGCCATCCCCCCGCCGCCACGATATCTTTAACCGCGCAGTTGCAGTCGACCGTTAGTCTAGCGGTCATGGCTCTGACTTCATGCGCCCTGATGTTCATATGTTTGGCTGCATCAGGGGAGATCCTGGTAGGGGAGAGTATCACCCAGCGGAGCCGGGATATCGTTCGGGCTGAGATGTCATGTCTACCTGGGGACAGAGGGATGAGAAGGCAGGTGCGTCCCCTGCATAGCGGCTAGTTCCGGCACAGGTAAAACGCGTAAAGCAATCACCGGGTCCTGTTGTCTGGACTCTCGGGAAGAGCCTGGACTTGTAAGGAGGAACGGTGACCACTTGAGGGACAGCCACAGAAGATCGGGCCTTGGCGCAAAACGTCAAAACGGGGAGCCGTTGAACAGAGCCGTCCGTCCGGAACAGCAAGTATGCGGGACGCGCTGAAAGGGCGTGCAGCTTGTTGACCCTGGAGGCAGAGGCGAAGGCCAGTAGGAAGCAAGTCTTCCACGTCACGTCCGGCAACAGCGCCAACTGGATAGGGTTGAAGCAGGCAGAGTTGAGCCAGGTCAGCACCCCGGGCAGGTCCCATCGTGGCACGAGCGAGCGAAGGGTGGACCGTTGTAGCCCGAAGGAGGCCAAGATCGGCGAGGCCCTGCAGTCGCCAGGGTCGGATCGTCCCCAATGCCGGTACGTGTCAGCGATCATAGCCAGGTAGCCCTGAATGGTGATTGACGCTGAATGCTGGTCGATGAACAGCCAGAGGAAACTCCGCCAGCTGGGGGACACCGTCAAATGCGTGGGGATGAGTCGTTTGTCGTCACACCGGTGGCACAGGACTCACCACTTCCTTTTGTAGACCCGTCTGGTCGAGGATCTGCGAGCTGTAGCGATGGCCTCCACTGCAGCACCGGAGAAACCTCTAGCCATCTCCAGGCGTGGTGGAGGAGGAGTCGGTTGGGCAAGGGTGGGACAGCGCCTGTCGCAGTTGCTTGAGCATCGTGCGTGGTGTGGGAAGCCACAGCGGGGGAGCCGAGGCGAGGTTCACAGGGTTGGAGGTTCACGACTTTGTCCAGCAGAACGGGCCACCAGGAACAGGACTGCGTTGAGCCCTCTGGGCTGTGTGATGAGAGTTCTAGGGACTTGTAATCAACGTGCGTGGTGTCACGGCACGGGTCAGAGGCCGGAGATCCACGAGCACCTTCCGCAGCAAGTGTCCACGAGGAACAGGACCGCGTTGCCATCTGGGCTGAGCCGGAGCTTGGAGTTAGCACCGTAGGAGGTACCGCGAGGCGACGAGGCCGTCCCAAGAGGTAGAGAGCGTCGACTACTCAGGCTAGCGGCAATGAAACTTTGGAGGACGAAGCGAGGAAGCTGTCGGTACCAAGTCGGCGCGATCACTGGGAACTCCCATCCGCGCCGATCACCCGAAGATGTCCGGACGGCGCGTCCACTTGGAGCGGAGCTGCTGGCCGCAAAATGCGATGGAGTTGGCAGGTCAAGCGGAAGTCCTGTGAAGACTCTTTCTCGGGTAGGGACGTCTCTGCTGCGCACCAACGGAGCCCCTGGCAGAGGAGGAAGGAATGGAGATGAACCGCGTCCCGCCCTGCTTCTAACGTAGTCGATGACTGTGGCACTGTCGGACACGACGAGAAGCTCCTGATGTCGCTGAAGTGACATCAGACACTGGGCCACGAGGTCTGGCGCACATCCGCCGAAGGCTGAGTAGAATCTCTGTAGCAGGTGAGCACGCGCGGCAGTGTGACTTGCGACGGCGCCAGGGACATCTGGGGTGAGGATGAGAAGAAGAATCTCCCGTCGCAATAAGACGGGATCCGCCCAGCAAAGAAGGTGAGGACGGAGCAACGGCCGCACCCGAACCTGAGACTTGAGGTCGTCCGACAAGGGTTGTCCGTGGAGAAGCGGGAGCAGCTGATGCGGAGGGGCGGGGGGGGGGGGGGGGGGGGGGGGGGGGCAGTAGAGACATCGTAGGGGACGAAGGTTCGCTGCAGTACCCACCAGATCCTGAAGCCATCATCTGGCGTAGGACGCCTGCACTTGAAACACCCGCCGCGCTGGATCTGCGAACCGCTGAATCTGCCACTCTGGAAGTCAACTTTCATGAGGTCGAAGCATGATTCCATCCCTAGGCCAAGCGGCGCTGCGACGTGAAGTCGGACTTGCCCACGTAGACCAGGAAGCCGAGCCTGTCAAGGAATCCAGAAGTGCATCTGGATCCGTCGACCGGTAAAGCACGCTAAGATCCACTAGGGAAGTCTAAGAGGAGCACGAAGACGTCCAACTGGTCCTGTCTACTAAGACGAACCGCTACGGTTGAACCCTAGAGGCAACGACTGACACCAAATGGAGCGCGCGACACTGGTAAATCACACCGCCGAAGGAAACGTCTGGAGAAGGGCCGTCTGTTGACGCGCAGAAGGAATTCTTCTCCCAGGATGTCCGCCAGGGAACTCCTAACCGTGGCGAGGGCAGGAAGCCTCCGATCCTCGATGCACGGAAGCCCGGAAGAGGCTCAGACAAGCAAAGCCAAACTCCGTCTCCAAGGACGATGCGCAAGTCCCAGGACCGTAGAAACTGTCCGCCAACCTTAGGGCGCCGGCAGGCGAAGCTACTAAGAGAAAAAGGCGGATCACTAAACCACAGCGCTAACGTACCTGCCAGCTGTAACGCTCTACCAAGAATACACCCTTGAATAACCCGTGACATGGGTACACGCAAACCAAACTATCTGCCTCGGCGGCCGACGCTAAGGCTATGCTCAAAGCCTCTAAGCACCACGCGGGCGCGCAAACCCCGCAGGCTCACCCCATCTAGGGAAGGCATCATCCCTGGGCCGGAAGCAGTACCACCGTGTTGGGCCGGAAGGCTTGCGTCCAACCCGTGCAGCCCGAGACGACCTGTCCCATGAGAGTCAGGTGCATGCCGCACCATGACCCGTAGACTGGGCTGGAGGCGGAACTCTGGTGGCCTGTGGCAGGCTAGGATGGCCATATTCTTGTCCCGACACAGGCCCAGGGACGGGCGCAACCAAGGCGCAGAAAGCAGTCTGTGGCAGCGGAGGCCTGTCCCGCGAGCGCGGTCGCCGCTGAGGAACAGCAGCCCGCTCGTACGACAACGCCCAAGGCGCCGCATCGAACTGAGTAAAAGGGGAGTGCGCACGATGTGAACCCAGCTCGTCCATTAACCTCTAACTAACGGACGGATGTACGCAAGCCCAACAGTCTTGTCCGGTCTTGAAAGCCTTACATTGAACCTCCGCCCTAAGACGGCCTAGTCGACTGTCGGCGTTAACCCCCAATCAACCACTAAACTAAGTTACTGCCTTTGGAACGAGACGCTGAAGCTTCAAGGAAACTCGTCGTGATCCCAACTCGTCACTTACCAATCCCGACGAGCGGGAGCACACTAGGTCAGCAGACGATACGTGGTCCCCTGTCAAAGCCCTAAGAGCGGGCGCCTAATGACTGAGCTGGACGAGGGTCGGAGTGCCAACTCGCATGAGAGAGCCACAAGGTCCAGCCAATCCTTAGCCATGCTGCACCGGAGGGGAGACGGGTGAGGTCGCTCGTCGCGATCCCGTCTCAGCCAGAATCCTTCTAATCGACCAGTGGGTGCACTCAGTACCTGCGAGTTGGCGCGTGCCAGCCGAAGTTCTAGGAGTAGTCCCCGTTCAGCGGCGTACGTCACCCGAGCGCTGCACGGACCAGCAACCTCATCCTGCTGAGGAACTCGTAGTAGTACCACGGGTAGTACATCCTAGTCTATCCATCCAGGAGTATCCCCCGTGGCGTGGCGAACGGCATACCCGGAGGGTAGACGCGTGTCATCTCGCGCGATCCCATTTCGTCCACAATCTTCTATTCCACGAACGGGCGCTCGTCAGTCCAGCATCCGTGTCTGGTTGTGATCCCCTTGGGGAGGGGACGCCACCCTCTGGCTGGACTTGTGTTCTTTCCAAAAGATAGAGGTAGAAGCTGGTCTAATCCGTACTGTTCGAGTCTCCACAACCGGTGAAAACCAATAGTCGGGTCTGTGGCAGACCCCGGTGCTGGAGTCCGTCTCGGGCTGATGTCGGACGTCACGCATCAGTCTATCCCGTGCTGCCAGTCCATACTGCGTCACCCGAGGCTCCACAACCGGCGAATCCACTAGCCGGGTCTGTGGCCATCCCTGAGGCTGGAGTTCATTCCCGGGATGGTGGTGGACATTCACGTTTCAGTCCATCCCAAGACACTCGCGGCTCCACAACCGGTGAAGTACCCGTCATCGGGTCTGTGGCAGTCACCGATGCTGGAGTTCGTTCTCGGGCTGATGTCGTCCGTCCATGCATCTGTCTATCCCGTGCTGCTTGAGGCTCCACAACCGATGAAATACCACTAGTCGGGTCTGTGGCAGTCAACGATGCTGGAGTGCGTTCTCGGGACGGTAGAGGCCGAACACGTGTCGGTCCATCCCGCAGCGCTCGCTATCTGTCACGGCGTTGAAGGCACTATCACCTGGTAAGAGCCACTAGTCGGGTCTGTGGGGCTTACCGGTGCGGGATCCTTGTGCCGAGAAGGGATTCTGTCTCGAGGCCTACCTCTCGGCGCTCGAGGATCTGCAACTGGACAGAGACCACTAGGCGGGACTGTGGAGGCTGCCGGCGCTAGAGCTCAGGCTCGCGGCCTAAGCCACTGCGTTGAAGGCTCTGTCACCAGGTAAGAGCCACTAGTCGGGTCTGTGGGGCTTACTGGTGCGGCATCCTTGTGCCGAGAAGGGGTTTTGTCTCGAGGCCTATCTCTCGGCGCTCGAGGATCTGCGACCGGACAGAGGCCACTAGGCGGGACTGTGGAGGCTGCTGGCGCTAGAGCTCGGGGTCGCGGCCTAAGCCTCGGCATTGAAGGCTCTGTCACCCGGTAAAAGCCACTAGTCGGGTCTGTGGGGCTTACCCATTTTTTTTTTTTTTTTTTTTCTCTCTGCTGGAGTTGTTACTGGGGCTGGCGCCGGCCGCTCACGCGAAACTGCATACTGCAACACATAATGCACAAAAAAAAACAAGCAAGCGAGACTCCTACGGGTCTGCAACAAGTATCCGTGCATATAAAGCGAAACGAAGCCAAGCATACGGCGCATGCCAACGCCCGACACCATCGCCGAGCGCCGGCCGAGAGCAATAACTGAGGTTTTACCTTGACATAAAGGCGAACACGGAAAACCAACAAAATGTGAAGACCACCGCCATCCCTTGGCGAAGCCCAGCTAGGACAGCCGGAGGAGAACCCGGTCCGCCGCCATCTAGTCCAAGTCCGTGGTCCGTGGCATCAGTTCCCAATGTCACCACAGGCTCATCCGGTGAAGTACAACATGAACACCAACGAGGAATCCGCAGGCAAAGCGTCCCAGCCTAGCACAAGGCTAGCACCCCCGAAGCGGAAAGTCAGGACAGACGACGACCGGTCCACACCATACACAGCCGCAAGCCGCGGTACGTGAGCACAGTACAAATCACGTCAGGCCTAAGAATCCGCAGAACTGACGAGAAACCACAGAGCAAGTGTCCCCACACAGCTTCTAGTACTTCCAACTTGAAAAGTCGAAGCCACCAACACTAGTTTCGTCTCTAGAAGGAGAGTTATCCATGTACACAACCTTCCACAGTCTAGCAAAGAAACAGACTGTTAAGCATCTGGTGGGCGTGTGACCGGATGGGATGCAGGGGAGGCTACTCGGGTCACTGCCTAGGCTATAGTGCTCCTTATTACCTCCCCTACCAAGTACACAACAATTTTTGGCTAAAATTAGTCTAGCTTAGACACTTTTCTAATAGTAATATCATCGGTAATGTGTTTTGAGGAAACAAAGATCAAAGTGTATCAGAATGAAAAGGGTTAAACTATCATGGTTTATCAATATCATGCTACCATGTCAGGGCTGAATGGGTTAATGCAGAAACATGTTAACATATGACTAAGTGCCAAAAGGTGCTCTCACAAAGAGGACAACTGGGTTGAAAATCAAAGTTTGACATAAAGTGCCAGAAAATGTATTTGGGTGATGTACACTGTATTGGTAATGTGTTTGTAAAAGAAAAAGATAATATCTGAAATGGTTTTTGAGAAAATGGCCATTACAAATTTTAAGTCTGGATATGTCGGACATCAGGTATTGCGACATAGTGCCTCTAAATTGGTGGGATAAAAAACACAAATCTGTTTCCAAACAGTTAAAATAATAAGTAGTGGTCACAATTGACCTATCCAAACAATTACTGCTCTTTGGCTTAGAATGTTCTAATCCCTGAACATGATTTGTGTTGCAATACCTGACATCCGACCATATTCAATTTTTTAAATATCCTACAAGCAAGAAAAACACACTTTGTCGTGTTTTATATACCACTCACAGGAATACATGCACACAGAAGAGCACAATGAGAGTCATCTTTGCTGCCCAAATATATTTATTGGCAGTCGGGGCCAGAATTTGTAACTTATGTCGAACATCAGGATTGCAGCAGATATCCCCGGGATAGTTATCAGAAGCCACAAACACAAAGCCTTTCCCCCAGTTTCAAGCACAATATTTAACAAACAAAACAGATATGAAGAACAAACTGCATACAGCTTTCTGATGTAATTTACATGATAAAACATGATGTGCTAAACAGTCTGCGCCTGTAAAAATAAAACAAATATTCAAATAAATTTCATCTGTGTACAGGCTGAGTGCATTATTTTAACTCTGACCCTCAGATTCAGAAGGTCCTAACGGCTATGCAACTGGTTGTCCAAAATGGCTCATTTTAACAGTGCCTTCTCCCAAAAAAGTTCTACAATCCACATGTGTTGAACGTCAGGATTGCAGCAACAAATGTTGGCACAAGCCTGACGTCCGATAAATTTTTTATCATTGCATTATTATGTTATGAAATTCACCTGTTCTTTGATCTCATTATCTTACGTTTGCGTCACAACAACTGCACGTGTCCATCAAACGACAAAAAATACATCGGTGACCGTGTTCATCCAAATAACTCGTTTACCAACTTTCATCGATCGGAGGTCAGATTGCGACACGCGTTCGCGATCGAACATCCGAGTTGCTACAGCAGCGGTTGTCGCAATAAAACTTGTTATCACAAGAAATCATCTTCATTCTCTAACCTACTGCCTCAAATCGGTACTGGAGTCTCGGGCGATTCAAACTCTTGAAAATGGTCACTTAAAATATTTATAAAATTCATTTTTCTCTAAAAGGTATTTTTTCGAAAAATACTTACCGATGACATGACTACATGGGGAATATCTACTTCTAGGCTCAATTTTAGCCTACTTGCCCGTTGTGTGCCCACACAACCCGAGAGGCACTCGGGGAACCCCCCAGAGGGGCCGAGAGTTATCTCCCCATACCTGCCTTACCAGATCCGGTCACGAGACCATTCAGTCTGATACTTCGCTCGAAAGCGGCAAGCGGGGCAGGAGGGAGGGACATCCGAGTCATGTCATCGGTAAGTATTTTTCGAAAAAATACCTTTTAGAGAAAAATGAATTTATTTCCTCAAAAACATTACCGATGACATGACTACATGGGAGAATTGCGATGAGGAGGCGGGTGCCGCCCAAAACTCCCCCAGCAGAACAGCGCCGTTCTCCCCGTCGCACACTCCCGACAATTTTAGCGAAGTGCATCTACGGTGCCAGTGGCACCGGGAGGGAGTGTTGCGCGGGCGGCGATGTCCCCCCACCAGTGCGAGATTCTCTCGCTGGCTAGCCAGGTCCCGGAGGTAGAAAGGGGCAAAGACCGATTCGGTTTTCTAGCCCACGGCTGCCACGATGTCCTTGACAGCGCGGTTTCGATCAAACGCGACGTTCGTGGCCATAGCTCGTACCTCGTGTGCGTGAATGTGCAGCCTCTTCGCTCCCTCAGGGGAGATCTCCTGATAAGCGGAGCTTATGACCCAGCGGAGCCAGGAAGAGATCGTCTGGGCTATAATGTCACGCCGGTTGGGTCTTAGGGGTAGGAAGAGGCACGACCGTCCCCTGCGGACGGGCTTAGATCGCCGCAGATAGATTTTTAAGGGCGCGCACGGGATCCTGTAGCCTGGTCTCCTGGGACCGGGGTCGGTCTCTCAGCGGCCTAATGGTGATCACCTAAGGCGGAGTTAAAGGAGACCTGTTATTTGCCAGAAAGGCCAGGTCCGTGCGCAGCTGGACGGAGCCATCTGTTCGGAACTGCAGACCGGCAGGGCGTGCTGAAGGCGCATGTAGCTCGCTCCCGCGCGAAGCGGTAGCCAGTGCCAGCAGGAAACAAGTCTCGCGTGCCAAGTCCGCGAGCTGGGCCAAAGGTAATGGTACGAAGCGGGCGGAGTTCAACCACGTGAGCACCCAGGGTAGGTCCCAGCGAGGAAGGAGCGAGCGGAGTGTAAGGCGCTGGGTGCCGAAGTGTCCCATAAGGTCGGCTAGGTCCTTGCCGGCGCCCGGATCGGGTCGTCCCAGGTGACGATAGGTGTCCGCCATCATGGACAGGTAACCGCGTACCGTGATGAGGGTTAGGCTTTGGTCTCGAAGAGCCAGAGAGAGAAGTCCGCCAGCGGAGGATGAGTCAGATCCGTGGGCGTAAGGCCAAGATCGGTACACCAGGAACAGAGGACTCGCCAGTTCCCTCGTAGGCTCGAAGGGTCGACAGTCTCCGGGGCGCAGCGATCGCCTCCATAGCTGCATCTGAGTATACTCTAGCTCCGGGGGTTTGCCGCCCAACCTCCAGGCGTAAGGAGGAGCCACTCCAGGCAGGGGTGGAACAGCGGCTGGCGCGGTTGCTTGAGCATGGTCCGCGGGGTGGGCAGCAGCAGGGGCGGGTCTGTGGCGAGGCTGAGCAGGTCGGTGGTCCAGGAGCGGTTCCAGACGAGCGGTGCGACCGACAGGAGGAACGCCGAAGAGCCCCGCAGTTAGAGGAGGACTTAGGGCACGAGGACGGTAGGGGGACCGGTATAGGCCACAAGTCCGTCCCAGGGAAAGGAGAGCGCATTGACAGCCCAGGCAAGGTGGTCGGGAATCGGGGAGACGAAGAGGGGAAGCTGGTGGTTCCACCTCGGGGCGAACGACTCGGCCTGGGGAGTCTCCCAGCGGGCGCAGATCATCTGAAAGATGTCCTGTCGCAGGGTCCATTCCGTGTGTAGGAGTTGGTCGCGGCGAGACCGAGAGTCGGCCAAGACATTAGGCATCCGGGAACGTGCGGGGCTTGAAGGATAATGCTCCGGTCCTCGCACCAACGCATCTTCCTGTAGAGGAGCATACACAGGTCAGGGGAGCGTGTGCCACCTAGCTTCTGGATGTAAGCGACCACGATCGTGTCGTCCGAAAGCACGAGAAGCTCCTGGTGTCGGAGGAGGTACTCCCCGGCGTGAAGGGCTCGCCATACGGCCTGCATCTCCAGACAGTGGGTGTGGGTGTGCGCCCAGTGGGAGGGCCAGGGGCCCGCCTGGAGGGGGAGAGGCTAAGGGAACTCCCGACGCTAGCCACGTAGGGCCGGTCCACCGACGAAGGTGCGGACGAAGCATCTGGGGCACTGGGACCGCGGCCGTCAAGTCTCTGGAAGACGTGAGCCAATGGAGAAGATGCAGTAGAATTGGCCGGGAGTAGAGACGCCCTAGTGGGATAAGATCCGCTGCGGCGTTCATCAAACCCAGCAACTGAAGCCAGACTCTGGCGGGGCCTGCATCCTCCCGAGCTAACTGGTCGGCTAGATCAGCAATCCTCTTGATCCGGGGCACCGGAAGGCGTACCGTGTTGAGGTTGGTAGGGAGTTCCATACCCAGATGCACAACCCGGCGGGAGGGAGAGATCTGACTTGCCGTCGTCTACTAGGAAGCCCAGGTGTGCCAGGAGGTGCAAGAGAGCATTCTCTGTCCGTGGCTAGCGCGGTCTCCGATTGGTTGCACAACGGAGGCCGTCCAGGTAGTTCGATGTGGACTGGAGGAGGACTGTCGGGCTAAGGCGACTAAGGCGTCCATCCGCCAAGTGAAGACCCAGGGGCGGAGGTTGAGTCCGAACGGCAATCCTACCGAAGGCGCTCGAGCGGTGCGCACTAGTGTCCTGAACAGAAAGTGGAACGGAAGGAGTCGGGGGCGCGACCGAGTCGCGCAAGCTAGGGCTGACGTCTCTCCTGGCCAGACTCAGTGAGTAGGGCGCTACGCCGGCGTACAGATCCTCCGGAAGGATCAGCGGGCTTAACGGGGAGAGACGGGAGAGGAAGGCCAGTCACGTGGGACGGCACATGGCGGACTGCTGCAGGCCGGGCTCAGTGAGGCGGGCGCTGTGCCGGCAAACAGACCCTCCGGAAGGGTCAGCGGGCGTGGCAGCAGTGGCAGTCCTCTGATCAGCCATCAAGTGACCTGAAAGTGGAACGGCGGGAGTCGGGGCGCGACCGTGTCGCGCAAGCTAAGGCTGAAGCCTCTCTTGGCCAGACTCCGAGAGCATGGCGCTACGCCGGCGTTCAGATCCTCCGGGGGGAGCGGCGACGATCCCGGCGAGGCGAATGATCCCTCCAGCGGCGCTCGAGGGGCGAGCGTGAGTGTCTAGAACTGACGGTGGAACGGGATGAGTCGGGGGCGCGACCGTGTCGCGCAGGTTGAGGCTGACGTCTCTCCTGGCCGGACTCAGTGAGAAGGGCTCTATGCCGGCGTTTAGATCCTCCGGAAGGATCAGCGGGCTTCTCGGGGAGAGAGAGAGGATGAAGGCCAGTCAACGTGGGACGGCTCATGGCGGACTGCTGCAGGCCAGGCTCAGTGAGGCGGGCGCTGTGCCGGCAAACAGACCCTCCGGAAGGGTCAGCGGGCGTGGCAGCAGTGGCGATCCTCTGGTCAGCGCGCAACGCCGGGTCCCGACGAGCAGACCGTTCCGAGGGGCCGATGCGAGGAAGGGCGGTCGTTACCGAAGGGGCGGCGGAAGTGTCCACAGGAGCCGGACGAGAGATAGTAGACGGAGGTCGCTCTCGCCGATAAAACTCCAGAGGTCCGACCAAACGTCTCCGGCCAAGTCGCACAGACATCACGAGGAACGAACCGCCGACCCGTAGAGACTGAGTCGCCGAACAGCAAGGGTCCACCCAAGGGGGCACGGTGAAGTTGCGCTCGCAGGTCCGGCGGCAACGTACTGCAGGGGCGGAGCAGGGCATCTCGACGCATGAGGTCGCAATTGGCCGAAGCCACCATCGCGTTGACCGAGGAATGGTAGGCGGCGCAGTTGGCGGTCTCCGCGAGGACCAGCAGGTCTCCTAGGAGGGGAGAGATGGAAAGATGCCAGGATACCTCCACCCGACGACCCAAGGCTTGAGTGAGGAGCTCCATAACACCCGAGCAGGGTAAGGTGTTTCGGACCAAGGTCGCTGTCTTGTCCAGGCCCCGCGGCGGGGACTGCCGCAGCAGTCAGACCGCCGGCTAGCGACACCGCCGAAGGGTCCAGCGTAGGCAGAGGGATGGAGAAGGCTAGGAGAGTCCAACACACCAGTCCCGCCGAAACAAGATGTCTAATCCGCGGGCCAGCGACGGTCGGAGAAGAAGACCGGCTCCTGCTTGACGTGGCGAGCTGTAGGTGCGACGAAAAGACGTCTCGAAGACCCTTAAAGCCGGGCGGTTGGGGAAGCGACTTAAACCTCTTGACCTGCCTCTCCGCGTCAACAAAGGCAGCGACCTTCCTCTTCAGCGGTGGGGAAGCTGGGCAGGCGTCCGCCGGCAGCGTCACGGCCACGATCCTGGCGGCTTCCACCGGAGCTAGAAGCGTCTCTGACTGGGAAGAAGACGGGAGCGCCGAGGGGGAAACATCCTCGAGGGCCGCGTGCGAGGTCGAGCGATCCTCCTCGTCCAACAGAGCCGAGACAGACTTCTGGTAGCAGGCTGAGCGCATCGTCCTGCAGGCGTCTGGAGGAGGAACGGTGCGGATCAGAGTCGCGGCTGCGTCGCGACGGGCGGTGCTGACGTCTCTCCGGGCCCTACTCCGGAAGTAGGCCACTATGCCAGCAAGGCGATCCTCCGGAAGGATCAGCGGGCCTGGTGCGGGGAGAGTGGTGAGGACGGCTCGTCAACGACGGACGGCTCAAGGCCGACTGCTGCTGGTCACTCTCAGTGAGACGTGCGCTAAGCCGGCAAACAGACCCTCCGGAAGGGTCAGCGGGCGTGGCAGCAGTGGCGGTCCTGTGGTCAGACAAAAACCGCGAACCCCGACGAGGGGACCGTTCCGTGCGGGAGTGGCCGAGGAAACAGCCAGGGCGGCCAACGTGTCAAAGGGCGCTGAACGCTCGTAAGCCGGGCGGGCCCGCTCTCGGCGGTAAAAGGACCAAGGTCCGCCCACATAACCTCAGGCCAGGCCGCACACCGCTTAACTCTGGTATCAGATTCAGTCCACCCAACCAATTTCAAATACAAACGATTTTGAACTTCCAAACTACAGCAGCTCGCTTGAGCTTGTCCTTAGCACCACGTGAAAGTTCTGTGTTTACGTTCCGTGTGTGAGTGAATGCGCGTGACTCACGTGAGCACGCTTGTTGGGCCCAGTTCGGGGCGGCGCTTTGAGCCGATTTTCCATTGGGATAAAGCGCCTATTTAATGTGCTTATTATTATTATTATTATTATTAAACCTGTGGTCCGAGGAACCACCGAACGCGGTAGGGAGACCGAGTGAGTGTCCGTCGGCCACCTAAAGTCATCGCACCGGGAGCACAACATTATCGAAGCGTAGGCGGGCTCCCGGTGAAAGCGTAATGGGGCACTCTCGGAGGGCTAACAGGGCTTTAAACGGGCTAACACACACGGAGCCCAAGGCCCACGTGCAAACGGGCGCGACACGGCAACAGCCGACCGTGAGCTAATCAGGCACTACGCACTGAAACCAAACCACCAGCAAAAAGCAGGGAAACACCCATAGACAGCCGGCCCTCAGCCCGAGGGACGGCCGAGGGAACTACCGCTACCTTACCTCTGCAACGAAGGGAAGGGGGGGAAAGGGCAGTCAAACCGCCGTCCACAGACGCAGAAGAATCCCCGCAAGGAGCCCAACGAAGCAGGAAGAGAAGGCCAGGTAGAAGGCAGGGTAGAAGCGGGCGCAGAGCACACAGAGTCGGCAACGAGCGTCAGTAGGCAGAAGACCGGTCGAGGCAGCGAGAGCGCGGGCCAGACACGTCTTCTCTCCACGAGCGAAGTAGAAAGACTGAATGGTCTCGTGACCGGATCTGGTAAGGCAGGTATGGGGAGATAACTCTCGGCCCCTCTGGGGGGTTCCCCGAGTGCCTCTCGGGTTGTGTGGGCACACAACGGGCAAGTAGGCTAAAATTGAGCCTAGAAGTAGATATTCCCCATGTAGTCATGTCATCGGTAATGTTTTTGAGGAAATAAATAAACATTTGGCTCATTATATTGTCAATAATTACAATCGAACGTCAGAAGTGATCGAACGTCCGATTTATGAAAACAGTTGTGACAAAACGTCACGAGTTGTAGCTCTCCATTGACAGACCGGACATTCAAAACAACCACGCTGGAATGTGGCCCATAATGCATCTATCATAACCGGACGGTCGTAGACCCAAAAAAACAAAACAACTTCGTTAAACTTGTCAAATAGTTGAACGTCAGATCTTGCGACAAAAATTGGCCGCTCACATTTTTTTTGCCAGCTTAGAAAGCTGTGACCGAAAAGTAAACTTAAAGCATATCAAATATTTAACGAAAGCGAAACAACGCAATGACGCCATTTCCGGTTTGGGTCAGCGTGCCTTTCGCTAGCACAAGTTCGCAGAAATTAACATGCTTCTGTGGCGACAAACCTGACGTCCGACAGAGGCTACTTTCAAGAGCAATAAACAAAAGCATGGCTTACCTTCAAATCTTTGAAATACACGGATTATAAGATCAATCTTCCCTGAACATATGGGCATGGTTAGCACCAGGTTTGTTATTGTTGCTTAAACACGCGAGATCAAAAAAGACCGACGGCAAATCGTTGTCCGCTTTCCCGGGCCGATTTTCATTGGTGAATTCTGGCGTTTTACAGTATACTCACCAAACGGCTTTACGTTAGGTGCATAAATTATTGCCAGTATATCTTCAATCATTTACACACACATTCCACTTGTTAAAGTCAACACATGTCTTTTTAAACAGATTTTAGTTTCCCGCAAAAGAGGTCACTCACTTTTTGCTCACCTTTTGGCACTTAAGTCATATATACCATCGGAGAGCCCCAAATAAATACTTGACAGTGACACCAATAAAAAAGGCACTTACCAGTGACATGTCTGCCTTGACTGTGCGTATGATGTTGAGTGGCTTTTTGTTCCATACAACCTGCGCTGGGAGGATGCTTCGATATGCCAGGTCGTACTCATCTGAAAGAGAAAGATATGCAGAGTTTACCTATTAACTATTAACCCCCTTGCATGCAGTCACTGGTACTGTCTTCTGAGGCACAATAACAAAAATTCACAGAGAATGAGGGTGACGTGGCTGCTTTTTTCCAATCATCTCAATTGCTCAGCACTCTTTCCAGGCAAGACATACTTACCTTCTGCCAATTGAGGTGAGTCTAACAGCTCCTCACTGCCCAAGGCAAAGCGCCTCACTGAATAGGTGAGCGTCCGAGCATAGTTTGTGTGCACAATGACACTTTCCGAGCTCTGCGAGTGACTGGCAGTGTCGCCACTGCTGCTGGTGGATGAGAAGAAAGACCGTTGGGAGGAGGTTAAGCGTGAAGTGGAACAGGGAACGTTGTCTTCTGAATCACTGGGAAAGCTCTTGCCAGCACACACTTCAAATGTGGGACTGTGAACAACAGTGGTGGGCGGTGAATGGAGGCCAGTGTTGGCAGAACAGAAACAGTGCGGCTGTGAGTCTCTGTCTCTGTCTGATATCGATGTCTGGCCAACTGACTTTTCTGCAACACCCCCATTTCCTGACTGTGAGCATGTACTATGAGGACTGCGAATGTTATCCGGATACCCTGAGGAACTCTTTGGTGATTTGGGAGACTTGGGGGAGAGGCACTCATGACTAGAAACGTAGTGGCCGTTAACACCATTGCCGTTCTTTACATTTTCTGAGTTATTGGCACTGCTTTCGTTTTTGGTACGTAGGGCAGGTCTATAGCCACACACCACAAGTAGGGAGCAGCAGCACTGAGCATTACCTTTTAAGGGGCTGCGGCACTTTTCGCATACACGCTGTATCTTCTCATCCGACCCACCCTTTCCTACATCTGCCTGATCATTGTCACTGTTTTCTGAGAAATCTGGGGAGTAGAAATTCTCCTCTTCACCATCACTGGCAGCAGTTATTTCACACATAGATGACCCTGATGCATGCCGTCTCTTCTGTCCTGAACTCTCCGAAGTACGGTCATCCACACTGTCTTGCGCATAGTATGTGGTCACTGTCCCAAGAATAGAGAGATCAGCTCCAAGTATTGTCCTGCTGATCTTGCTTTCCTCGCCAGACCATTCACCGCTTGATATCTTAGCTGACAATTTCCCGGCATTGTCAAAGCTCTGGAGAGGTAGCTTGGTGTCCACTTGCAGAGCAACAAGTGAATCCCCCGTATTGAGGACAACAATACCATCCACCCGAAGCTGAACCCTTGGGGAAAAGAATGGGAATGGTGGAGCAAGGTCGAACTTGGTGTGCACGCAAAAGCTGTGAAGAAGGCACTGCTGGAAACAGGGGATCGCGCTGGTGGCTGAAACAAAGGAAACATATGTATATATTTTTCCCTCTCTGCACACTTGGTTACAGTCCCTCAGATAGTCTCTCCTGTAAAGCATAGGTTCTCATGGGTCCCTGCATGGATTTGGCCACAGAAGTCATGAGAATTTCAGATGACACATGGCTTGCTAAAGGGTCAGACTTTCTCAGAACAGTTATTAAGATGGGAGATGTCATCAGACTAGGTATATGACTATCTAGAAGTGATTCTCTCTAATACCGTAAACACCAACACCCACTAAGATAACCAAAATTGACAGCGAAACACCAAATTTTTGAACAAACAGCTATCAAGTGATCAGAGAACATCTGGCAGAAATGTTCCATCACCAACCTTTTTTCACACCCTGACAGTCGGAACAATCTCCCACTGATGGAACAGCTGTCACAGTCAGGAAACACTGGCATGTGTCATCATGGGCCCCTGGAACGCTGCATCAAAACACACCACTACACTACAGATATCAGTTTAGGTATTATTTGTCCAAGTTAAGCAATCAGAAATACATTTGTGAACATGTACACTCAACAAAAGAAAAAGAACAGTGACAATAAAATTGCTGAGGAACAAGTAAGCAGTGCACATTTCACAACAGATGAAAAGCATGACATCTAGAATTTGCAAAAAAAAAGACTACTTCAATGTTTTCTTGTGCTCTCCCTGATCTGTGACTGTTGTTTTTAAAGCAAGAAGACGGCATTTGTTTTTCTAAGTAACACAAACGTAACCTATACTAAGCATTACAGAATTTTAAAACAAGAATGGCAAAGCCCCTTGGGGTCACAATCATGACTTAATTAATCTGACCTTTCTGACAGGTCACCGAAATGAGCAAGTGTTCAAGTGTCCTAACAAAAGTAAAAGGTTGGATTTTGCACCTGCGAAATCCACGATTTCTCATTTTTCACTTTTGTCAACCTCCTGTGGCCCTGACCTTTATGAGGGGTCAACCAAATTAGAATGCATAGATAGGTCTTATCAGCCACCTTCATTGAAAAATTTGATTGAAAAGTCTGCAAAGAAATGCTGATCAAAAACTAAAATTCTACTGTGTAGGCATTTTGCCGACCTCTTGTGATCCTTGACCTTTCCAAGAAGTCGACCAAATTATTACGCATTTGAAGGTCTTACCATCAGGCATCTCTGTACGAAGTTTAGGTTTGAAGTTTGGATTTAAGTTGTGAATAGTACATGTATTTAAGAAACAAATTTTGTTGGGCAAAACATGAATTTTTCTCTAAAATTAATTTTTCTCTAAAATGTATTTTTTCGAAAAATACTTACCGATGACATGACTGTCAGGAAATAGTGTACTTGCTTACCAATTTTAGCCTAAGACCCGAAGGGTCCCCCCAGGAGGCTCTCAGGGATCCCTAACAGGGACGAGAGTAGCCTCCCCTGCCCATCCGGTCACGTGCCATGTGGTGCCTCCTTTAGCCAGTTGTCTACGGAGCTACCAGCGGCAAGCGGGGAGGAGGGAGGGACCTCAGAGTCATGTCATCAGTAAGTATTTTCCTCAAAAACATTACCGATGACATGACTGTCAGGAAGAATCTCAAAAAGGAGGAGGGTGCCGCACAATCCCTTTAGAAACCTCTCCAGGGACGAAAACGGCCCGTCACTCCTGATCACACACTCCCGACAATTTTAGCGAAGTGCATACCTAAGGCGCCGGGGGCGCCTGGAGGGAGTGTTGTGCTGGAGAGATGTCGCCCACCAGTGTGAGGCTGTCGCGCTGGACTGTCAGGTCCCGGAGGAAGAAGCGGGCGAAGGTAGATTCGGCCCGCCACCCCACTGCAGCCACAATGTCCTTAACAGCACAGTTGCGGTCAAAGGCGAGACTTGCGGCCATAGCGCAAACTTCATGGGCGCGGATCCTGAGTGTCTCAGCTCCCTGTGGGGAGAGGTTGCGATAGGCGGACCGTATGACCCAGCGGAGCCAGGAGGAGATCGTTTGGGCCGAGATGTCGGTTCTGCCAGTGGCTAGCGGCAAAAAGAGACGAGTCCGTCCCCTCCGCACGGACTTGGAGCGACGCAGGTAGATACGTAGTGCACGCACCGGATCTTGCTGCCGAGTCTCCCGAGGAAGGTCGGGCCCTTTAAGCGGCCGAATAGTGATGACCTGAGGCGCCGTCAAGGGTGATCTTGTCTTAGCGAGAAAGGAAGGATTGGGGAGTAGTTGAACGGAGCCATCCACCCGGAACTGCAGGCAGGAAGGTCGGGACGAGAGCGCGTGGAGCTCACTGACGCGGGCCGCTGTGGCGAGGGCCACCAGGAAGTAGGTCTTCCGAGTCACGTCCGCGAAGCGGGCCAGGTGGAGCGGTTCAAAATGGTCCGAATTCAGCCAGGTGAGGACCCAGGGGAGGTCCCAGCGCGGAACGAGCGAGCGGGAAACCGGACACTGCAAGCCGAAATGCGCCATAAGGTCGGCCAGGTCCTTGCAGGCACCGGGGTCGGGACGGCCGAGGTGACGATAGGTGTTGGCAATCATAGAAAGGTAGCCGCGGATCGTGATGGGTGCCAAACCTTGGTCCTGGAAGAGCCAGAGAAAGAAGTCCGCGAGCTGAGGATTGATTGATTGTACATTGCTTAACGTCCCGACAGCAACAAGGCTTTCTCAGGACGTGCCTGCACTGCTTGTGAAAAAAAAAAACTAAACAGAACATTGAATGTATGTCGCCAGCCGGTCAAATACATTAAATAAACCTAACACATGGGGCCCAAATAAAGCTAAGACCATTTAGCAACACACATCCAATATCAAGAGCTACAGGCAGTGCAGACAGTAGGGAGAGTTTTAAAAAGGCAAATACAGGTGAATGCACAAAGGGTAGACAGAGGAGTCGTCAGGTCGACGGGGGAGAGGCAACGGTCAGAGCACCAGGCACGTAGCACCCGCCACTTTCCCTCATAGACACGTCTGGTGGAAGGTCTGCGGGCTGTAGCGATAGCGTCCACCGCCGCACTCGAGAAGCCTCTAGCGGAGAGGGCGTGCCGCACAATCGCCAGGTGTGTAGGAGAAGTTGCTTGGGACAGGGGTGGAAGAGCGGCTGGCGGGGCTGCTTGAGCATCGTGCGCGGGGTGGGAAGCGGGAGGGGAGGGTCCGTGGCGAGACTGAGCAGGTCGGTAGTCCACGATCTGGTCCAGGAGAACGGGGCCACCAGGAGAAGGACTGCATTGCATCCCCGGAGCTTAAGCAGGACTTTGGGGACCAGGACCGTCGGAGGGTAAGCATAAGCGACCAGTCCATCCCAAGGGATCGAAAGCGCATCGACTGCCCAGGCCAGAGGGTCGGGAATCGGGGAGACGAAGAGGGGAAGCTGGTGGTTCCACCTCGTGGCAAAGAGATCGATGAGGGGAGTCTCCCAATGGTCGCAGATCAGGCGAAAGATGTCCGGCGCAGGGTCCATTCCGTGTGAAGAAGCTGACCTAGCCGCGAAAGGGAGTCGGCCAGGACGTTCAGGTGACCTGGAATGTGACGAGCTCGGAGGGAAATGCCGTGGTCCTCGCACCAGCGAAGGAGTCGGTAGAGGAGGATGCAGAGGTCGGGGGAGCGGGTCCCTCCCTGTTTCTGTATGTATGCCACGACTGTGGAGTTGTCGGAGAGGACGAGAAGGTCCTGTGCCCGAAGATCGGATTCCCACGCGCAGAGGGCCTGCCAAACTGCATTCAGTTCCAGCCAGTTGATGTGTCGGGAAGCCAGGTTCGCGGTCCAGCGGCTGGCCGTTGAGCGAAAACTCGGAAGAAGGTGAGCGCCCCACCCGGCGAGACTGGCATCGACGCAGAGAGAGAGACGGGGTAGTGGCGAGGCAAGGGGGATCCCGGAGCCGAGCCAAGAAAAGTCTGTCCAGCGAAGCAGATGGGGCCGCAGCATAGGAGAGACCGGCACCAGGGTAGAGAGATCGCCGGAGGACATCCTCCAGTGGAGGAGAAGATGCAGCTGGAGAGGACGGGAGTACAGACGACCGAGGGGGAGGAGATCTGCCGCCGCACTCATCAGGCCGAGGAGCTGGAGCCACACTCTGGCGGGGACAGCCACTTCCTGAGCTACCAAACGGCGGATCTGATGGGATCTCGGTCCACAGGGGGGAGCGACGGAGCGGAGGCGGGGACCGAAAGATGAGGAGACCGTCCGAGACAGTGGAGAGGATCCAAGGGTCGTCCGGAAGAAGGGAACACCAAGCGTCGCCGTGCAGGGCGAGCCTCCCGCCGACAGGCGACCCCGAAGCGGTCGGCGGGGGCGGTAAGGAGTCAGAGGGCCCTCCCGCGCCCAGGGCGGCGGGCAGGCTTGGGCCAGGACGGGGCGGCAGGACGGACAGGGCGGGCGTGGCCAAGGGCGGGCGCCCGAGAAGAGGTGCGGGGTCGGGCGGCAGAGGCGGAGGGGGGGGACCGCCGTGGAGGGTCTGACGAACCGCAGGGCGCGACCCACGGCCTTGCGGGCGGGCGGAAAGCGAGGAGGGGGAGCGCTGGGCCAACGGTCCTTGTTAGCTTCCTTCAGGGACTGCCAGGTAGGGCCGAAAAGGAGCGGGGCGCCAACAGGAGCCCGGCGGAGCTGCGACTTCACATCGGGGGGAAGACCAGGGCAGGCCTGGAGCACCACATCATGCCGCATCAGGTCACAGTTGGCGGCGGCTGCCATGGAGTTGACGGACGAATGGTAAGCCGCTCGGTTGGCCGCCACGGCCAAGGCGTGGAGATCCGACAGCAGGGGAGGAAGGGAAGGGAGCCAGGCCGCCTCGATACGGTTAATGAAGGCTTGGGTGAGGAGCTCTAAAAAACCCGAACAGGAGAGGGAGTTCCGGATGAGGGAGGCGGTACGTTGTAAACCGCGAGGCAAGACACGCTTGAGCTGGGAAGAGCCGCCCGCGAGCACCAGCGCAGGCAGATCCACCGGAGGCAGAGGGCACGAAAAGGATTGCGAGTGGCCAGCGTACCAGGACTGCCGAAAGGCGATGTCGACACCGGAAGGCCAGCGGCGGTCGGAGAAGAAGTCGGAGTCGGAAGCGGAATCTCGCTGGAGGTGAGCAGAAAGAGCGTCAGCTAGGTCGCGGAAGGCAGGCGGCTGGGGAAGAGACTTGAACTTCTTGACCTGACGAGAAGCGTCTACAAAGGCGGCCGCTTTCCTCTTGAGCGGGGGAGAGGGCGGGCAAGCATCCGCGGGGAGGCAGGCCGCGATGAGACGGGCGGTGGCGTCCAAGGCGCGTAGCGTCTCGCCACGAGGAGTGGACAGGGCAGCAGGAGACGCCGGGTCATCCAGTGGAGAGGGCGAACGGCTGCCAGAGCCAAGAAAAGCCGAAACGGAGTCCTCCGGAAGCAAACTTAAGGTCTCCACGTCGACGGCAGGCTGAGGCGGTGGATGCGGAGAAGACCGAAGAGCGGAGGGAGGCAAACTGACCCGCGGGGGCGGCGGAGGGGGAGCCGGAGGGCTAAGCTGACGACGCCGCGGGGACGTTGGAGGCGAAGGGCGCCGAGAACGAGGAAGACGCCGGTCCCGAGGAGAACGACTGCGACGAGCACGAGGCGGAGTCCCGTCGTCTCTACGACTCCTACGGGAGGAGCGCAGAGGGGAGGGGCGCCGAGAGGACACCCGCCGTGGAGAACGACTGCGCCGACGGGAAACACAGGAGGAAGTCGAGCGTGAGGACGACGAATGCCGGGTGCTACGTTTCCTATCCACGCGATGAGGGCTATGACGTTGGTCCACGGAGGGGCGCCTGGAGGATCGGGAACGGTCCGTTCTGACACGAGGAGGAGGAAAAGGCGACAAAGGTCATGGTGCCCGGGGCTCAAGGAGGGGGGCACGTAGCTGGCTTGGCGACTCGCCGTAGGAGTCAGCGGGCTTAGAAGCTGGGGCCGAAAGGCCGACGTATGAACTAAAAGGCGACAAAGGTCACGGTGCCCGGGGCTCAAGGAGGGGGGCACGGAGCCGGCTTGGCGACTCGCCGGAGGAGTCAGTGGGCTTAGAAGGTGGGGCCGAAAGGCCGATGATTGTGCTAATGGGCGACAAAGGTTGCGGTGCCCGGGGCTCAAGGAGGGGGGGCACGGAGCTGGCTTGGCAACTCGCCAGAGGAGTCAGTGGGCTTAGGAGGGGGGGGGGGGCCACAAGGCCAACACGTCTACTAACAGGCGACAAGGGTCGCGGTGCCCGGGGCTCAAGGAGGTGGGCACGTAGCCGGCTTGGCGACTCGCCGGAGGAGTTAGCGGGCAAGGTCGGTGCGGACACCGTAGCAGAAATAGTCTTACCAGGAATACGAGGCGTGCGTTTCTCCAAGTCCGAGGAGGGGAGCTTGAACAAGTCCCGGCGTGCCGTGGTAGGCCGCTCGTGCCGGTAGAACTTCCAGAGCTCAGACCAACGATCCTCCGGCCAAGAAGAGCAGACAGCGCAGACGAGGTCAGAAGAGCAGCCAGAACACGGTAGACACACTGTGTGCCGGTCACTAGGCCACTGAAAGTCGCCGCAATAGTTGATTGATTGATTGTACATTGCTTAACGTCCCGACAGCAACAAGGCTTTCTCAGGACGTGCCTGCACTGCTTGTGAAAAAAAAAAAAATAAACAGAACATTGAATGTATGTCGCCAGCCGGTCAAATACATTAAATAAACCCAACACATGGGGCCTAAACAAAGCCAAGACCACCTAGCAACACACATCCAATATCAAGAGCTACAGGCAGTGCAGACAGTAGGGAGAGTTTTAAAAAGGCAAATACAGGTGAATGGACAAAGGGTAGACAGAAACACATGCCCCAGAATAGAGAGAAAAACCCACCCTGTGGGGCTGACCAGGGTGACCCTGGGAACTAAAAAATACCTAACCCCACCCAAGTCCCCCAGGGCAGACCCGGGTGGGTGCGCCGCAATGGGGACAGGTGCGCACTTGGTAACTGCAACACATACCCAGATATGAAAGGCGACCGGCGGCGGGTAACTAACCCCGCCATACAAAGTTCCGACATTAGGAAACGAGAGAAACTTACTACGAAACGCGGAGAGAAACCAAAAGTAGTTCGAGTCGAGACCGATGTCCGGCCCAGCCGGGCGAGACGTAGGAAGCGGCCAAGACTTTACCTTTCCATGGCGGAGCGTCGAAGCACAAACCACCGTGCGCGACGGGAGTCTAGAAGGCTCCAGGCCCAGCAAGCTGCACGAGGCACAGACGAGGCTAGGCAGAGAAGAAGGAGGTCACGCAAAGAAGCTGAAAGCGGAAGGAAGGAGAAGGCAGGCCGGTGAGGAACGGTCGCACCGTACACTGTCTCCAAGGTAGGGTCCGTAGGCTCAAAACGCGTGCGTACGCTAGCAGCGAAGTAGACAACTGGCTAAAGGAGGCACCACGTGGCACGTGACCGGATGGGCAGGGGAGGCTACTCTCGTGCCTGTTAGGGATCCCCGAGAGCCTCCTGGGGGGACCCTTCGGGTCTTAGGCTAAAATTGGTAAGCAAGTAGACTATTTCCTGACAGTCATGTCATCGGTAATGTTTTTGAGGAAACAAATGTATTTTTACGAAAAATATTTACCGATGGCATTATTATATGGAAGATACCCTTTAGCCTACTGATTTCAGCCTAAGCATTTGTTGTGTCCCCTGCACAACTGGGGAGGAGACACTGGGGATCCATGCCTAGGAGCCCTGGGTGGCCTCCCCTTCCCTCCCTATCCGATCACGTGCTGGGCGGAAGCCCGCCAGTTTTACTCTTAGCCAACAGGCAGCAAGCGGGGCAGGAGGGAGGGTCCTCCGAGTAATGCCACCGAAGTATTTTTCGAAAAAATACATCTTAGAAAAAAATTCATTTTTCTCAAATCCCTTACCGATGGCATTACTATATGGAAGAATAGCGAAGAGGAGGAGGGTGCTGCCCCCTACCATCCTGCAAGTTATAAGCCCCGAAGTTGAGCCATCGAACCTGAACTGTAAAGAGGCAGGACGCACAGAGAGCGCATGTAACTCGCTCACTCAGGAAGCCATAGTGAGGGCCAGGAGGAAAGACGTCTTCCGGGTTACGTCGGAGAACCGAGGTCAAGGGCAGAGGTTTGAAGCGGTCCGAGTTCAGCCAAGTTAGCAACCAGGCGAGGTCCCACCGAGAGATAAGCAAATGGGAGGCTGGCTGCCGGAGCTCGAAGTGGGCCATAGGGTCCGAGAGATCCTTGCAAGTGCCCGGATCTGGGAGGCCCAGGTGGCAGTAAGTGTCCGCAATCATGGCCCGATATCCCTTGATGATAATAGGCGCTAAGCCCTGATTGGCAAAGAGCCACAGGAAGAATCCGCCAGTTGGGGGGGTAGTCAGACCCGAAAAGGGGAGGGGGGGGGGGGGGGGAGCCGCTGGGCAGCGCACCAGGACTGGAAGACCTGCCATTTCCCCTCATAGACATCCCTGGTAGAAAGTCTGCGGGCTGCTGCGAACGCCTCCACTGCTGCACCCGAGAAACCTCTAGCGGCGAGGGCTTGCCGTACAACCTCCAAGCGTGTATGTTACGTGTTGAGTCGTAGTCCTAGTATATCACACCAGACGCACACACGTAAGGTTCTTTTAAAGAAACTTCACTCAGCTGCAACCCATCACACGTGGCTTAAGGATGTAGACTACACTGGAGTAACAGTTCCAACAATATTTTATTTCAGCGATGCGATCTCCACACAATGCATTCCAAAATGCACCAACACTGATACAATGTCTCTTCTGCAAAATGTCAACACTGGCGACACAATGCGTTTCTCATACAACGTACACCACCGTTACGTTGCGTCTCTCACAATGTACACCCTATACAGGCCACGTACCTACGATAAACTGTGTGTCCCTACAATTGACAATATATGACAATGTACAAACATGCTTCCCAGCACAATCTTTTATAGTATAACAGCTTTCCAGAATAATCCAACGAATTCACACAATGCAACCAATCAAAATAAAATACGTAACCGAAACTCATAAATATTAATGAAAAAGAACTTTCTAGAATAAACTACAATAGTCTACAAAAATTTGACTGCTAATTTCAGCATCTATGTTGGGAAATCCCGGCGCGTTATGACGTCTCACAAAAGTATGGTAGGCAGTTCACGACCTAGCTGGAATTTTCCAGAAGTTTCACGATCTTTCAAAAAACATACTGACTGGCTGCTAACTTCACATGTACAGAAAACAACTATGACTAAGAGTATTATAGCGGCTTTGATACTGAGTTGCAAAAATGTTGCCGACACTTTGACGTCACACATGCGAGGTCACTAGACAGCGCGATTTTGCTCGAACGTTCTAGTCTATTCTCAGCGAATCTACGCATCACAAAAATCGACCGCTCTTCTCCGTGCAACTTTGCTAGAGGCTTCCGGACTAATCTTAGCGTATCATAACAAAGCCAATTCCGCTCTACGCGCGACCAATAAAAAATCTTACTGAAAATGTACGTGATTCATAATCGTGATAGCTCAACTAAATATCGGATCATTTCCTATGATTAATACATGCATGCTTTTACAAAACAACACAACCACAATCGTAACAGTGTAGGAGGAGCTGCTCCGGGCACGGGTGGAAGAGAGCCTGTTGCTTGAGCATCAAGGGTGAAGTGGGGAGCTGCAGGGGCTGGTCTGTCGCCAGAGCGAGGAGGTCGGTGGTCTAGCTCTTGGCCCAACTGAGGGGGGCCACCAGCAAGAGAATCGCGGAGCATCTCTGAAGCTTCCGCAGGATCTTGGGCACCAGGATGGACGGAGGGTAAGCGTAAGCGACCAAGCCGTCCCACGGGATGGAGAGTGCGTCTACTGCCAGGTGAGCCAAGAGCGGTAGTTGCTTGTTCCACCTGGTGGCGAAGAGGTCGTTTAGAGGCGTCTCCCACCAAGCGCAGATCAGGCGAAAGAAGTCTGGGAGCAGGGACCCCTCCGTGTGGAGCCGAGAGCACTAGGACCTCTTGGTGCCCCAGACGCTCCTGCCAGGCGCTGAGGGCTAACCACACCGCCTTAAATTCCAGCCCATCGATGTGCTCGTCGGCAAGCTCCCGGGGCCAGAGACCCAAGGCTGAGACAAAGCTTGGTAAAAGGTGTGCCCCCCCAGCCCGCCTGGCTCACGATGCTGCAGATGGACCACTGGCATGGAGGGGAGTGGAGGGGAACGCATGTCGCTAACCAAGACAGGTCCGTCCACCGCTGGAGAAGGGGGCAGACCAGCAGAAGAACGGGGACCGAGTCTACCAGATCGCCGGAGAAGGGGCGACAGTGAAGCAAAAGGTGTAGCTGCAGCGGGCGGGCGTAGAGCCTGCCGAGGGGCAACAGAACCGCCGCCGCACTAAGGAGTCCCCAGAGCTGTAACCAGACCCTGGCCGGGAACGAGTCCCCTTGTACCACCCGAAGAGCGAGCTCGGCTATCTTCTGCCGCCGTACCATTGGGAGCCACACCAGGTTGAGGACGGTCAGGAATTTTATGCCTAAGTGGAGGAACCTGCACGAAGGCAGGAGGTCCGACTTGCCCGGGTTGACCAGAAACCCGAGACGGCGGAGGAGGGTGAGGAGCGAGTCCCTGTCCTCTTCAGGGGCTGTGGCGATCTGGTTGCGAAGAAGCAGATCGTCCAGGTAATTGGAGGCCGGGCTCAAGGGCCGCTGCCGGAACCTGGACACCACTGCGTTGAGGAGCCTCGTGAAGACCCAGGGGCTGATGTTGAGGCCGAAGGGGAGCACCTGGAATTGGCATACCACCCCGCGAAAGGCAAAGTGCAGATACTGTAGGCCGGGTGAATGGGAACATGGAGATAAGCATCCGCTAAATCGAGGCTTATCGCAAAGTCCATAGGCTGGACCACCGACCAAAGGCCCCTGGCCGTCTCCATCTGAAAGAGTGGCACTGAAATGTACTTGTTTAGCGCCGACAGGTCGATGACTGGACGCCACTTGCCGCCGGGCTTGGGGATGACGAACAGACGGCTGTAGAAGGCTGGGGAGTCGCTTCGGGAGACTACCTCTGTGGCCACCACATGGAGCAGGGCATCCACCTCTCTAAGGGCATCAACCTTGAGCAGGTCGCCCAGTACTGGGTTCAGAGGGGGGACCACCGCAGAGGTGGAGAGGACGAAAAGGAGATCTGGAGGCCTTCGGAAACGGTTGAGAGGATCCAGGGGCCACCAAGACGGAATGGATGCCACGAAGGGGGGGTTGCGCCCGCCAGGTCCCAGGTCTCCTCCAAACACCGCAAAACCGCCTGCATCGCCAGTTCCAGAAACCTGGAGCAGGCCAGGGAGTTGCAAATCAAGGTCGGGGTCTTGTCCAGCCCGCGAGGCCAACTGTGCTGGAGGAGCCTGCACCCCCCATCTTGCGCCAGTGCTGCGGCATCAAGAGCGGGGAGAGGAGTGGAGAAGGCTTGGGAATGACCGATGTACCACTCATGGCGGAAGCTCATGTAGATACCCGCGGGCCACCGGGAATCTGCGAAGAAGCCGTAGTTGCCAAAGTTTCCTGGCGGGGCTGAGCCAAAAACGCCTCCGCGAGCTCCCGGAAGCCGGACGGCTGTGGGAGAGATATCCGACGTTAGGCCTGCCTCTGAGCGTCCACCATCGCGGAAGCCTTCCTCTTGAGGGGGGGGGGGGGGGGGACGGAGGGCAGAATAAGAAGAGGAGGACTGGGCGGCGGGAGAACCGGTGGGTGAGTCCGGGAGGAAATAGCGAACGCGGAATCTCCTGGAAGAAGGCTGAGGGCATCGGGTCGACGGCCGGGACCGCCTGTCCCGTGGCCCGAAGGATGAGGTGACGGAGGGGAGGCGGGGGCTCCAGAGGGGAGGCGGGGGCTCCAGGATCCGCCGCCCGCCCTGTCACCAGGGCCGCCATAACGACCCACGTGGGCTCCGACTCCGAGAGCGAGGGCGAGCCCACCGACGGATCACTGAGCGCGAACGATGCAAGCTATAGGAGCGGACGGGCTCCGGAAGCCAGCCCCTCCCTGAGGAGCGGGAGACGGAGGGCTAGCCGGGAACTCCGGGACGAGCAGTCGAGGGGGGACTGCGGGCGCTGCACACTGCACTTGGAACGAAAGGAGCAAGGGGGAGGGGGGGGGGGACAGCGAATCTACGGCTCGCCGGCGCCACTCGGACGAACTGGAGCAGGGGGGAGTGGGGCTAAAGCTCGCCGGCCCCACATGGACAGAACGAAGCTGGGGCCCCGCTCGGACGCAGCGGAGTGGGGCGGGGGGGGGAGGGGGGGGGGGAGTGTAACTGGGTCTCGACGGCCACGCTCGGACGCAGCAGAGCAGGGGGGAGAGAGAGAGGCTCGCCGGCCCCGCTTAAACGAATCGGAGCAGGGGGTGAGGGGAGCGTATTTAGGGCTTGCCGGCACCGCTCGGACGAATCGGAGCGGGGGGGGGGGGGGGGGGGGGGGGGGGGGGGGAGAGAATGATTGAGTCTCGACAGCCCCACTCGAACAAATCGGAGCGGGGAGGGGGAGGGAGCTGTATTAAAGGCTCGCCGGCCCCGCACAGACGAATCGGAGGGAGGGGGGGGGGGAGGGGGGGTAACCGAGTCACGCCGGCCCCGCTCGGACGCAGCGGAGCGGGGGGAGGGAGAATGGCCGAGTCTCGCCGGCCCCACTCGAACGAATCAGAGCGGGAGGGAGGGTGTGTTAAAGGCTCGCCGGCCCCGCACAACGGACAAATCAGAGCGAGGGGGGATGAGGGTAACCAAGTCATACCGGCTCTGCTCGGACCGAACGGAGCGGGGGGGGGGGGGGCCAAAGTAGTAATAATAATTTCTATGGCGCCTAAACTCAGGCAGAGCTCTAGGCGCCTTACAAATTTCAATAGTACAATTACAAAAACTGTACACAATATTACACACACACACATTCCAGGCACCACAGCAAAACTACAACAGAATCCTCAGCAGTCAATGATTAATCAGTGGGGTAATGGAGTAGGAAAAGGTGTGTTTTTAGTGCAGATTTAAAAACGTCTTTTGAAGCACTGTGGCGGACATGGGAGGGGAGTTCGTTCCAGTATAGCGGCCTAAGATATGAAAAAGACCGCTGGCCAAAAGACTTGGTACGGACAAAAGGTACACGCAAAATGCGGCTGTCAGCAGAGGATCTGAGTTGTCTTGAGAGAGTGTACAACTGCAGGAGAGAGGACAGGTACGGGGTGGGGGGGGGGGGGGGGGGGGGCTTGATTTGGAAATGCAGCTGAAGCGGACATAAGAAAGTTTATACTGAATTCTTGCAACCAAAGGGAACCAGTGGAGGGATTTAATTACAGGAGTAATATGATCAGTTTTGCGTTTTTGGTGACAAGCCTCGCAGCAGAATTCTGAACTTTTGGAAGCCTGTCAATCTGATATTTGGGACAACATGCATACAGTGAATTACAATAGTCCAGTTTGGAAAGAACAAATGCACAATGAGGGGTTTTGTGGCTTCAATGGTCAAATAGTGTTTGATAGAAGAAATGCGACGGAGCTCCATGTAGGCTGTGCGACAGGTGTTGACAATCTGTTGGTTCATGGACAGTGGGGAGGGAAAGTGAACTGGTCAATCTGGGGGGTTTGATTATAAGAGACTCAGTTTTATCATCATTAAGTTGAAGTTTGTCTGATGACATCCACTCTTTGACATCACAGATACAGTTCTGAAGGCTTAGAATGGCGCTAGGGACTTGGTTGGGAGTAGCGTGTTTGTACAGCTGTGAGTCATCGGCAAAGCCATGGTGGGAAACCGAGAATCTCTCAATTACACTGGAAAGAGGCTGGATGTAGAGAATGAAGAGAATGGGGTCTAGGACTGAGCCCTGGGGGACCCCAAAGCACAGTAGAGAAGGACTCGACCGGTAGCTGTTAATGACAACAGTCTGGTGACGATCAGTCAGATAAGATCTGAACCAGGACAGGACACTACCTGTGATGCCAAAAGTGGAATGAAGTCGATGCAGAAGGATCTCATGGTCTATTGTATCGAAGGCGGCCGTCAGATCGAGCAAGGCTAAAACAGAGACATGTCCATCATCAATTGTCCTAAGCATGTCATTCACAATCTTGAGGAGAGCAGTCTCAGTGCAATGCCCGGGCTGATACGCTGACTGGCAAACAGGAAGAAGACTGTGAGCATTTACATGGTCAAGGAGCTGGGAGAGAACAATCCTTTCAATGAGCTTGGATAGGAAGGGCAGATTTGAGACAGGCCTGAAGTTTTTCAGATTTTCAGGGTCAAGACTGGGCTTTTTAAGCATGGGTTTGACGATGGCTGATTTGTAAACAGCAGGGAAACTACCAGAGGACAAAGAGTCATTGACCAGGGAAGTGATGGTAGGGAGGACAATGTCAATACAATCAAAGAGAAGTTGGGTAGGGATGGGATCCAGGTCACACGTCTTAGCAGCGCACTTTGTCATGATCTTACGAACATCATCTTCGGACAAACTCTTAAAGGTATGGAAGACTTGTCCAGCAAAGGGCACATCATGACTCAGGGATGGGAATTGGCCATGGCAAAAAAACTCTGAAAACTTCGGCACCAAGATGCTCCACTCACATCAACTTTGTGAAAGCTTGTTCCCACGTGTTCTTTCTGAACTTTCTCGCCCACTTTACAGTCTTAGGTCCAACACCACCCGAGTCCCTGAAATTTCAGGGAAATCCGATACCCCCTGACCACAGGGTGAGGTCACAAAACTCATCAAGCTGGTGCCAACAGCCCAATGTTCATCTTGTGCAGTTGACCGTCACCCACGCAACACTTCCCCTTCCTTTTCTGTCCCCTCAGGCCTCTTCATTTTGCCTGGAATGAGTGTCCAAGTCAGACCAGTACAACTGCAATTGACAGAGATCTCCATTAACCCCCACGAGATTGAGGATGCATACCTGGGTGGGACCTGTCTTTTATATTACCGTACTGGCCTAGTTTGTATCCTAAAGTTAGGACGTTTATATTACTGGTTAAAGTGTGGACTAAAAGATGTAGAGTTCCACATACTATATGAAACTGTGTGGGCATATAAATTTGGAGTTCTGATAGGTATGTAGTGTACATATCCACGACCTCTCGAAATATTGTTTCAAAATTTGGTGTCACGTAGTGTACCGTCATCGAAACTATCAGTTCAGTTAGCCTGAATTTTTCATACAAAAATTATTAGTTCAGACGGAGCTGGCTCTCAGGGACGGACAGTGCCGCTGGACTGCTGGCTGGTGCTAAAGAGGAGAAAAAGAGGGTCTGAACAAACACGATGCCGTCATCAGGCGCTGGGCCAGAAATTAGTTTTTCTGACAGCTTGGCACTCACCCACCCACCCACAGCTCTCTCCCTCCCCTTGGCGTTGCACCTACAACTGTTTAACTTTACTTCGGCCGATATCCAGTCCCATCTCCACTTCTTAGCACTGCTTGATTCATCAAATTTTCCACCACAATTCACAACACGAGTCACGCAAGCCATGCTGATTCACAATGAAAGAACGTACTCGACCGGAAGAATGGCTTCTTTCAGAGCGCGTCTGCCCGCCTAGGTTACTGCACAGCGCGCGGAGCACTGAGTGGGTGACCAGTGGGTGCCGCGTACGCAGCCTGCTGCAGCCTATTTTGCCCGCGGAGTAAAACCGGTGCTTTGCTCGTTTTGCTACCCATGATGTTTTTTTCGCAGAAACGCTTCAGTTTTCAATTTCGCGGAGGAATTTTTTCCCCCGCGGAATCCTGTGTTTTCACGGACAATTCCCATCCCTGATGACTGTGAGGTGAAACTGATGACTGGGAGTCCAGTTTGTCTTGAACAGACTCTACTTTCTCAGTGAAAAACTCACAGAACTTCTCAGGTAACTCAATGGGAGGAACAGATATTGGCAGAGGAGACACACTCTTATTTGCCAGAAGTTTGCATGTGAAATTGAACAGCTGTTTGCTTGATGTGCATTCCAAAATGTTCATACTGATGAAAGCCGTTTTTGCATTCAGCAAAAGTTTATAGACTAACTTTTTCGCTTTTTTGAAGATCTGCTTGTGGACTGTCAGACCTGACTTCAGCCAAAGTCTTTCCGTTTTGGCGGCACGAAGATGCTCACTGGCATCAGTAAACCATGGGGACGGCTTACGGGATGAGGATCTGCGTTTTGACAGTGGAGCATGACTGTCTAGGACCAACTTCAGACATGCATCGAACTGGTCAACAGTGGGATGGGACAGGTCAGACAGGAGACCCTGCAGGTCCGCCTTAAAGGCCACTTTGTCCATGGTCCTGATATTGCGGGACTCCACGAACGTTGTCTGCAGGTGGGGGACAGAGATGTTCAGATGAGTGATCACACAGTAGTGGTCCGATTCAATGGCATGTGATACATGGGTGGACTGCAGGAGGCCATCATCTTCTCGAAAAAGCATCCAGTCCAGAATGTGACCGTGATACTGAGTGGGGACTGTAACTGATTGAGACAAACTGAACATGTCGAGAATATCAAATGCTTTCTTTGTGCTTGGACTGGATGCCGAGTCAAAATGGAGATTGAAGTCTCCAAGTAAGATCAGGTCTCCTTTCAAAGAGTTAACAATTTCCAAAAATTCAGTGAACTGTTTAAAGAACAATGGTTCAGGGCTTGTAATGGTCTGGAGTTAAAAAAGAGGAAATTGGCTGGGGTCCAGGTGCCACTTAGGCGCTGGTAGAGGGTGCAGGGGAATGACCCCCCTTCCTCCCCCACATACAAATTGTAGCATTTTTAATGTGCATTCTTGATGAGCAAAATACATATAACATAGTGAAGGAAAGACTAGCTTGCTTACTTACACACAGCTGAACTCTTGAAGTAGCCTGTCTTTATCGATGCATTGCTTACAGTTATTATTCGCCAAAAACGTCCAAATACAAATCTAAGTGTAAACACACACTGATGCTCAGTTGACAGTCACTGTTCACCATCAAAGTCCAAATTTAGTTTAAAAATCTTCAACATACTCGCTCTTGGTATGCTCTTCCAAAGCCACACAACCACGGGGCCCGTATTTGATTTCCAACTGGCACACTGTACAAAAGGCTGTTCCATTTCTTGAGATCTTCCTCAAATATTGTCCTAGTCGTTCATTACCCACATCTTTTTCCATCCATTCTCACCTCAACGCGTTTTTCACGCCTTTATCATCAACTGCATCGCCACACTGAACAATGCGTTTTGCAACCATTTTACCAGGTGCGATTCAGACGCGCATGTACAGTTCCGTGTTTCCGTTTGACTTGAGGACACGTACAACAAACTTTTTCATTGGGAGGAAAATCGTTGTCAAACTTTTTTGTTCCGCGGAAAACCATACTGTTCTCGGTGGAATTTTTTTTTTAATAGCGGAAATTCGTGGAACCGCGGAAATTCGTGGAACCGTGGAAAATTACAAGCCATGATGGTTCCGTAAGTTTATTCTTCCGGCTCGGTGGTGGGCGGTAAGGCTCGCCGGCCCCGCTCGGATGAA
Source organism: Semisulcospira habei (assembly GCA_036245525.1). Taxonomy (NCBI): domain Eukaryota; kingdom Metazoa; phylum Mollusca; class Gastropoda; family Semisulcospiridae; genus Semisulcospira; species Semisulcospira habei. Next base: position 149,483,564 of record BTPG01000005.1, on the reverse strand, counting down.
TCGGGGGGTGGGTGGGGGGGAGCAGATCTATGGCTCGCCAACCCCACCCAGACGATTCGGGGGGGGCGGGGGGGGGGGGGGGGGGGAGCAGATCTATGGCTCGCCAGCCCCGCCCGGACGAATCGGGGCTGAGGGGGGCGACTCTAAGGCTCGCCGGCCCAGCTCAGAAGTCTCGGAGCGGGGGAGGAGTGCCTCCGAAGCTCACCGGCCTCGCTCGGAAGATTCGGAGCGGGGGGCGAGCGTACCTAAGGACCGCTTGGAAGAAACGGACTTACCTGAGGGCAGTACGGCCCGAACGACAGGAAGCCCGACGAGCCAACAAACCGACGACATCCGAGCTGGCATGCCGTAGAGGTCCTGTCGAGGAGGGTGGCGCCGGGGAAGGCTGCTTGTGCCGGGAAGGACGCTCTCGCCGGAAGAAGCCCCAGAGCTGAGACCAACGCTCCTCTCTCCAAGTGGCACAAACTGCGCATGTCAACCCAGAAGCACAGCCGGAGCACTGGAGGCACACCTCGTAAGCGTCCGTGGGCCACGGAAAGTTCCTCCTCACCGACGGCCGGTCTTCATCCGAGCACTTGCCATACCACCACAAGGCAAGTCCAAAGGCACTTCTCATGCCGGAAAGCACAGGTTAACCCAAAACAAAGCACAATAGTCAAGTGCCAAGCACAAGAGTCCAAGGCAGGAACCACCAAACAGTCCGAGAACAAATCAGGACCATACAGTCGCAGAAAAACGCAGAAGGCCGAAACACAACCGAACACAGTCGAGCCAAGGGTAAAACTGGCGGGCTTCCGCCCAGTACGTGATCGGATAAGGAGGGAAGGGGAGGCCATGGATCCCCGGTGTCTCCTCCCCAGCTGTGCAGGGGTCACAACAAATGCTTAGGCTGAAATCAGTAGGCTAAAGGGTATCTTCCATATAGTAATGCCATCAGCAAGGGTTTTGAGAAAACAAACAGATATTTATTTTTACCTATTTCCTGATCTCCTGTGACCCTTGACCTTTCTAAGAGGTCATCCAAAAAAATTAGCATGCATTGGAAATCTTACCATCAGGTATCTTTGTTAGTTTGTACCAAGTTTGCTGTTTGAAGTTCTGAATAGTATTTGAGAAAAATAAGTCAAGTGCCAGGCTTAGGTTTGAAGTTGTGAATAGTACATGCATGCTTTTAAGCAAAAAAACACATTATTTTATGTCAAAATACAGATTTCTTAAAACCTAGTTCCTAATCTCTTGTGACCCTTGACCGTTTTGAGGGGTCATTTAAATTAGTATGCATTGGAAGGTCTTACCATCAGGCATCTTTGTTAGTTTGTACCAAGTTTGCTGTTTGGAGAAAAAAAAGTCAAAATGTGTCTGTTCCCTGATCCCGTTACCTTGCCCTTTAGAGGTCAATGAAATTGTGTATGTTTAAAAATGTGTCTCTTTACCAAGCTTGGATTTGAAGATGGATGGATGGATGGATATTTTAAAAGGGATTGGGACTTCCAGCTTTCGCTGATTTCGTCCAGGGGGGGGTGGGCCGGGGGAGGTTGAGGGGGGGGGGGGGGTCGTCCTGTCTGTTCGTCGCTGACGCCCGCGCATCTCTTTGTGTTTTTTCCTCTCATCATGTCTGCCCGCACCTCGGGGGGCTGGGTCGTTGGGGAGAGCCCGTGCTTTGGTGGACGCGTATGTCCACCGTCTTGCCTGGGTCCTCCTTCCTTGCTTGTTCGGTGGTGTGCTCTTTCCTCTCCCCTTTTGTTGTTATTCGCAGTCCAGGGCCCGGTACTCTCTGGCCCCGCCAACAAAAACCCTCGTCTTGTTTGAGGGGGGTTGATTCTTACTAACCCCCCTATATGTGTTTCTGTATTTCTCTGGAGGGGGGTGTTGTACCCTCCGTTTTCCCAGGGAGTGCATGAATGAAGGATGCTACACCTACATTTGAAGATGTAAATAGTACATGTATTTAAGCGAAAACATTCTTTGGTCAAAATATGGCTATTTTTTAAAACCATTTTCCTGATCTCAATGAAATTGGTATGTTTAGAAAGGTCTTGACACAAAGTATCCTTGGGCCAAGTTTGAAGTCCATGGCTTGAACTGTCTCTGAGAAAGTGCCAATGTTAATGTCTACCATGGATGACAGATGGATGATGGACAGATGGCCCAGTACACAGAATCACTTTGCTATCGCACGTAAACCAAAAATTCTAAATGTTTGTCAATTCATGTTGTATATACAGTAATGTAATCTACCCTGTGCCTAGAAGTAGAATGCTCATAAATTTAAGACTGTTATTTACATAGCAGACTGAGTGATACCTGTGCCCATATATGATGATTTTGTCAGCATCTTGTGGCCATTCACAGTAGGCAATAAACAGGTCCTGGGTAATGTCTTCATCTCCAAACAACCGCACCTCAGAAATCTGAAAACAAGAGGTACATTTGAACTCATATTTCAAATTGCTTCATGAAGCAATACTCAGAGGTCACTGGTGATCAGAACTAAGATTCATTTTACGATCAATCTAGCTTTCAAGAATTGTATATCCCTCCATTAAGAGAATAAATCAAATCAAACACCAATGATAAGAATGATCAGCTAAGACAGCTCAAAAGTACTGCCTGGTTCAGTGGTTGCAACAAACCACATTGTACTCACTAGTTGAAGTGGCTTGCTGGGTATGAAAAGCCACCACTGCAGCTTGTAGACATAAATAGGGTAGGCCGTGTGTTCCTCGGTGTCCAGATACAGCGAGTAAGACAGCACAAACTGCCCAGACTTGCTGAATCCCAAGAAAACATGGCTGTAATAAAAGAAAATAAAGTGGCTTCTAAGGAACACACAAAACATACAATTATAAAATTGTAAAAAAAAAAAAGAGGAAAAACATTGCAGAAATTTTTATATATTACAAATGAAAGTAACTGTACTTCTACCCAGACTCATAAGTTTAAGTTGGTTTTGTAGGACGGGCAAACTTGCAAGTTTTCCTTGGAAATGGATAGCAATGTGATTAAAGTTTCGAAGAAACACAGTAGTAATACGTTTGCTTGCAGTAGCCAATGGAATTCTGTGTTACAGTTTCAAAAAGCATGTAGCATTATTGAGCAGATGACAATGATTGATTGTACATTGCTTAACGTCCCGACAGCAACAAGGCTTTCTCAGGACGTGCCTGCACTGCTTGTGAAAAAAAAAAAAATAAACAGAACATTGAATGTATGTCACCAGCCGGTCAAATACATTAAATAAACCTAACACATGGGGCCTAAATAAAGCTAAGACCATTTAGCAACACACATCCAATATCAAGAGCTACAGGCAGTGCAGACAGTAGGGAGAGTTTTAAAAAGGCAAATACAGGTGAATGGACAAAGGGTAGACAGAAACACATGCCCCAGAATAGAGAGAAAACCCACCCTGTGGGGCTGACCAGGGTGACCCTGGGAACTAAAAAATACCTAACCCCACCCAAGTCCCCCAGGGCAGACCCGGGTGGGGAGAGCAGATGACAAATGTTTCATGTCAACAGATCTTGATCTTGTGCAAGTCTGATGTGATGTAGAAGAAATAAATGATGAAAAAGAAGTGGAAAGAATGATTGTAACAAGAATGAGTTAAAAAGACCGGATATGCCTTTAGAAACACTGAAAAGGCCCTATGCCTAGGGAAACCTAATGGTCATTGACCCCTCAGCTCAAAATGTTATGGGTCAATTTGGAAATGATGCCTTCTAAAAATGAACCCTATCAAAGGCATGCACACATTTGTATTGCGCACTGTTATTTACATAGCAGACTGAGTCAGGGGACGCATGTCGAAAAGGTACTTAACTCGTTTGGCTCTGCAAGGGAAAAAAGTTTGAAGGTAAGCTATGTGTGACTGACCTTTATGACTCCATTATCAACTGAGTTGTGTTGAGGCCAAGGTCACACTGCAGTCACCCTATGCTTGATGACATTTTTCAGAACGGTATCATAACTAATCCATGTGAAAAAGGGGGGAGAGTACATTGTGGTTGAAATAATAAATCAAGATAAACAGAAACACGTTTGTCCCGCATGACCAATTGCTAATATTAATAACAGTTGCTATGTTACCAATGAATTTATACAACGTAACTAATTGCAGCAATTGCACACTGTACATAAACACAGAACATTCACGTGGTGCTAAGGGCAAGCTCAAGTGAGATATTAAAATTTTGGAAATTTAAATTGAGTTTTTTATATTTTTGAACTTTGATCATGTGGACTGATATTAATACCGAATTTGTGGGGGAGAAAAGAGCCGGAGAAAGAACCTCCGAAGGTTCGCCCGAATTAATGGTGACACTGGCACTTCAGTACTAGAAGAGAAAAGTCCGACGCCAGAACCGGGTATCGAACCTCGCATTGCATCTTGCATTGGTGGCAGGCGCTTTTACCGCTGCGCCACGGACCGCCCCAAATACTTTGAGCGCTGAAAATTTATCGATCCCTTCACGAAAGCGTTTTTCGACTGTGCAGCTTGGCGACACACAGCGGTAGAACATCTGCCCATCTAAATGGCATAGCCATTTAAATTGTCCGAGTCAATAGGTCTGGAAAGAACGCGTGGTCTTTTCTTCACTATCCGATTTGCTTGTAGGAACTTCAGACTGTGTAGGAGAAAACTGTGATTTTGAGCTCGAGAACCCGATTTTTCATGAGTCCGGCCATGCTTTTGCCACAGGAAATGCCGATAGCCACTTGACCGGCTCCGCCGCAGAAGAGTTATATCTGTTAAATTTCTGTTGCTGCGCATGCGGTACTGTTGCTGCGTTGGCGTTCGGCGCTCTCACAAAAGCTTTGGTTCCGCTCGGCACGCGCGGCTGTGAAACGTGTTCACGATGACGCACTGGTGAGTTTTTCAGTGCATAAAGATAACGCTTACTGCGTCAGAGTAAAAAATCTTACGTCAGTCTGACGCAGAGCTCAGAACACTAGTGCGTCAGACATGGCTTTAGAGGGTCAGATACGCACATTTCTGCGTAATAATTATCACTGTTGCTATATAGTATAAATTATCCAGCATCTTATTATCCAGCATCTTTTGTTTACTCACTGATTAGATTAATAATCATGACCAACTTAATGAGTGATTAGGGGTGGTTGAGTTGCTTGTTCTGTGTGTTTATTTGAAAAACACTTTAAGAATAAAAGGCTATGCTTTTAAGACTGATTGATAGGTGTATTGAAGCATCGTATCAATAAACAAATGCATTTCAGGGGCAGTAAGCCATCCGTTCTTACAGGCATCGCAGACAGTTATTTCCTTTGACTGTGATGGCCACCTCTGTTGTTTAGACAGTTACCAACTTTATTTGTGAATTTGTGAATTACGGAAAGGAACATGAGCTTATAAAGTTTGGTTTTTTTTTGGACATAGACCAGAACTGAGCTTGATCAGTGCAGAAATGTAGATTTGTTTATGGTTCAAGTACACACAGACAGATGGCACTATATACTGACATAAAACAATTCCTCACAATGAACAACTGATGTTTTCCATAACTTAAAAACAGCTGTACTTATGATCAGATAAATATATGTCTGAAATGAAGACGACATTTTATACTGCAAGCAAACATTCTGATACACTGTTTACCCTTCTTCTAAGATGACTGCTGGAACCAGTGATTTTAGCCTGTAGCACATCCTGCCTGGGATCTTTGTGAAAAGCTTCCACGGCAGCTTTTTCCTGGGAGATTTAAAACTCCCACAAATCTGTAATGAATGATTATGCGATAAAAGTACAACTACAATAAAACTTTTTCAAAATACCCAAAATGTAGATAAGCAACAAATTCCCTCAAGTAATTATCTGACTGAATGCAAGTTTACATTGCATGTCCTTATGTTTTATCAATTTAATTAATCTGTATACAACTACAATCACACATTTTTTACTTCAAACTATGCACTAAAAAAAAGTAAAATAACTATGTCAGCTATAAAGGTTTTATTTTTTAAAGATGATCATAATATACAGAATAATTAACTCTGTTGTTCACACCTTTTAAAAAAAAAATCAGTTTTCAACTTTTACTTCCTGTGTTAGCTTTCTTTATGTTCAATGGGATTATACAAATGTATGCTATGAAAACACATGGAAAACTGATTATACAGAAAGCTATAGTATTGCCACTGGTGCCATGATGGACACTGTACCAAATGCAATCATTACTACTAGATTAGTAATTATAAAATTAAATCCTATGACCTTCCAGAAACACTTTACCCTGAAACTTTGGCGTGTCACTAACTAGGAATGAGTGACAAGTAAATTTAAGTGTAGGACTAGTAGTAATGTAGTATAAGCAGGTTGAAAAAGAAAATGAAAAACATGAAAAAAATCACAAGTAAGAAAGGATTTCGAAGTGCAAACTTTATTTCTAATGAGGCAACAGTGAACATGAGGCAATCTATAATGCCGTTCATTCATCAAAGGCAAATGTTCACGTTTATCTGCTAAATAAACCCCAAAGCTTCCATTCTATTAGGAATGCATTGCCTCCCTTGAATACATACCACATTGTTGTATCTACACAAAACAAACCGCATTAAAAGGGTCTCAAGCGAGAAGCACTAACTTCCTACACTTTTAAGTTTAGCCAATATTACAAGAAGACGATGACTTCCATATACTTGGATAAATAGTTCACAAAATAGGTGAAAACAAACCTCTCTTGCGGCCAGCTTCTGGACAAGACTGGCCGCCATTTCTTCGAAATTTCTTTCCAAGGCCAAAGAAAGGATTGCGTCCCTTGAACATGGGAAACCACCCGAATCGTGTTGTCGTTTTGTTTTTGCTTTATATAGAGACGAATTCACTCTTTGGGATTAGAAATGAGTTAATTAACTCCAAGTCGCCAAAGCTGCATAAAATATCATTATAATATTGTATTTGGTAACAACATGTACTTGTGTACACCACTGCCAATTATGTCGTCTGCTATTTCAAAGGGACTGTACTCCAAACGCCGTGTGCAATTTGCTTGCTGCATGCTTGCTGAGAGGGATCATTTCACTTTGTACTCAGACGCTTTCAAAATGCCGGGAACAAGCAGATTTAGTGAAGTGCCAGTTGTAGACATCAACATAAACAACATCAGGGAACTTTGGCCTTCTCTGGTGTTGGCTATGAAGACTGCTACGTTTGTGGCTATGGACACGGTAAGTGCACACACACGCGCTTCTTTTCCCAAGTTTCTTTTACTTTATTGACCTAGTGTTAATCAGTACGCTTAGACTTATGCACAAAGTTTAACGTCTAGATCCTAGATCTACCTATAGGATTCCTAGTTTAGTGATTCCTGTTAGCGTTGACCGATTAGCAGATGTACGGCCTCACCCCCCCCCCCCCCCCAAAAAAAAAAAAAAAAAAAAAAAAAAAAAAAAAGAAAAAAGAAAAAGAAAAGAAGAACAGTGTTTAGTTTTAAAGATTCAAGCCATAGTGTTAGCATGGGTGACAGTCTTCAGTCCTGGAGACTGATTCAGCGTTTTCAGAATCCCAGAAAGCTTATTTTCAGTTAAAACAGAACAGTCTCTCGGACAGCCTAATCCATCTGCTTGAGGTATACATTAATTCTCATGAGGCCCAGCATCAGCAGAATTTATGTCTTGCTGGCAATGAATCATAGCACATAGTTATTCCATGGGCCGTTTTCAGTCATTTCAATTGAGTTTTTTTTGCACTGTTAGTGTTACCTATGTATTATTATAGGTCTGTACATGCACTTGCTAAATAAATTACCTTTAATGGCTGAATGTGATGATGTATGGATACATTGAGGATACAGCACTTGCATCCTGTTCTTTTGCGTATAATGCTGTAGTACCTGTAATGCATAAAATTAATACAGCAAGGACTTTAACCCTTATCATTCGGAATACACCAGTGTGTGAAATAAGTTTTACTAAAATAGTTCAAGGGTAGTGCCAGAATAGCTTGCCGCCTCTAGGCTCTGGGCGCCAAGCTATTCTGGCACTACCTTTGACCAAAAGCCATTGGTCGATATCCTTATTTGTAAGTACCATAATGTACCTTGCATATGGCAGTGTACAGATTTGAAGCTTCTACTTCTAGCCTCAGTATGATATGGGTTAATACATGCCACCATGTACTATAGCAACACAAACATAGAATAGATACAATGTACAATTTTGTGTTACATACATTTCTGTCATTTTCAGGAGCTGAGTGGACTCGGAAATAGGAAACTGCTTGTTGCCAAGTAAGTATCTATGGTTTCTCTTGATTCATTTCTCAGAATTTCTGTATCATTTGATTCAGGACTAGTTCTATGAGAAGTTACACAGGGGTCATACTTGCATAAAAAAACCTGCTTTTTATTCGCCAAAAGAAACATGCAGCATGCAGTTTTGTGGAAGGTATGTGTTTGTTTGCTATACACAAAAAAAGAAGTCTTTGGTTAGAACAAAATGGGCATTTGGCATTGCTAAAGTATCTGGTTGGAATGATGACTAGTTTCGATATGGTCGATCAACAGAAATTTGTTTGGGAACACTGTTTAAACACGGTGAAAAGTTGTGACAAAAAGATAGGTTTAGCTGTCTTTACCTACTGCCATTTATCAATGACTTATAACAGTAACTTCATATGATCTTTTATCCTTATCTTCCAGCACTCAATAAACAAATCTGTTGATTAGATCAAGTTGCTTTTTGCTGAAGCCCCAAAGAGGAACCAGCAACATTTTTATGGAACTAAGATAAAGTTTGGGCATGTTTCAGCAAATTCAGCAATCTTTGTGTGTGTGCGCATGCTTTGAGTGCTAAATGACACAGTTGCACATCTTCAGTCCAGCTTTGGGGGTCAGTGAACTTTAGTGACAACTGACACTGAAGCATTGGCATGGGTCATTCTTTGTGGTAACCATGTGTTTCTACTTGTTCTTACATGGGTCGACAGCCTCATGATGTTTTGAGAAAAATTTCACCAGGAATAGATTTGAAGCCAGCATAGTAAACCACACAACAGTCTTGTCTCAAGTTTGAAATGATCATATCTTGCCCAAACCACGTAAGGACACTTTCCACGTATACGGCTACAACAGAACATAGGCTGGATTTTTGCAGTAAACCCTCTTTGTTGCTAATGGTGCACCCCCGTGTTGTGCAGGGCAGCACCGCCACACCCCTCTCTCTTTCTGTGTGTATGTGAGAGAGAGAGGAGATAGTCATAGTGAGGGGGAGAAAGAGAGGGTTGTGGTAATCTTTAATGTTGCCACTTTCTTAGAGACTTTGAAAGCCACAGCCTTCAAACTTGGCCCAAGGATGCTTTGTGGCAGACCTTTGACTCAATGACTATCGCCCTGTAGCTCTCACCTCTATAGTAATGAAGTGCTTTGAGCGTGTTGTCCTTTCTAGACTGCTCGATCAGGTCAAGCCCTATCAAGATCCTTTCCAGTTTGCATACAAGCAAAACAGATGTACAGACGACGCCACACTCACACTCCTGCACCATGCATACACACATTTAGAAAAACCTGGCTCTTTTGTACGCATTCTCTTTATAGACTTTTCTTCGGCCTTCAACACTATACAACCCTATCTCATAGCTCAAAAACTTCTCTGTTACAATGTAACGCCAAGGCTTATCCTATGGATTGTCAACTTCCTTGTAAATAGGACCCAGTCAGTTCGCTTTCAAACAGCTCTCTCATCCCTTAGGTCCACTTCCATAGGCGCCCCTCAAGGTACAGTTCTCTCCCCTGTGCTGTTCACACTGTACACTAACGATTGTAGTGGCACTGACTCTACCCTTCTTATAAAATACTCGGATGACACTGCCTTAGAAGATCTCTCCAATAATGATGCGACTTACTTTGCAGAAGTAGAACGTTTTAGTGTTTGGTGTAAAGATAATTTTCTAGACCTAAATGTGAGTAAGACCAAGGAACTACTGATAGACTTTAGAAGAAACCCTGCCCCTGTCCCTGTTCTGATGATCGATGATGTGTCTGTTGAGCGTGTGACTGAGTATAAGTATCTTGGAACAGTCATAGATGATAAGTTGTCCTTTCACGCAAACACCTCCCTCATACACAAGAAATGTCAGTCACGCATCTACTGCCTCCAGAAACTCAGGAAGCTGAATGTGAACCCCTCTGTCCTTCAAACTTTTTACTGCTCTTTTATTGAGTCTGTCATCACTTTCGGTTCTGTGTGCTGGTATGGAGGTCTGAGTGTGAAGAACAAGAACACCCTGGCACGAATGGTAAACATCTGCAGCAAAGTGACTGGCAGTAAGCAAAACAGTGTGGAGTCCCTGTATGAACAGCGTGTGGTGAGAAAGGGTAGGCGGATAGCTTCAGACAGATCCCATGTCCTTGCCCACCTCTATGAACTCCTCCCCTCTGGCCGCAGACTCCGCACGCACAAAGCTAGAACACTTAGACTACAGCACAGTTTCATCCCCAAATCGATCACTCTAAGCAATCTGTAGGTACATCCACGCATACCCAAACCTAACTCCTCCCCCTATCCCCCTTTACCTGTGCAATCAGTAGGAATGGAGCTTGTTGATTTTAGATGTTAGATTTTATTGCGTTTCATTTGGTGGTGAACATGGACATATTGGGATTGTTGTTACTGAGTGTTTACCCACTAATTATTTTACTATGGTAGACTTTAATTATGCAGCTTGTGTAATAATGTGTAATAATGTACTGAGATGTTTGTATAATAAGTAGTGAGGGTTAGGACTAAGTTGAAACACGCGTATTATGTATGCATATGTAGAGGTGGGTGTGAATGTATAAGTGCCGCTCAGTTCAGTCCATAAAAGATGTTTGTGTGAGATGTGTAAGAGTTATGTGTAAAGATTTTGTAGTGTTTACTTTATATCCATTTGGAATTTGTAGCTGTGCAAGTGCAGGGAGAAAATGTTCATAATTATGCTATAATGTTTTTATGTCTTGTTTGTACTATTTGTTACTGATAAATGTACCACAAGCGAATTCTCTTTTCGAGATAATAAAGTACTCTTATTCTTATTCTTATTCTTATTCTTTCTAAACACGTTGAGCAGATACGGGTTGCGAACAGTAGTGAGCAAAATTGGCATCAATACCATGTATGTGTATTAAATCCGCACACCAGGTCGAGGAAATCTATGCACGCTTTTAATGCTCGGAGCATTTGTAAGGGGACAATGAAAATCTGTGCCTCTTGCTGACCCCAATTTGTACCCATTTTCCTTATGCGAAAGCTCTTTGGCGAAGGTGAACACAGATTTCAGACACACAATTTGCATCCAGCAGCAGACACCGATTACACCCTTAAAAGTCACAGTGAGGATGTCAGCTGAGCATACTGATGACAGCTAGAGGCATAGATTCTCATGTGCCCCTGCGGATTCCGATCCAGAACTACTGAATCTGGTCTGGAACCATCTAGTTCTGAAATGGCTAGCAGGTGCACCATTATTGTTACGTTAAAGGGGCAGTCCTGACCTTTTTTAATGCTTCAGTTTGCAAAAAGCTTTTACTGGGATTCAGTATACACACCCACTTAGACAATGACCACCCTATTGTCCCACCAAATGCTTTCTTTCATCCGTTCAAAGCGAAAAGAGGCCACCGGAATCTTGTGACTATAGTACCTAGTGAAAAGATTGCTTCCAATAGACAATGGTAGCTGACATCATAACTATTCTGTACAACCTTAGGTCATCTGCATAATTATAACCAGAGACAAGATGGCGGATGAACCAGCGAAAAAAAAAAAAAAGTATCAGTCGACTCGCGCCGTCTGACAATACAGACTTGGAATTGAAAAGAAGAAAGAGAAAGAGAGACAAGATTCCCCCAAGTAGAATTGACCTCGGACAAGGGAATATAGAGCTTGGCTTGACCACCCATCCGGAATTTGTCGCTTTCTTGCTATGTCATCATTAAGTAATCCGGCTACGGTCTTTGTTGATCTTCCTATAGTTCCGCGAGCGCTAGTGATTTTCAGAATTCATGATCTTCAGTAGAATTTATCTCTTACTGATTTTGCAAGATTTTAAACCTGTTTTATCATAAAGTTATGAGCTAGTTTATCAGATTTTATGCTGCAAGGATCTGAAAACTACGGTGTGTCAAAATTGCGGCAATGACATCGCTGGTCGTGACACATTTTTGTCTGTGCGGGCCGCTCTCATTCACTCGATTTACAGAGGTAGTGTTCCTGATGCGATAGTGCATTTGTCGTTTCCAGAGATGCTTTCAGTTACGTAGACTTCGATGTGTGAGATGTGAAATTGCAGTGCAGAAAGTGGGTATAAATACCACTGTTCTGTTTTGTGACGCTGGCTCAGTCGCTTGGTGCGGAGACCGAGTCGAACAAGCCACGCCCCCAGCACGATCGTTACTCAGGGTAGCAGGTCAAGCGGAACCCACATTGATTTTGACAGCGTAGCCAGTATGGAAGGTTTATTTTACATTCTCGTGGAAAATTATGTCAAAAGGATGCCGGAGAACATCAGTACATGTTTACGCTGACACGTGTGTACCCACACCAATGACCTCGTCTGCAGTATTGACCGGGTTCTGCCATGTGGCCTAGGCTAGTAAATATGCACAAATTCAAAACGAGGCCGATGCAGACGATAATTTGCGCTCTCGGGTACAAAAACAACACACCCACCAAACGATGAATTTCAACATTTGGCATTGTATTTACATCATAAAGCTCTAAGTTAGTACACAAAGGACCCATACATAATACTGTCAGCTGTATCTGTTGCAGACAGTTTTCTGACTGTGTTGACTCGCTTGATCCTGGGGAGAATAACTTTAAAAACGCAAGATCATTACCTCTTGACTACCTGTGGAAGTGGATTTCGCGCCTGAAATCACTGCACACTGACCAACATTCGCTTGAAGAGCACAAATAAAATGGGACCAAACGTGGGCACAAAAAACACAGGGCCAATATTATAAGAGACATAAATCCTTGTGCGCCCCGCGCGACTGCGGGGGCTCTTGAGGATTTATGTCTCTTGCTGATCATGGAAAATAATTTCTTCCTTACTTGCACGACACTTTTTAACAGTCAAGTCCACATCTACGTCGCAGTTCAGTCTATAATCATGACCTCAGTCTGTGGTCATGTTAGTGGGCTGCCACAAACAATCCTAAATATACATCTCAAAAATAAAATCTAAACTATAGGTCTATATGCATGAACCTTGTTTGTTTTTTTCTCAAACAGGTCACAGGGGATCAGGAAATAGGTAGAAAAAGCCATATTTTGACAAAATTCATTTTTTCTGAAATACTATACACAACTTCAAACCCAAACTTGGTACAAAGGTACCTGGTGGTAAGCCCTTTCTATGCATACTAATTTGGATGACCCATCGAAAGGCCGAGGGTCACAGGAGATCAAGAAATAGGTCAAACATAGCCATATTTTCACAAAAGATGTTTTTTCCTCAAATACCATTTATAACTTCAGACCCAAACTTGGTACAGAGATACCTGATGGTAAGACCTTCCGATGCATACTAATTTGGATGACCCCTTGGAAAGGTCAAGGGTCACAGGAGATCAGGAAATAGGTCACAAATAGCTTTTTCTGTACAAAAATTGTTTTCTTGAATACTATTTACAACTTCAACCCCAAACTTGGTCCAGATATACGTGATGGTAATACCTTCATATGCATGCTAATTTGGATGACCCCTCAGAGGTCAGGGGTCACAAGCGATCCGCAAATGATGTGAAAAAAAGATATTTTTTTTTCAACACTTTTGCAAAACTCTTCAACCAAATTTGGCCAAAAAGGTAGCTTAATATAAGACCTTTCTATGCATACTATTTTAGTTTACTACTCGCAAAGGTCAAGGGTCATGGGAGATTGACAAAAGAGTGAAATTTTATCAAATCCTTACTTTACGTTACAACTAGATCGTTAATGCACGTGAGCCATAAAGGATTTGCCATTCTTGTTGTTATTGAACTGATGAATGTTTATATTTTATTTTATCCTCAGTTTTGATACTAATTAAAGCAAGAATGCTCTTTTTGATTGATACTGCTGACTCCAAATATGTACGATTCCTTTTCCAGGTCACTCCCTGAACGGTACAAAAACCTTTGTGAGGTGTCAAAAACACGCTCAGTTCTCTCCCTTGGACTGTCATGCTTCAAGCTCCAGGGTGTCAACCAGCTGTCCACCAACTCAGATGCATCTCCTGACACAGCAGCAGCCGACAAAAGCCAAGATGGTGTTGGTCACATGAAGCAGTGGTCATTTAGTGTGCAAACATTTAATGTGATGCTGCTGTGTTCAGAGGACTTTGTGGTAGAACCAGCAGCATTGAAGTTTCTTGTGGAACATGGCTTTGATTTCAACAAACAGTATGCTTCTGGGGTTTCCTACTCCAGAGGAAAGGAGAATGTCACTGTGAGGTTTCCAATGATATTTTTGCTTTTAGACATGATTTATCATTATGTGCACAAATAGATGATGAGAAAAAATAGATCTTTAACAACATTCAGAACTATGCAACATATTCTAGGCATTAAACATGCCATATGTTAGCCCCTTGTGCAAGCAGTCACCAGTACTATTTACAGAGCCAGTGGCTGCACACACAAGGAGATTAATGGGTCGGGTCCCAAATTGTACCTTCTGTTCAGCAACAGAGCAGGCAGTGCTATGCTTTAGTGCTGAAGGCTAGGATTCAAATGACTCATTAGGACTTTGCATACGTTTATATAGGCTGGGCGACGGTGTAAACAAGTTGCCTGGGAATAACAAAACATTAAGGGGCCCAAAGTTGTTGTTCTGTCCTAAGTTTGTTATACAGGTGAGTGAAGTAATTTATGTTTTGTCGGGATCCCTGAAAAAGGTTAAATGTAAAAGAAGTTTCCAAATCTAAAGTGAATGTCTAATATGGGTAATCTAAAATTTTGGCCGCATTGTTAAGTCTTGTCTCTGCACGAACTCTTTGACTTTTGTTTTCTCAAAACACATTACCGATGGTATTACACTTAGGAAATGGCTCTTAGCTAGCCTAATTTTAGCCAAATTTTGGTTGTGTCCGTATAAGGGGGGTGTTGGCAGGAGTGGGGCGCCATAGACCATGCCCAACCCGAATAGCCTCCCCTTACTCACATCCGGTACAAGATTACCCAGCATACCCCAGTTTTAGTTCTTAGCTGGCCGAGTTCGGTTGTGTTCGCTTCGAGCTCCGTTCGGTTTTGACCGGTCGTTTTCGACTTTGGATGCCTTGCTTCTGCTCTCAGCGGCTACTAGTCTTCGCCTGTGCCTTTTCTTCACCGAGCCGGGCGGTTTCTGGTGACGGGAACTTTGCAGTGGGGACTGAGTCTTGCCTAAGCGCGGCTTCGACTTTGCTGCCGGCCGGTCGGACTTAGCGGCGAGCTGCCTTTGCATCGGGGTCTTCGCTTCGCTGGAGAGACATGGGTTGACTCCTTTCCTGACATGGACAGGTAATATCTCGGTGCATGCCCTCGACCGGCGCTCTGGGTGGGAAAGAGCGCCGAGCGTCGGCACGTGCGGTGCACTCGGTTCGTTTTTCGAGTAGGATCAACACATTTCGCGGGCGGTCTTTTATTGCGTGGCCTTAGAGGCCACGCTCGCTCGTCCTTCATTATGCTATCTTGTTCCAGATACAAGGTTCGGACCTGCACGAGGTGTCGTGATTTCCAATGGCCTCGGACGAACACGAGTTTTGCCTACCCGGCTCCGGTGGTGATTCAACCCATACCTGTGATGTCTGCGCCTCTTGGCCGGAGGAAGAGTGGTCAGACCTGTGGCGCTTTTACTGCAGGGAACGTCCGAGGCCTATACAAGACTGGCCGACCGTGACGACCAACGATAAGGAGAGAACCAAGTCAGTAACAGGGACTTCGTTGTCCCGCAGAGACCATTCCAGGCCTAGCAGAAGTAACCTGACTGAGACGTCCGGAGGTCCGAAGGTGGGACCCATGTCAGTAATAGGGACTTCGTTGTCCCGCAGAGACCAGTCCAGGCCTAGCAGAAGTAACCTGACTGAGACGACCGGAGGTCCGAAGGTGGGACCCATGTCAGTAATAGGGACTTCGTTGTCCCGCAGAGACCATTCCAGGCCTAGCAGAAGTAACCTGACAGAGACGACCGGAGGTCCGAAGGTGGGACCCATGTCAGTAATAGGGACTTCGTTGTCCCGCAAAGACCATTCCAGGCCCGGCAGTAGTAACCTGGCAGAGACGACCGAATGTATGAAGGTGGGTGCCAAGTCCGGAACAGAGACTTTGTTGCCCCACGGAGAACGTACAAAGCCTGCCAGCTAGCGCCTGTCAGAGAAGTCTAGAGGTTACAAAGGGACTTCGTTGTCCCACAGAGAGCGTACGACACCTATCAGAGATCGCCGGGCACTGATGTCCGAGATTAACAAGCTGGAACCCAAGTCAGAAGCGGGGACTTCGTGGTCCCACACAGAGCGTACGACGCCTATCAGAGATCGCCGGGCACTGATGTCCGAGCTAACAAGGTGGGACCCAAGTCAGAAGCGGGGACTTCGTGGTCCCACAGAGAGCGTACCACGCCTATCAGATCGCCGGGCAGTGACACCTGGCAGTGACAAGGTGGGACCCAAGTCAGAGCAGTGGCTTTGTTGCCCCACAGAGAGCGTTCCACGCCTATCAGATACCGGGCAGGGACGCCTGACAGTTACAAGGTGGGACCCAAGGCACAAGCAGTGGCCTTGCTGTCCCACAGAGAGCGTGCGACGCCTATCGGGGATCGTGGACACGGAAGCAGTGGCTTGGTTGCCACATCCCTTCTACAAAGAGATAAGTAGTGGCTGATTCTCTGTGGTTTGTCTACTGACAAAGGGTATTTACCTAAAATATTACTAAATTGGGTTGCTACCTTAGTGGCTTGGTTGTTCAGACCTGTTTACCATACACATTCGACGTATTGAAGTACTCAATTTTGCTTTGGGGTACACATACATATACACGTTTATACACAAAATACACATTTTGGAGAAACTGACAACTCACTGGCTTGTGCATAAATACACATGTGAGTCCAAAGTACACTATTAGTCAGTTCAAATACACTGACTGCTCCCAGGGGGTAAACGGGTCGGCAAGTTGTCACTCAGAGAGCGTTCGGCGTCTATCAGAGCTCGCCTGACAGAGCCGCCCAAGAGTCACAAAGGGGACCCAAGTCAGAAGCAGTGACTTGCTGTCCCACAGAGAGAGTATGACGTCTATCAGAGATCGCCGGACAGAGACACCCAAGAGTGATAAGGTGGGACCCAAGTCAGTGTCAGTGACGTTGTACCGGACCAGTAACGCACACGATACCTTGTTCTGGACTCTTGTCAGCAGGAGAGGTACCTGACAACCTCTACTTGAATGGCTAAACCAATGATTCTTCCGCCGGCCCTGTACCCGTTCTCTCACGGGACCCGGCCTCGAGAGTTGCCCGCTCCACTGTCCTTCCGCAGGCCAGAGCGTCCGCAACAGGTGGACAGAACAACAAGGTGGGACCCATGTCAACGGCAGTGACCTAGGCGTCCCGGCCCAGTGAGCTTGTAGTCGCTGACTGCGGAGGGCTGGCGTCGGCTACCGAACCTACGATACTTCCAGTCCCGGGCCAGACAATTCATAAACAGGTTATGCAGTAGCAACTGCTCGGCTTCTCAGGACAGTGACTAGTGTCTGTGAGAGCATGTTGGTGCGGTAGCGAACACGTATGAGTATGTACGTTTATCGGGGTGCGACACGGGGGTTAAAAGGCTGCTTTCCCAGTGGCTCAGCGGTTCGCCGGGCCGCTGGGACGCAACACCTCTTATCCTTAGAGGTTGGATTCCTGGAACCTCTGAACCGATTCCTTAGTTCGGAAATGGAGACGAGAAAACAGAGGGGTATTCTGTCTCTCATATTTTAATTTAATTAAATAACTTGATTATCCCTTAAGGGCAATTACAATCAAATAGTACTCATGCATTATGCATTGATTAATTTATTTTTTGTTATTATTAGGTTGGGCGACCTCGCCCGGGCTATTCACCGGCTTTCTAGGGCTTGTGGCGACCGCAAGGGCTACAGGACCGCTACACTTCGCACTACAAGATCCCGGCTCAGTGATGTTGGGCCACGCCTCGCCCCGACCATGCAGACGAGAGCCGCTCTAGATGCAGTGCAGAAGAGACGACCTCACGATGGGATCCGGGTTCCGGCATTCGCTCACGATCTTCAGTTCCCCTTCGGAAGCAGGTGCTCACCTCACAGAACCAGGGGTAGGAGAGGAACAGGAGACGACGTCCCAGTTCCTTGGCGCGCTACGCAAGGTAAAGACAGGCGCTCCGAATTATCGCCACCGTTCGGGGGAGCGGCCCCCTGAGACTACGTTGTTCCTTCCAAGTGCGGGGTCCGCCTTCGTTGGATCGCCGCCGGCCGGAGTTCCCCGGACTTCGGAGGGGTTGGACTTCCCTTCTCCTGCGTGCGGGACAGACGGTTCCCGCGGGACGCCAGAGGACGTCATTCGCTGTGGCTGGACGAGGATAGCTTCTCTACGTCGCTACGCTCGCAGTTTCGAGAGGTCTTGCGATTGCCGTCTACGGCGGGGATTTCAGGAGAGTCTACTCGGGCCTGGGACGAAGCAGGTCCCCTCATCGTGTCCAAGCTTTTCAAGTCCCTTCCCCTCCTGGTCGGCTTCTGTCTCCACTTCCGGGCGCCGGGGGAGGCGCTGGTGGCTTCAGCTTGATCCTACTTCTTCCGCTGCCGACGGTTGCGGCATCCGTCCTAAACGATTACGCGCGACCGAGTGGGAGAGTCGGCCACGCAGGGCACCGCGCAGTGGAGAACTTCTTGGCCCCCTGGGCAGTCCGACAAGGAGGCTTACAAGGACTGTTGCTCAGCTGATTCACGCTGCTGGCACCGCCGGATGTAGCAGTCTTCCTAGAACACTGGGGACCGTCAGACGGAATTGGCAGGGACCCCTCTTCCGCGGAGGCGCAGTTCGTCGGCTGCACCGGACTTACATCCGAGAGACGGAGGCGACGTTGTGACGCCAACGGCACAGTACTGTAAATGTCCGTGGCAGCATACTCCAGGCGAGCGAGGGATAGAGGTCAGCGCGGGTGGAGGACTGGTCCGACAGTCTTAACGGCGGGCGCCGTCTTCATCGGGGATATGCACACAGTTCAGATTAGCTCCGGCTGAGATGAGTTGCTGCTAGTCGCATCATTCTCACGACGGGGTGCTACTCTTCGCTTGGGCCTGGCCGTAGTCAGCGGTGACCATGCACCCTTCTCGCCTCCTTAGACGACAGCTTCGGGACCTAGCGGAAACGTTCGCTTCCCTGGGTGGAGGCGACTTGGAGTTCCGGCAGGCTGCGGCGCCGGACCGGAGCGGATGGACTTGCCCTTGGTTGTGCCTTGTGAAGTTACCCATTCGGCGCTGTGGATCCTGCGGCCGGGGGCGCAAGTACCGGGAGTTAGACGGGACAATTTGGCAGGAATTAGTTCCTGAGAGGTCGTTGCGCTCTTACACTAGACGGTGGATTGGAGCACGATCTTCGTCCTTCGACTCTACACAAGTGCGTCGTCATCTTGGCAGATGCCAGACAAAGACCTGAGAGCAGCGGTGCGTCTCCAGGACCTGGGACAACTCGAGTTTTCGATGTCATAAGTTGGCAAGCCGGGCGGTAGGCTGGGATCTTGCCCACTTCGCTGTCGACTAGAGGGCCTACGCTACGGGACAGGTACTACGTGTTTTCTTCGCGGGGATTCCGTCGAAGATGGAGTGTGTGGTCGTCCTGTTCGAGTGGGACTCCCAGTAGACGGGAGCAGGGCAGTGTAGGAGGGACTCTCAGTACCTTCTTCAGCTCTCTTCGGATGGATGACTTGCTAGGGGATCACCGTTCAACCTGACACCTCTTCTGCTTAGAGAAGGACGGCGTAATTGTGAGAGGCTAGTGCGCGGGAGGCCTGCCGCGCGGGGAGGCGTCGCTGTGGCCAGATCTTCCAACTTCACTGCTCGCCATCGAGATTGAATGCCGAGTTATACGCTTGGTTGTCCGCCATTACTTGTGTGGCAGGTTGGTGGATGTAGGTGCGCACCCGGAGATTGGGCAGCAAGCCCTCTTCCACAGAGGCTTCCTACGGCGGCCATGGGTGCTACCGAGACAACCCGCAGACCCTCAACCAGTCGAGTTGCGAGGGTAGATGACGAGCGCTGTGTGACGGGAATGACGACAACCTTCTTCCTTCCGAACTTGACGAAGCCCCAGCTGGCAGGGTGCTTCCTCGGGGTTTTTCATCTCCTAAGGACGGCCCCCCTTTCACCGTTCAGGACTATCTCACCATGATCGCCGACTCCTACAGGCGATTTCGCTCATCAGACCCGGGTAGCTGCAAACCTCACTTTCAGAGGCTCCCTTCGCTTTGGAATGCCCAGCTGTGCTGCGCAGGGACCAAGTTCTACCTTGGGGGGCTTACGGGATCTCAACCTCGTCTGTTGAAACCCGGCACATGACGCGCCTGACGGATGTTTCAAGGAGGAGAGCTTCAGGGCAGTCCTTGACTCAACCTCCAGGCTCAGTACTATGCACGCTGTCCACACACCCGGGTGGCTGGCAGTGCCAGTCGACCGGTTCATGCTACAGCTACCTGAAACATCTGCCTGGACGAGACGCGGCCTACATGACGGCGACAGTTGTTTCGCCCTGCGCGTGTTGGACGCCACCCGGGAGTACAGACTTCAAAACCCGGTGACAGCCTTACCTCTTCCAGGGTCAGCATCCGTACGCGCTGTTGTCACACACACACAGATGGCTGGCAGTTACGGACGGAAGGCGCAGTGCAACTACTAACGGTACCAGCCTTCAGGGCCAAGTCGTGGTCGCCTTGGCTGCCCTACAGTCTATGTCTGTCCGCCCGTGCGAGTGTCAGATTCCACTCAGTAGACCAGACAATAGGAACCGGTGAGAGTCTTCCGTGTGTACCTGCGCCGGACCAAGCTGGCGCGGGGGACGCACACACCTGTTTTCTCCCTCTGTCCACAGGTAGACGTGATATCTCGGCCCAGACCTGCTCCTCCTGGTTCCGGGGAGTTTTCCGCCCGGCCTTCCAGGACGTTGACCTGTTGATGCCACATGTTGAACATCGAGGCGCACGAGGTCAGAGCCATGGCCGCAAGTTCCGCTGCGACAGCACCGGTGCAGTCAGAGACTTGTGGCGGCTATGAGATGGCGAGCGGAGTCCACTTCGCCCGCTTCTACCTGAGGGACCTCTCCTCCCAGCGACAGATCCTCTCGCTGGTGGGAGACACCGCAGCAGCGCAACACTCCCTCCCGGCGCCCTAGGCGCCGCAGGTATCTTAGCTAAAATTATCGGGAGTGTGCTGCAGGAGGGCGAGTTTGTGGGCAATGTTGTTGGCAGTAGGGGCGCTATAGCGGCACCCACCTCCTCTTTGGGATTCTTCCTAAGTGTAATACCATCGGTAATGTGTTTTGAGAAAACAAATGAATTTTTCAATTAAAATGCATTTTTTTGAAAAATACTTACCGATGGTATTACTCGAAGGTCCCTCCCTCCGGCCCCGCTTGCCGCAGTTCGCTAAGAACTAAACTGGGGTATGCTGGGTAATCTTGTACCGGATGTGAGTAAGGGGAGGCTATTCGGGTTGGGCATGGTCTATGGCGCCCCACTCCTGCCAACACCCCCCTTATACGGACACAACCAAAATTTGGCTAAAATTAGGCTAGCTAAGAGCCATTTCCTAAGTGTAATACCATCGGTAAGTATTTTTCAAAAAAATGCATTTTAATTGAAAAATTCATTTTTTCCAGCAGAATGAAGCAGATTCCAAGACGAGTAACACAATAGTGAAAACATCGGGGCCAACTGCTAGACAGCTGTTTGACATCCTTCTGTGGAGTGAGGTCCCTATTGTCTTTCACAATGGATTTGTGGACCTGGTCTTCCTCTACCAGAACCTGTACACCGACCTTCCCAGCAATGTGCAGACATTCCTGGCCGACCTGGCTGAGATGTTCCCACAAGGGGTCCTAGACACCAAATACATAGTAGAGTTTGTTGACCGTCTTCCAGCGTCGTACCTGGAATATGTCTTCAGAAAATGGTAAAGAACTTGAATATTTAGGTGTGTAGAAAAATTATAATCTTTTTTGTTTAATCCTTTCAGTGCTAGTGGCCGCAGAGTATGTTCTTGAAATCTTTTTTAATTTAACCCCAAAGAACCCCAGTCATCTAAGGAACATGGATAAAAAGTGGTGTCAGCAATGACCCCTGCTGCAGAGACCCATAAGGATCTATTTCTCTTTCAAATGGGTCCTGCGAATGTTTTTTGTTGTTCCTATTTAAAAATAGGAACAACTTTGATATGGGGCATGGAGGAGCACATTCCGGAGCATGCACGTGACGTTTTGGGTGTGTGGGCCCGAAATTTTAGCAAGGTACAGGGATACCCGATGGTAAGACCTTCCTATGCATGCTAACATGAATGATTTTTTGGAGAGGTCACAAGAGATCAGTGAATGGTGTGAAAAATGTCTATTTTTTTGTTTGTAGAATTTAAGTTGTTATCAGGATTTTGCAAAACGTTTCTACCAAATTTCTCATAAAGGTAGCTGATGATAAGGCCTTTCTATGCATACTAATTTGGTTCAGTACTCTAAAAGGTCAAGGGTCATGGGAGGTTGACAGAAGTGAAAAATTCATTTTTCTCTAAAAGGTATTTTTTCGAAAAATACTTACTGATGACGTGACTTTGTGGAAATGTCTACTACTAGCTCAATTTTAGCCTACTTACCCGTTGTGTGCCTACACAACCCGCTAGGCACTCGGGGAACCCCAGAGGGGCCGAGAGTTATCTCCCGCTCCTTCCTTACCAGTTCCTGTCACGAGACCAACCAGTCAGATACTTCGCTCGAAAGCGGCAAGCGGGGCAGGTGGGAGGGCCATCCGAGTCATGTCATCGGTAAGTATTTTTCGAAAAAATACCTTTTAGAGAAAAATGAATTTGTTTCCTCAAAAACATTACCGATGACATGACTTTGTGGAAGAATTGCGATGAGGCGGAGGGTGCCGCATGACAACTCCCTAGGAGGGAACAGAGCCGTCCTCCCAGTCGCAAACTCCCGACAATTTTAGCGAAGTGCATACCAACGGCGCCGGTGGCGCCGGGAGGGAGTGTTGCGCCGCGGCGATGTCCCCCACCATTGCGAGATTCTCTCGCTGGCCCGCCAGGTCCCTGAGGTAGAAGCGGGCGAATACAGATTCAGTCTTCCCGTCCAAGGTAGCCACGATGTCCATGACAGCGCATTTTCTAACAAACGTGGCGCTCGTGGCCATGGCTCGTACCTCGTGTGCGCATATGTGCAGCCTCTTCGCTCCCTGCAGGGAGATATCTTGATAGGCGGAGCAAATGACTCAGGGAGCCAGGAAGAGAACGTCTGGGCCGTTATGTCATTCCGCCGGTCTCAGAGGTAGGGAGAGGCTTGCACGCCCTCTGCGGAAGGCTTTAGATCGTCGCAGAGCAGTCAAAGGTGCGCACGGGATCCTGTTACCTGGTCTCCTGTGACAGGGGTTTGTTTCATAGCGGCCATAAGGTGAAACCTGCGGCGCGGTCAGAGGAGACCTGTTTGGCAAGGAAGGCCGGGGCAGTGAGAAGTAGCACGGACCCGTCCGCTCAGAACTGTAAGCAGATAGGACACGCCTAAGCGCGTGTAGCTCGCTCCCCCGTGAGGTGGTAGCCCGGGCCAGCAGGAAGCATGTGTAGCGTGTCACATCTGCGAACGGGCCGCTGTAAGGGTTCGAATCGGGCAGAATTCAACCACGTTAGCACCCAGGGTAGGTCCCAGCAGGGGAGGAGCGAGCGGTAGGCCGGGCGCCGGCTGCCGAAGTGTCCCATAAGGTCGGCGAGGTCTGTGCAGGCGCCCGGGTCTGGGTGTCCGCGGTGTCAACGTGTAAGCGAGCCTGGACAGGTGACCCCTCACCGTGAAGGGGCTAGGTCTAGGTCTCAGCCGAGCCCGATAGAGCTCCGCCAGCTGCGGATACGACAAATCCGTGAGGTTCAGGCTGTGATCGGGGCATCAGGAAAACAGGACTCGCCATGTCCCACGTAGACTCGAATGGCCGAAGGTCTGGGGGCCGCAGCGATCGCCTCCACCGCTGTACCCGAGTAGCCTCTAGCACTGAGGGCTTGCCGCACAACCTCCAGTCGTGAAGGATGAGCCGCTCCGGGCAGGGAGGAACAGCGGCTGGCGCAGTGGCTTGAGCATGGTGCGAGGAGTGGGAAGGCGCATGGGGGGGGGGGGGGGGGGGGGGGGGCCCGTGGCGAGGCTGAGAAGGCCGGTGTTCCTGTGGCGGATCCAGGCGAACGGAGTGACTAACAGGAGGGCCGCCGGGCAGCGCCGAAGGTTGAGGAGGACTTTGGGTACGAGGACCGTCGAGGAAAGGCGGAGGCCGCCAGGACGTCCCAGGGAATGGAGCGCGCATCGACAGCCTCGACAGCCCAAGCCCAGGAATCGGGAATCGGTTCGACGAAGAGGGGAAGCCGAAGGTTCCACCTAGTGGCGAACAAGTCGACCTGGGGAGACTCCTAACGGGCGCGGGTCCACCGATAGATGTCCTGCCGAAGGGTCCAATCCGCATGCAAGAGCTGGCCGCGGCGGGACAGCGAGTCGGTCCAGACGTACAGCTGTCCGGGAATGTGTCGGGCTCGCCAAGAAGGTCCGGTCCTCGCACCAACCCCAGCTCTGGTAGAGAAGCATACCAAGTTCGAGAGAGCGTGTGCCACCTTGTAACTGGAAGTAATCCACCAAAGGTGTGTTGTCAGAGAGGGCGAGCAGCTCCTGGTGTCTCAGGAGGTCATCCCAGCAATGAAGGGCTTGTCAACGGCCTGCATCACTGGCCGGACGATGAGATAGTGCGTTAATCCGAGGGCCGGAAGTCAAGGGGAACCGCGGCAGGAGATGAGCATCCCACCCAGAGAGGCTCGCGTCGAACCCAGAGAGTACTGGGGCGGAGAAGATGCCCGGGGAACTGCCGAAGCCAGCCAAGCGGCGTCGGTCCACCGACGAATGCGAGGCGACAGAATCTGGGGCACCGGCGCCATCGTTGATACGTCGCCGGAAGCCGGGCGCCCAAGGAGTAGGAGATGCCGCAGCAACGGCTGGGTGTAGAGACGACCTAGGGAAGGAGTGAGATCAGACTTGCCCTCGTTTACTAGGAAGCCCCAAGTGCGTCAGGAGGTGCAGTAGCGCGTCCTTGTCTGTCGCAAGAGAGCTCTCGGACTGGCGGCGAAGGAAGAGGTCGTCTGGGTAGATCGACGTCGGACTGGAGGAGGACTGTCGGGCCTTGGCGACTAAGGAGTCCATCGGCCCGGTGAACCGCCAGGGCAGAGGTTGAGACCGAACGGGAGCGCGGGAAACTGGAGAAGACGCCGTCGATCGCGACCAGCGAACTTCCTGGGGGCCTGGAGCATCGAGACAGCAGATACACATCGGACAGGTCCAAACCGCCTGCGCAGTCTAAGGCTGGACCGCCGCTTTCAGGGCTCTGGCAGTCTCCGTCCGGAAGGAGGGCCGAAATCTGTACAGGCCGAGAGAAGAAACCTGACGCCACTTCCTCCAGGCTTCGGAACGAAAAATCGGCGGCTGTAGAAGGTTGGCGAGTCTGAGAATCGGAAAACCTCCGCGGCAACTTACCTGAGGGAGGAGACACCTCCCGCCGCGCGGAGGCCTCAGCGAAACACGGGGAACATGAGACCTCGAGGGAAAAAGACGGCCAAGACGGGGTCAGGGCACAGTCGGCGGAGGCAGCGAAGCGTAGACCGACGCAAGGTAGGTGGCGCGGTAGGCGACTCCGCTAAGAAGAGCCGATCAACCCGGAGGCGTGATAGAAGGATGCCAGGCGTCTTCCACACGACGAACCAGGGCTTGAGTGAGCAGCTCCAGGAACCCAGCGCAGGCTAAGGTGTTCCGCACCAGGGACGCAGTCATATCCAGGCCACGAGGGGGGGAACGGGGAAGAAGAGCGGAGCCGCCAGCTTGCGACACGGCAGGGGGGTCCATCGCAGGAAGAGGGATGGAGGAAGCCTGGGAATGGCCGGCATACCAGTCCCGA
This sequence comes from Semisulcospira habei, assembly GCA_036245525.1. Classification (NCBI taxonomy): domain Eukaryota; kingdom Metazoa; phylum Mollusca; class Gastropoda; family Semisulcospiridae; genus Semisulcospira; species Semisulcospira habei. Next base: position 149,457,427 of record BTPG01000005.1, on the reverse strand, counting down.
AGGAAGGCGATGTCCAGGCCAGCTGGCCAGCGATGAACGGAGAAGAACACCGGCTCTCGAGATGCGGGAAGTTGCAGGTGCGCTGAGAAGGCATCTCGCAGCTCCTCAAATCCAGGCAGCTGGGGAAGCGACTTGAACCTCTTAACTTGACGCTCGGCATCCACCAAGGCAGAGACCTTCCTCTTCAGGGGGGGAGAGGCTGGGCAGGAGTCCGCTGGCAGAGTGGCCGCGATGATCCTGGCGGCTTCATCCAAAGCTAAGAGGGTCTCCGCACGGGACGACGACGGAAGGGTCGAGGGGACATCAACACCGATGTCGGCAGGGCGAAAGAGAGCGACCATCCTCACCCAACAGGGCTGAGACGGAGTCCTCGGGCAGCAAACTGATGGCTTCTTCGTCCAGGGGGCAGCGAGAAGGCGGGCGAGGCACCGAGGAAGGCCGAAGCTTGGGCGGGGACGCGTGTCGAACCTCGCGGGAAGCCCGGGAACGAGCCAGCAGCGACGACGGAGGCGGGATCACCGAGGCGAACGCGAGAAGAAGCGAGGAGGGGTCCTGTCCGGTGCGCGGGAACGACGTCTGGACGAAGGACGGCGGACAACCGAAGAGGGGCGCCGACCACAAGAAGAGGGCCGATGATGGCGGCGAACGCATCGAACGGTGCGAGGGCGAGCGCGAACGCGACGAGGAATGATCCTTCCGGCGGCGCTCGCCCGCGAGCGCGAGTGTCTAGAACTGACGGTGGAACGGAATGAGTCAGGGGCGCGACTGTGTCGTGTAGGTTGAGGCTGAGGTCTCTCCTGGCCGGACTCAGTGAGAAGGGCTCTATGCCAGCGTACAGATCCTCCGGAAGGATCAGCGGGCTTATCGTGGAGAGAGAGAGAGAGGAGGAAGGCCAGTCAACGTGGGACGGCTCGTGGCGGACTGCTGCAGGTCGGGCTCAGTGAGGCGGGCGCTCTGCCGGTAAACAGACCCTCCGGAAGGGTCAGCGGGCGTGGCAGCAGTGGCAGTCCTCTGATCAGCCAGCAAGTGAACTGAAAGTGGAACGGTGGGAGTCGGGGCGCGACTGTGTCGCGCAAGCTAAAGCTGACGCCTCTCTTGGCCAGACTCCGAGAGCAGGGCGCTATGCCGGCATTCAGATCCTTCGGAAGGATCAGCGGCTTGTGGTGAGAGACGGGTGAGGAAGGCCAGTCAACGTGGGACGGCTCAGGGCAGACTGCTGCAGGCCGGGCTCAGTGAGGCGGGCGCTCTGCCGGCAAACAGACCCTCCGGAAGGGTCAGCGGGCGTGGCAGCAGTGGCGGTCCTCTGGTCAGCCAGCAACACCGAGTCCCAACAGGAATCCTTTCCGTGAGGCCATGTCGGGAAAGGGCGGTCATCACCGTAAGGGCTGCAGAAGAATCAACCGGAGCCGGAAGTGAGGAAGCAGGCAGGGGCCGCTCTCGTCGGTACAGGCTCCAGAGGTCCGACCAAACATCTCCGGCCAGGTCGCACAGACATCACAAAGGTGGTCCGGGTAGCAGCCCGCACAAGGTAGGCAGACCGCATGGTCATCCGTAGGCACTGGAAGTTTCCCCATAGGGAGCACATAAGCATTTGGGTTCTGTAACAGACAAAGGGCATAGCAAGGTCGCAAACACAGGCAAGAGGGTGCCGAGCCCTCCTTTGTGATATCATTGTTTCCATCTCACCAGCCCTACCGGGCATTCTCTTTTCAATTAGTGGGAATGGCATTTTTATCATATGCCCTTGATTATGCGTGCTGTGTACATGAAGGCGAGACAGGCAAACATAAGCCGAGTCTGTAGAAATTGACTAGATGGAATGAGGAAAGTCCATATCACCTTCCTGCCCCCCAGGGGATACGAACCCGGGATCTTACGACTGCCAGCACAGTGTCTTATCCACTAAGCTACCTCCCCCTGTCCACCAAAGTACCCCAGGCGCCGTGACCGCCGGCGCGTGAAACAGTGGTTATACTCTCCAAGGGCTAAAGGGCCTTTAAGCTGGACGAACGGAACGTGAGTGCCGCCAGGCCCTACGAAACCCAGCATCTGAAAGGCAAAGTCTACTCGTAAGCTAACGAGGCATAACCAGGAGAGAGAAGGCGATGTCCCGCTAGGAGAGTCGCAAGAAGGCTGTGCAAGGCACGGAAATTATCTCAATAGTTGGTGCCCTTATGTCGTAACCACAACGAAAGACGAGTCCCACGGCAGCCGGCTCTCGACCCGAGGGCCGGCTGTGGGTAGCTACCGTTACCTTACCTCCAAGCCGAAGCGGGAACGGGGGAAAGGGTAGCCATACAGCAGTCACAGCACAGAGGAGAGCCGAGGGAACCCGGAACGGCGCCAAGGAAGAAGCAGGCAGCGCTAGAAGGCGGCAGGCACGGAAGAGAAGTCGAAACGAGCGTAGGCAAGGCGAAGACCGGTCGAGGCACAGCGGAGCAAAGCCCGACACGTCTTCTCGGCACGAGCGAAGTAGCAAGACTAGTTGGTCTCGTGACAGGAACTGGTAAGGAAGGAGCGGGAGATAACTCTCGGCCCCTCTGGGGTTCCCCGAGTGCCTAGCGGGTTGTGTAGGCACACAACGGGTAAGTAGGCTAAAATTGAGCTAGTAGTAGACATTTCCACAAAGTCATGTCATCGGTAATGTTTTTGAGGAAACAAATGTGTAAATTTTGAGAAACACTTTAACACTTGCTTATTTCAGTAACCTGTTGGAAGGTCAAGGTCACATAGGTCAGCTATGAAACACCTTCTCCCCATTTTATAGGCAGTAACAGGGGTGGGGTTTTTTTTGGGGGGAAGGTGGGGGGGTTTGTTGGGGTTCCAGCCCCCCCCCCCCCCAACCCAAAATTCTTTAAAATGCTATAACAAAGTCCCTTTTTGGGGTGTTTGGAACCTCTCCCCCACGTTAAAAATTGTTGGTGAGTTCTCACCCCCACCCCATCCCCCCACCCACCCCTCCACCTCCACCCCCTCACCCCCCCCCCCCCCCCCCCCCCCCCCCACGTTTGATATTTTGGCAAATTGAGAGTCTTAACACGCACGCGCCTTCTCTCCACCACCCCCCACCCCCGCTTTTTTATTTTTCGGCCTGTGGAAGCAAGATCTAGCGTCAGGGAGGCCTTTTGTATCAGGTTGAAGGTCCCAAACAAAAAGTTGGACCTCCCCCCCCCCTCCCCCCCCCCCCCCCCCCCCCCCCCGCCTTCCTGAGGTAACTGATCCACCCCTGCAGTAATGATAAAATACTTTGTTTCATTGTCAGGCAGAGAAGGAATGCCCTACAAGCCTATACAGAGAGAAGTGAAGTGTGTTTGGAGTTCCCACAGAGTTCTGTGAATCCGATGTACATTAGCTGCAGTCATTGTGACTTGCCAGCCACCTGTGTGGAAATGGACTACATTCCCAAGGCATCCGTCCTACAGGGTCTTGTTTGCCAGAGCTTTGCAGTAAGTTATAAAAAAAATGGCCAGTGCTAATTGCATGATGCAGAGAACAATACCACACTATGCCAACATTAGTGTTTCACCAGGCTTGTTGCCATGACCAAAGACTAAATGTTTTGGGCAGTGTTTGGAAACATAAATTCTTGGTGTCAAAACAGTAACAAAATAATACACTATTCTATCAGGACAGCCTCCCCCTACCGAGTGAAAATAAAGGATACAATGTAATCAAAATTAAAGTGAAAATAAAGCATGAGTGTGACTTTTCACTCAGGCTGTCAGTTACCTGTTAATGTAGTCTTTAATATGCAAGGCTGAATATTTGTTTGAAGCATTTTTTGTGTGCACTTGGTGTCCCCATGATCAAAGTTGTTTACCTAATTAAGTCAATACTTGCCTTGTGTTGAGTGTAGATCAGCCATATTTTGAATGCTGCATTATGATTTGGTTCCCAGGGTCATGGTTGGTGTTCCAAAGGAAAGCAGTGTCCTAAATCCCATGCCATCGACCTCATCCTAGATCTTGATGGCATTAAAACTGCCAAGAACCGTAAAAGGCGGCGAAAGTACCAACAGCAGCAAAAAGGACAGTCATCAGATGGTGGCAGTTCCATCATTGAGGAAAGCATGGAAGACAATGATCCTTTAGATACTGATGATGGCAGTGAAAGTGTTGATGCCGTAAGGGTGGATGAGCACAGTACCGATAACACTGACAGTGTTACTGCAGCGTACCTCAAATCTTCATTCCAGCTGGAAGAGTGTCGTAGTGGGGGCCACAGAGCAGGGTTTGATGCCTTCATGACTGGTTTCATCATGGCTTGTTTGCTTAGCAAGCAGAGTAGTGTGGATGAATTGACAGACTGTGTTCTGGGTGCTGGAATAAAACTGCAACAGTTGAAGAGAACTGACCACCTGAAAAACAAGGTGTACTGCACTGGAAAAGACCAGCCACTGATTGTGGCCAAGAGCAATTTTGCCAGCACGTCCAAAAACCACAAAGAGCGCATTGAGCGTGTTAGAAAAACAAGTAGTTAAAAATGAAATGCAACACATGATTGCATGTATGGATACCTTGAGCCCTGTGGTTAAAAGACCCAAATTCTGGATGTATCTTGGATACATCACACTTCAGGAGTCAGACTGACCATGATAGTTGAAGGTTGTTGCCAGAACAGGTTGGAGCTTGGCACCATCCTTATCTACAATGGCCCATCCATCCTGTTCTAGTGTTTCTTGGGCCTATGGGTTAAAAGGTCTGTTGCTGAAATTATAACAAGATGAGGATTTCATCCCAAAGTCTACCTTATTGTTTGGAGCTCACATGCGTTTATCTTTTAGGAACATTCAGAGTTGTTTATATTTTTAGGCGTATTATGCTGTTCCGTTTTCCTCCTCTCTAAGCCAACCTCTGATAACACACACGTCAGGCACACAAATAAAGATGGATACACTGCGCTTCCTGCCATTAGTAAACTTTGTGGGCTCGTGTAACGACAGGAATTCATCTCCTTCTCTAACCCACCCTCTGATCCACACACACTTTCACACAGAAATAAAGACGGACCCACGGCAATTCCTGCCATTCGTAAGCTATTCTGAAGAAGAAGAATACCACGAGCAGTACTAACATTTCACGTATTAGAGGATCAAACTTTGCAATTTTCTTGCTGATTTTCACACCTAGGGCTGACAGGTTACAATTTGACCTAATCTTACCCCAGAGCCGAGACAAACGGCAGGCTTATGAAAAATCATGCAGGTATTAATGAGAAGATAGTTTTTTCGTAAAAGAAAAATTAAAGTTATGTTAGCTGTTTTACAAAGGACTCCAAAAAAGTGGTGCAGAAAATTGTCTCATTTTCACACCTAGGGCATACAGGTCACAATTGACCTAATCATACCCAACAGCCGAGACAAACTGTAGGCTTATGTAAATACCGTATATGAAAAATCATGCAATTATTATTGAGAAGATTGATTGTTTTCTCAAAATACATTCCCGATGACATTACTACTAGGAAGTATGCCTAGCTTACCTAATTTCAGCCCTAGAACCTGTTGTGTTCCTACACAAACAGGGAGGCAACTCAAGAGGCCGTAACCAGGGGCCCTGAGTAGCCTCCCGTCCCTGCCCATCCGGTCACGTGCCAGGTGGTGTCACGCAAGTCGGTCGTTTTGCTTAGCTTACCGTGAATGGTTGTGTTCTAGCCTACAGGATCTTTAGCTTTGTACGGTGCGACCGGTTCTTCAAGGGCTGGCCGGCTTTGGATTATGTGTGTTCCCTTGGATTACGTGTGTCCCTTTGGATTACGTGGGTTCCTTGGATTTTTGTGGTTCCCCGTCGTACCTTGGAGTTAAGTGGTTGCGGGTGTGGCTACGAGGATTTATGGTGTGCCTTCTGGGAATTGACCTTTCCGCCGGCGCGTCCTGTGGGCCGTGTGACAGGTTCGCCCTCCCTGTCCCCGCAGCCATGGCAAGGTAAGGCCTCGGTCCTTGCCCTCGACCGGCCCGGGAGCCAGGCGGTGGCTTCGACCGGGGGTGCTTTCGTGTCGCTCGTATGACAACTTGCATCGACGCTCGAACTCGTTTGGCGGGGCATCAGTGAGCCCATGCCCAGTCCCCTTTCACATCTGATATGTGTTCGCCTGCAGTGCACATGGCTGTTCAGTTTTTCTGCAAACCCATCCATTTAGTTAAGGAGTGCCGCGCTAGCTTATCAGGTGGCGAGGTGACCTAGTTATAGCGCATTCCGATGGGCATCTGGAAACCGCCTGATAGTAGGCCTTCTTTACGCTTACTATTTGATGTGGGTAGTGCCAAATTTGTGCTGGCTTTAAAGCTTTACTGTGCTTTCAAAATACTTTTGCTTGGATTTTCAATGAGTGATATGTGTTAGTGTAACATAGTGCTACAAGTAAGTGCTTTTCTTTTACTGGATAGATTTACCTGTGATTTTTTATAGACAGTTTTATAGACCAGCATATGAGTGTAGTTCGCCGACGTTTAAAATGGAGTCTGACACACAATATTCCTATTCAAACCACATGGCACAATTGAGTAGTTTGTGCAGGATTTGTGCTGAGCGAGTAACTTGAAGGCAAAGGAAAGACAGACCGTACACTTTAAACTGTGCATTGATTTTGTAGACAATCTTTCTGCTTTTCATGGTATTGATGTATGTAAAGATGAAGAAGACAAACACTATCCGAAAGGAATGTGTAGAGAGCCGCCAGTACCAAGTACACACAGAAAAAAAAGTCTCTCTGTGAAATAAACTGTCTTGAGACTGATACATTTTAGCCTGCACTGTTCTGTGTTTATCTGATTTACTCCTAGTCAAAATAGCCATTTGATCACCATTAAGAGTGTTTTTCACTGTGGCCAGTGTCCCATCTGATTTATTAGTAAAGTGGATTGCTCTTCCAATTTTATAAGATTTAGTGGAATGCTAAAGACAACTTCACCTATACAAAGTGTGCAACTGACACTGCCGCTAACCCTGCAAATGAACTGTGAATTATTTGGAATATTTTCACTGCCTCCGAAATCAACTACGTGTGGAGATTACGTTGACCCAAGAACTTTCCGTCTTAGACTGGATTACCAATAACACATCATCCCATTTCAGGAACCCACTGAGATCGCAAGGTAAATCTATCTGACATTTTGAGTAGTGCTTATCGTAGTGGCTGTATATGAGGATCGCTGGTCTGAACCATAATTTTTCGCAAAAGTACTTTGCATGAGTTAGAACAGTTGAAAGACGTGTCATTTGCAAGAGATTTGCATTGTCTTCATGGTAAACTGCGCGCCGGTTGCCTGTCTTCTAGTCTGTTGCATGCATTACTTACTTACTTACTTACGCCTGTCACCCCTACCCGGGTATAGGCCGTCGACGAGAGACCTCCAGCAACTCCTGTCCTGTGCTTCTCCTTCGATTCTACTCCAGGTGGTTCCCAGTCTCTTGATGTCTGCTTGGAGGTCTCGACGCCAGGAGTTTCTCGGCCTACCTCTTTTCCTCTTTCCCTGAGGGTTCCATGACAATGCCTGCCTAGTGATACTGGAGTTGCATGCATTGCTCATCGTCATTTTCCTAAGCATGTCTAGTGTCTACAGAAAGCTCATTTTCTTAGCTTTCAAGTGTATGTCATAAATACAACATACGTTCAGTACAGCTTAAACAATATGCCGTAAATGACCGGCGCCATTAAAATGTAACCCGTGCGGTACACGGTCAGCGCTGAGCGTGTATGCACATAGCGTGCTTGCGTAAAACAGTGACAAGAATAGCGTGACTATAGTTGCACAGCCATAACAGATTGCGCTCAGCTCTGTGCTGCCAGCCGGCGGTATTGACAGAGGCGATACGCTGCGCGGCTCCTTATCTTACGGTGCCGCATGCGCGCGCGCCTCAAAACTAAAAGGGAGGCTTTGAACAGCCATGTGCGGGGACTTTCAATGGCCAAGCGATAACCACGCGGTCTGCCTCCCGTTCTGGCTGCGTCTCCGACCACTCTTGTCATGTCTGCACCGCATGGCCGGAGGAATTATGGTCGCAGCTTTGGAGTTTCTACCGGCGCGAGTGAACGACGCTGGCCCGTGACCGCCCGCCTGCCATGGCGCCCCCCTCCTTGCTAGGAGAAGAGACCAGACGCGCCCGCTCAGATCTTGGGGAGAGGACAACGCGTCAGGCCCGTATGTACACCTCGGGTCCCAAGGCTTCATCCACCACTGTGCCCCCTCGGACCAGGCCCGCCCGCTCCTTGGAAGAGACCGGTCTACAGCGCGCCAACCTCATTGAGGCCCGCCCGCTTGTACCCCGCATCGCGACTACTGATATGCTGGGCCCTGACGTACTGCACAGACAAGCCCGCTCACTCCCACTGGGAGTCTAGCCTTCGGCGTGCCAGCCTCATCGAGGTCCGCCTGCAGCGCCCTTCATCGCCTCGTCCTGTGACCGCTGGCAGACCTGACAAGCCGCACGACGCCAGGAGCTCCGTGCGCCCCCGCTCTTCGGAATACTCTTAGGAAGGGCCGTGATGCGCAGCGCAACAGCAGACACAGCCCCGGCCCTCCGCGTTGATTGTCCGACACGCCCTGACGTACCTCACAAGATTGAGCCCACTCCCTCCCCCAGGGAGTCTAGCCGGCAGCATGCCAGCCTCATCGAGGTCTGCTTCATTTACCCTTCCCCCCCCCACTCCCCCTCCCAGTTGCGGCGACTGACATGAAGCTGCGGTTACCCCGCTTGCGACGATGGACACGCTGGGCCCTGACGTGCTTCACAGGATCGAGCCCACTCACTCCCCAGGGAGTCATGCCGGCAGCGCGCCAGCCTCATCGAGGCCCGCCCACTTTACCCCCCCCCCCCCCCCCCGTTGCGGCGACTGACACGCAGGACTAGCCCGCTCACTCCTCCAGGGAGTCTAGCCGAAAGAGCGCCCGCCTCCTTGAGGCTGGCCTGCAGCGACCGCCGCTGCGCCCGTCCCATGACTGCCGGCAGATCGGATATGCCGCACGATGTCCGGAGCTCCCCGCGCAGCCGCTCCTCGGACATTACTAATAGGATGGACTGGGAGAAAACTTACGTTGCCCCATTGCGCGACAGATGGTGCACCCTCGGAGCCGGACGATGATAGGAGTGTCTGGCATCCCCGCTCCCTGGAGGAGACCGGCCGGCAGCGGCACAGGCTGCGGTGACTGACCCTCCGGCCCCAGATGTGTCCTACGGGAACAGCCTGCCCGCGCCCTACGGAGACCAACCGGCTGTGCGCCCGCCTCCTGAGGCCGGCCAC
>BTPG01000005.1:149259752-149448177 GCA_036245525.1 Semisulcospira habei | reverse complement strand
GGCCTGCAGCGACCGTCGCCGCCTCATCCATTGACCACTGGCAGTCCTGACATTTCCCACACTGATAGGCCCGCTCACTCCTACAGAGCGCCTGCATCGAGGCCAGCCTGCAGCGACCTTTGTCGCCTTGTCCTATGACCGCTGGCAAACCTGACAAGCCGCACAACGCCAGGAGCCCCGTGCACCCCTGCACATTGGACATTACTCCTACGAAGGACTGTGATGCACAGCACCACAGCAGACGCAGCCCCCGATTGTCCGACACTCGATTCAAACGCTTGAATGCGTTTGGCGGGGCCACGGGGAGCCCACGCCCGCTCGCCTTACGTCTGCATTGCATTGCACAGCTGCCAAGTCCGCACCCCTCTGCAGTGCGACGCCTTCCTATGGCCGTGCTATACCCATGCGGTCTGCCTCCCCTGTTTTCGGCTGTGCCTCCGACCACACTTGCGACTCCTGCGCCGCTTGGCCGGAGGAACTACGGCGCAGCTGTGGAGCCTTTTCCGATGCGAGCACCCTACGGACCGGCTGGCTTTGTGCCCGCCTGCCATGGCGCCCCCCTCCGTTCCAGGAGAGGGGACCAGACGCGCCCAATCGCATCTTGGGGAGAGGACGACGCGTCGGGCCCATTCTTACTCTGCAGGTCCCAGGATTTCGTTACCACCGGTTCTACTGCCCCCTCTCAGACCTGGCCCGCCCGCTCCTCGGAGGAGTCCGGCCGGCAGTGCGCCTGCCTCATCGAGGCCAGCCCACGCTGACCCAGCATGGTGGTGACTGACACCTTGGGCCCGGACGCATCTGACGGGAATGAAGAAAGGCCCGCCCACCTCCCCAGGATGACCGGCAGGCAGTGCGCCCGCCTCTAGGAGGCTGGCCCACAGAGACTTCTGTCTCCCTGTCCCACTACCACTGGCAGACCTGGCAAGCCGCACGATGCTCCTTGCAGCCAACGGGGATGCCACGTTGAATATTCCGGTTCTTGTCTGATCACCGAAGTTAAGCGACGCCGAGCTCGGTGAGTACTTGGATGGATGACCCCGGGGCACTCTAAGTGCTGTTAGCGCACGCTCCTTTGCCTCTAGGGACGGCGATGTGCAGCGCGACGGCCGATGCAGCCCCCGACCCTCCTTCCCCTCCGCTCGCTCGGCCAGCTCTCACGCCTCGAGCCCCCACCCGGGTCTGCCCTGGGGGACTTGGGTGGGGTTAACTACTTTTTAGTTCCCAGGGTCACCCTGGTCAGCCCCACAGGGTGGGTTTTATTCTCTATTCTGGGGCATGTGTTTCTGTCTACCCTTTGTCCTTTCACCTGTATTTTCCTTTTTTAAACTCTCCCTACTGTCTGCGCTGCCTGTAGCTCTTGATATTGGATGTGTGTTGCTAAATGGTCTTATCTTTATTTAGGCCCCGTGTCTTAGCTTTATTTAACGTATTGGACCGGCTGGCGACATACATTCAATGTTCTGTTTAGTTGGATTTTTATTTTCATAAGCAGTGCAGGCACGTCCTGAGAAAGCCTTGTTGCTGTCGGGACGTTAAGCAATGTACAATCAATCAATCAATCTCACACCTCGAGGCCTCGTGGCTGCAGCAGGGTGCCTCCCGCGAGGCCGATTTCTTCTCCGTCCATAGGTGACCCTCGGGCCTCGACGTCGCTTCTCACCAGGATTGGTACGCAGGGCTTTCCCAGGCTTCTACTGTTCCCTACCCGCAGGGGATCCGCCAGCGCAAGTACAGGCAGGCAGCTCCGGACTGTCGCAGCGTAGCATTCTTGGCGGCTTCAGCCCCTCTACGGCCCCTCCTGGCAGGTGGTTAAGGACGCGGCTAAGGACCTATGACCCTGCAGCGCCGCTCCCTCCCGCTTCCGGTGGCCCACATGGCCGTGGGCTCCGCCCTGCACATCGTCGGTCCCTCCGCTCGCCGATAACAGAAGAGGAAAGGAGAAGAGAAGAACCACTGCGGCGCTCACCCCTGTGGACCAGTATTGCGCCTGATCAGCTCAAGGCCAACACTCTTTGCGGCGAGGTGGCTGCTCTACTGCAGAACGCCGCCGCGGAGGTGGTCCCGCGGCTCATCTCCCCAGCATTCTACAGCCGCCTCTTCCTGGTCCCCAGGCCTGGCAGCAAGTGGCGCTCCATCGTCAACCTCACGGCGCTGAACAAGTACATCGTGGCCCCGTCATTCCACTTGGAGACAGCCGGGGCCCATGGATTTTGCCGGCAGTCCGGACTTGTCGGACACGTCTCTAATTGTCCCCGCGCATCCCGCCTCCCGGCGTTGCCTGCGCTTCGCCTTCGACGATGTGGTCTACAAGTTTCGGGCGCTACCGTTCGGCCTCAACCTCCGCCCGTGGGTGTGCACTCGCATCAGGGACTCCATCTTCGACAAGGCCAGACAGTCGTCCTCAAGTCCGACCTCTACTTCTTGGGCGACCTTCTCCTGCGGACTAGTCAGAGGCCTCCTTAGGGATGGACAGAGATGCGCGGCTCATGCTGCTGACTCGGCTCAGCTCCCTGGTCAACTCGGACAAGTCGGCCTCACGCCCTCTCGCCAGTTGTGCATCTAGGCATGGAGCTTCTGACCGACCTCGACCGGGTGGGACTTCCGGTGCCCCGGATCCGGCAGTGGACCCCCTTGGCCCGGCAGGTGTCCCAAGAGAAAGCGGTCCCCGCCAGAGTTGGCTCCAGCTCCTCGGCCTGATGAGGGCGGCGGCGGATCTTCTGCGCGGCCGGCTGTACTCCCGTCTGCTCCAGTGCATCTGCTTCTCCTTTGGCGGCTGACCTCCGGCGTTCTCGCTACCCCGGGTCCCAGTTGTGCCGACGCTCCGTCCTCATCTGCTCTGCTAGGTGGACCCCGCGTGGCTCTTGTCGGGAGTACCCCTCGAATCTCCGCGCCCCCTCCCCCCCCCCACCCCAAGCTGTCTCTCTGTGTGGATGCAAGTCCACTGGTTGGGGTGCTCACCTTCCACCGATGTTCCTCACGGCGTCGGCTGCTGGCCACCGGACCTTGCAGACAAGCACAGCGACTGGTTGGAGCTGAATGCGGTTTGGCGAGCATTCATCGTGTGGGAGACATGTCGCCGACACCGGGGTCTCCTTGTCCTCTTGGACAACTCCACCGTGGTCTCCTACATCCAGAAGCAAGGCTTGATGCGCTCCCCCATCCTCAGTATCCTCCTGTGTCAGGTGGTGCAAAGACCGCGGCATCTCTCTCCGAGCGTGACACATCCTGGGCCACATGGACGTCTTAGCCATCTCCCTCTCTCGGCGCTTCCGGATCCCCCACACTAAATGGACTCTGAGGTCGCATATCTTGCGGAATCGGCGCTCAGTAGGAGACTCCCATGATCGTCCTCTTCGTGACGAGGTGGAATCGTCTTCCACTCTTGTCTCCCCCATCCTGGACCCCCTTGCCTGGGCAGTCGACACGTTCTCCATCTCTTGGGACGGCCTCAACGCTTCCGCGTATCCTCCGACGGTGCTAGCCACCATGGTCCGGCTCTGCGCAGGGAATGCAACGCGGTCGTGTTACTGTTGGCCTCGTTCTCCTGGACCAAGTCTTGGACCACCGACCTGCCCCACTACTACTGCCCACCCCACGCACCGTGCTTCAGCGACCCCGCCAGAGGCGGTTCCACCCGTGCCCAAAGTGGCTTCTCCTGCACACCTGGACTTTGGGTGGCACGCCCTCGCCGCTAGTGGTTTCTTGAGTGCAGCGGTGGAGGCTATCGCTACAGCCTGCAGACCCTCGACCGGGTGCATCCACGAGGGAAAGTGGCGAGTCCTACGGTCCTCGTGCATCGTCCCGTCCCTCTCCCCCACTGATCTGACTACCCCTCAGCTCGCCGAGTTCTTCCTCTGGCTCTTCAGCGTGCAGGCCTTAAAGCCCATCACCTCAGGGGTTACCTGACCTTGATAGCTGACACTTATCGCCACCTCGGCCGCCCGGACCCCGGCGCCTGCAAAGACCTCGCCGACCTTATGGCCCACTTCGGCCGCCAGCGGCCAGTCCCCCGCTCGCTGTTCCCATGCTGGGACCTGTTCTGGGTGCTTATGTGGCTGATTTCGGACCGATTCGAATCACTCCCCCTGGCCCGGTTCACGGACGTGACTCGTAAGACCCGTTTCCTGCGGGCCCTCGCCACGGCTGCCCGAGTAAGCGAACTGCACGCGCTTCCACGCGTCCTGCCTGCCTTCAGTTCAGGACGGATGGCTCCGTGCAACTCCTCACCGACCCTTAATTCCTTGCCAAGACCAGGTCTCCCCTGGCCGCGCCCCAGGTGATCACCATTCGGCTGCTGAAAGGATTGAACTTTCCCTGGGAGATCAGGCGGCAAGATCCAGTGCGCGCCCTGCGTGTCTACCTACGCCGATTCAAGCCCGTTCGGAGGGGATGGTTTCCGCCTCTTTCTGCCGTTGCCCCCAGGCAGAACTGATATATCGCTACGCTGGTTTATCTGGTCCGCCTACCAGGACCTCTCCCCCCAGGGAGCTAAGAAGCTAAGGATCCGCACACACGAGGTTCGAGCCATGGCCACGAGCGTCACCTTCGACCGCCACTGTGCTGTCAGAGACATCGTGGCAGCTGTGGGCTGGTGGGCAGAATCAATCTTCGCCTGCTTCTACCTCAGGGATCTGACAGGCCAGCGAGACAGCCTGGCCCTGGTGGGGAACATTGCCACGGCGCAACACTCCCTGCCAGCGCCTCCGGCGCCGTTAGTAAAGCTTAGTTGAAATTGTCGGGAGTTTTCTCTGGGGAGGGCGGGTATGGCTAAGCCCTTATACTGGGGGTCATTTTCTGGGTGGTACCCTCCTCCTCTTTGCTGTTTTTCCTAGTACTAATGTCATGGGGATGTATTTTGAGAAAACAAATGAATTTTTCTCTAAAATGTATTTTACTCAGAGGACCCTCCCACCTGCTCCGCTTGCCGTCAGTAAGCTAAGCATCTCCAACTGGTGTGACACCACGTGGCACGCGACCAGATGGGCAGGGACCGGAGGCTACTCAGGGCCCCTTGTTACGGCCTCTTGAGTTGCCTCCCTGGTTGTGTAGGAACACAACAGGTTCTTAGGGCTGAAATTAGGTAAGCTAGGCATACTTCCTAGTAGTAATGTCATCGGTAAGTATTTTTCGAAAAAATACATTTAGAGAAAAATTCATTTTTCATAAAAAAGATTCATTTGTTTTAAGATTGATCCCAAATAATTTGTGAAATTAATCCCAAAAACGTGAAAATATTTTTGTTAAAAAAAATATTTAATTATTACACAAAAAGTTCTAGAGGTACAATGCTGGTTAACAAATTCATTCAGTATCTCCCTTTTATCTAGCTATATGCAAAATGTCTAGTAAAAATAGGAAAATTTACGGACTGCAGTGTGGATCAACTGGTTTTTGTGAAACAGCCATTTTCTCGCCAATGAGCATATTAATAAAAATAAATCCCAAAAACTACCTTGAGATTATTCTTTTAGGGACAGTGTTATACAATTTCAAGCTTGTCCGTCCTCAAACTCGGGCTCTAGTCGCTGTCACATACACACACACGCGGCGCTTAGCGCCAAAAAGACGTTCTCTAGCAAGGTTTGTGTAGCTAGACATGACATCATTTTTATCTTGTTCTTTTTTGCCAGAATTTGGGGCACGCATGCCCAGCACATTGTGTGCATTCTCCGGAATGCACTCCGACCAGCCCCATTTCAAAGTCTGCTGTATTTTCATTACGGTAGACAAAAAAGGGGTAAATTGATAGGTTTATATTGATCGATTAGCTGCAAATGTGTTCAGTCCCAAACGTGAGGATGTTGACTGTTATAAGGTTCATTTACCAGCAGTTGGTGGAGCAGAATACGAGGTGAAAATATGTAATAACCCTTTTCATCCTGATAAACCCTTTGCTTGAAATAAATTTGACTGATAGTTCAAGGGTGGTGACAGAATAGCTTGGCACCTCTGGCAAACGTTGTTCTGGCACCACCCTTGAATTAAACGTTTGATCTATCTCCTAATCTGTAATGTAGCCTTTATAGGACAAGCAAATTTTACAAAATCAGCCTCAGGATGTAATGGGTTAATGATGTCATTTATCTATTCTGAGAAAGCTAAAGTCAAGTAGATTTTATTCATCCCACTCTCTCAGAAATTTTTCTTGAACAGCACTGTAATAGTAAAATCAATATTAATAGTGATAATAAAGTCAAAATAAAATTAAAGAGGAAAATATATTTACAATAAAGTGACAAATACTGCCTGCAGGCAAAACACAAGTACACAAAACACAGTTTTGCCAACTTATATTTTAAAATAGGTCCAATTTGTAAAGGTTGTGTGAAAGTGCCCATAAAAACAAAGTGCCTGTCTCATTTTTATTCAGATTTTTTTTTTTCGTTCGTAAAATTTGTATAAAAGACAATAGAAAAGCTTTTGTTTTCTGTTTGCTTTTTTTCCCCATGTGAATCTGTTGGTCAAAATGAAACAAAACAAAGTACAGTGTATAATGGCAACATTTTGTTCTGTGCCTGGACTTGCTGTTGTGTGTTTTGCCTGCTTTTTGCTGGATTTCAATCTTGAAAGGTACAGGAAAGCAAGTGCATGTTTTGTGAACAGTTATATTTTCATTGTGTGCCAATGAAAATTTTGTTTTTCACAAACATGCACTTGCTGTGTTTTTGCATGCTTTTTGCTTAGTGAGACAAAAGACATCAAGTGCATTTTTGTGAAAAGCGATAATTTCATTGTTTCTCAATAAAATATCGCTTTTCACAAACATGGACTAGCTGTCTTTTGCCTGCAGACTGCAGAGTGACCTTGATCGGCGTCAAAAGAAGTGAAAGACAGTATTAGTAATTTGCCGCATCAAGACAAGAAAGAGCAACTCTGTATAATAGTTCTTCCAATTTAGTATTAAAAATAAATAAATAAAAAAGAAGTGCTCCAGTAAATAAAGTCTAGGGGCAAATGATGAAAAAAATATGAACCGCAAAAGTGTTTTTGCAGTGGGGAATTATATATTTTTGAAAACATGCTTAGCTCTGTTGAAGGAATAAGGTTGCCAGCTATTCTGAAAATGATGAACTGCGTGAGAAGCAAACTGATGTATGAGCCATTCTCAAAAGATGAACACCAAAGTGTGACAAAAACTCAGATTATTAAAAATGTTTTAAAACTTGACTATTTAATGTCTATGGTGTGTTTTGTCATTCTAGTTTTCGAAACAGTGTTTGAAACGATAATCTGAGATTTTATATTGCTGCTAGAGCCCTTTAAATGTCCAAAATTTGAGGAGAATGGAGGTTACTGATGACAGGAAATATCTAGTACAACAACAACAATAATACTAACAGAACTAATACTATGATTAAAATAATACCAGAAAATTGTACACGTGTTTACTAAGATGTATTTTGAAAGAAATGTCGCATCATCAGTAACCTCCAAACATTCAGCCTCCGATTTCTTTTTGAGACATTAAGAAAAATCGCCTCAGCAATAACAAAAATAAAATGTTTGCTTAGTAAAATTGTGATTGTTTTGCAGATGCACAAACAAAAAGAAAATAAATCAAGAAATTGCATATTTTTCACCTTAAAAACAAATTCTTCTGTGTTTATCACACCCGCAACATAATATCCGAGTGTAAAACCTATTGTCAGAAATAAAAGCTATCAATAGATACATAGACACCAATATTTAGATTGATAGAGGAGTTGACAAGCTCAGCAGCACAAATGTGTGTCCCGGCCGCTACTGTTAAATTTCCAATAAACGCACAGAAAGAGTTTGGACATTATTCTATCATAAGGAGCATTTTTTGTCATTTACAACTTTCTCTTTCGACTCCACACAATACTGTGCTCAGAACTGGTTTCTTTGCTCAGCAAACATGACGTCACATTGTACAATGCATTAGCAAGATTTATGTCAATCTCTTCATGAATATCAGCAGGAAGTTTTAAAAAATATAGTCGAGAATGCATGTGCACATTATGAGAAATGTTTGGAGGTTATACGCAAAATGATGGATGACCAACCAAAATAGCAAAATCGCTTGTCATGCCTTGTCTTCACCATTTGCAGTGAAAAGTAAAGGTTATCCGCATCCAGGTCATCAGTATGTACAAAATTTGAATTGGAACTTCCCATTTAATTGCATTTTGTGGTGTTAATTAGAGCATGTTCCTGGATGTGAAAAATGTATTTTTCTCTAAAATGTATTTTTTAGAAAAATACTTACCGATGGCATTACTAATAGGAAGGTACACTTAGCTTACCGATTTCAGTCTAAGCATCCGTTGTGTGCACTACACAACCAGGGAGGCGACTCCAGGGTGTTGTTACCAAGAAACCCTGAGTAGCCTTGCCTCCATATCCGGTCACATGCTTGGTAGTATCCCGCCAGTCTTTGCCTTAGCTCACTAGCGGCAAGCGGGGCAGGATGGAGGGTCCTCCGAGTAATGCCTTCGGTAAGTATTTTTTGAAAAATACATTTTAGAGAAAAATACATTTGTTTTCTCAAAACTCTTACCGATGGCATTACTAATAGGAAGAATAGTGAATAGGAGGAGGGTACCGCCCACTATGCAATCCCCCAAGCGTTAACTTCGCAAGGAACAACCGCACGCCCCATGCGTTAAGTTATCAAGGCCCCACCCCATGCACCCACTTCCGACGATTTCAGCTTCGCCGGGAGGGAGTGCTGCGCTGCCAAGATGTCCTCCACTAGTGCCAGGTTGTCACGCTGGCCGGATAGGTCCCGTAGGTAAAAGCGGGCAAAGGTGGATTCAGCCCGCCTGCCCACGGCCGCCACAATGTCTCTCACTGCGCAGTTGCGGTCAAAGGTGACGCTCGCTGCCACTGCTGTGACCTCGTGTGCCCGATGCACATCTTCTTTGCTCCCTCTGGGGAGAGTTCTTTGTACGCAGTCTGGATGACCCAGCGTAGCCAGGATGAGATCGTCTGAGCGGAGATGTCGTGTCTGCCCGGGGCCAAGGGCAGGATTAGGCGGGAGCGCCCTTGTCTGAGTGGTTTTGTTCTGCGCAGGTATATTCGCAGCGCCTGGACCGGGTCTTCCTGACAGGACTTCCGGGACTGGTCCGTTTCCCTGAGCGGGCATATGGTTAACACCTGGGGTGTGGCTGAGGTCGGCCGATTCTTGGCCAGGAAGGCCTGGTCGGTGAGGAGCTGCACCGATCCATCGGACCTGAACTGCAGACAGGCGAGGCGCACTGAGAGCATGTTGCGAGGGCCAGCAGGAAGCACGTCTTCCTGGTCAGTTTGCTGAACCGTGCCAAGGTTCAAAGTGGTCCGAGTTGAGCCATGTCAGCACCCATGCCAAGTCCCAGTGCGGGATCAGTGAGCGGGAGACCGGTCGCTGAAGATCCAGGTGCTCCATCAGGTCCGAGAGGTCCTTGCAGGCCCCCTGGGTCTGGGCGGCCCAAGTGGTGGTATGTGGTGTGTCTGCAATCATGGCCAAGTAACCTCTGATAGTGACGTCTAGGTTCTGTTGGACAAAGAGCCACAGAAAGAACTCGGCCAGTTGGGGTATAGTCAGATCCATGGGGGAGAGCTGCTGGGTGGAGCACCAGGACTGAAGGACCCTCCATTTACCCTCGTAAACGTTTTGGGTGGAAGCTCTGCGGGCCCCTGCGATAGCCCCCACCACTGCACTCGAGAAACATCTTGCAGCGAGGGCCTGCTGCACAACCTCCAAGCGTGTAGGAGCAGCCGCTCTGGGCATGGGCCAGGTCCAGGAGGTCGGTGGTCCAGCTCTTGGCCCAAATGAATGGCGCCACCAACAGTAGAACCGCGTTGCAGCCCCTGAGCTTCTGGAGGACTTTGGATACCAGGATGGACGCGTACACCAGCAGGCTGTCCCACGGGAAGGGAGCGTATCTACCGCCCAGGCCAGGGGATCCAGAATGGATGAGACAAAGAGGGTGAGCTGTTTGTTCCACCTCAAGGCAAAGAGGTCGATTATAGGCGTCTCCCAGCACGCGCAGATTAGCCGGAAGATGTCTGGGCGTAGCGACCACTCCGTGTGGAGAAGCTGGCCACGACGTGAGAGGGAGTCCACGAGGACATTCAGGTGGCCCAGGATGTGCCGAGCTCGAAGAGCGATGCCGCGATCTCTGCACCACATGAAGACTTGGTACAGGAGGATGCAGAGAGAGGATGAGCGTGTCCTGTCCTGGTTCTGGATGTAGGCTACTACCGTGGCATTGTTGGAGAGAACCGGGACCGCTTGGTGACAGAGACGAGTCTCCCAGGCGACGAGGGTGAGCCAAACGGCCTTCAACTCCAGCCAGTTGATGTGTCTGCCCGCGTGGTCCCGTGGCCAGCTGCCCGAGGCTGTGACGAACTCCGGCAGCAAGTGTGCTCCCCAGCCGAAGAGGCTTGCGTCCATGCAGATGTAAAGCTGTGCCGAGGGGGAGACGAGAGGAACCCCTGATGCTAGCCAGGACAGGTCCGTCCACCACAGGAGGTGCGGCCTGACCAACTGAGACACTGGGATCGGGGCTGCCAGATCGCCGGAGGACAGGCGCCAGTGGAGGAGCAGATGTAACTGGATCGGCCAGGAGTACAGCCTGCCAAGGGGTAGGAGGTCTGCCGCCGCGCTGAAGAGTCCCAGAAGTTGGAGCCAGACCCTGGCCGGAACCGCCTCCGCACGCGACACTTGGAGCACCAGCTCTGCTAGCTTCTGAATCCGCGCCTCAGGGAGCCGCACCCGGTTGAGGTCGGTCAGGAATTCCATGCCGAGGTGAATAAACCTGCAAGACAGCGTGAGGTCCAGGTTGCCCAGGTTGACCAAGAAGCCGAGCTGGCGGAGAAGGGTGAGCAGAGCATCCCTGTCTTCTCTAGGGTGGCAGTAACTTGGTTCCGGAGGAGCAGATCGTCCAGATAGTTGGAAGTCGGGTTTGAGGACTACTGTCTGAACCTGCGAAGCGCAGATACCATCGGGAGACTGGGTGCACGGGCATGGGCACGTGCAGGTACGCGTCCGCCAGGTTGAAACTGACTGCAAAGTCCAGGGGTTGGATCGACGCCCTCAGGGCTCTGGCTGTTTCCATCCGGAAGCACGGCGTAAACGTGCAGGACAAGGGATGGGGAGGGGGGGGGGGGGGAGCGGCGCCGCACGAGCCTCTGGGGAGGCAGGGGTAGGGTCTGGAGGTCCGCAGGGCGCGACCCACGGCCTTGCGGGTAGCCTGAAAGCAAGAGGAAGAAGAGGCGGGGGCTCTGGGCCAAAGGGCCTTAGACGACTCCTTGACCATCTACCAGGTGTCCCCAAATAGAAGCGAATCACCGAATGAAGGTCATCCTGAAACAGGGCCGAGGCGGAGTCTTCTGGGTGCAGACTGAGGGCCTCATCGTCAACCGTGGCGGGCAGCGTTAGAGGGGAGAAATGATCCAAGTCCGATGGAAAAGCTCTGGAATCCATAGACCGCGCGCTCCAACGATAAACGGAGGACCGGGGGGCAGCGAGGGTCCCTACTCCGCCTCTGGGAGGAGGAAGGGTGACAGGCAAGAGACGTGCGAGACCTGTGCCTATAACTGTCCGCACGACGTACCTCCTGGTCCCATGGGTCCCGCAGGAAAGGCCAGGAAACCTCTCTGGAGTGCCTGCTGATGGCTGAAAAAGAGGAACTCCTGTGGGCTTGTCAGGCTGACATGTATCCTGCAACTGAGCTCGCCGCCAGTCCCGCTTGGACACATCGGACTGGCGGGGCACGTGTCCTGAGGGCTCCTCCGGACCAGGAGATTCTTCCTGTGGAAGCCAGACAAGTTCATCTTTGTCGGAGTGGAAAGGCAAGGTCCGGGGAACCGGAAGAGTCAGTAGAGCCCGGCGCAAGGACACTCCCACACTGTCCGAGCAGGCACGCCTGTGGAGACCGGGAGTGGCGGAAGGAGTGGGCGGTGGTGGTCGCTGCTTGGACCGGGACGGTCGTTGCCACTTGCAGAACGCCCACAGGTGAGACCACCGCTCCTCGACTCATGTGGCGCAGGTCTTGCAAGTCCGCCTGGAGGCACAACCCGCACACAGGAGGAAGACCTCGTGGGTGTCACTAGGCCATTGGAAGCACCCGCAACTGGTGCAGGTCTTGACCTGTGCACTGCAACAGAAAGCAGACATATGCGCCCGTGGGAGCGAGTGGTCTCTTGGAAGACTTAAGAGGCCACATGTTCACGACCAGTCACGTACGGAAGCCCACAAAGAATGCTGCCGCCAGGAAAAAAAACACGGGCCAAGAGGCATTAACCGAGACCTTACCTTGCCATAACGAGGGAAGCTGCTAGGAAAACCCCCCAGACAGGTAAGTCTGCTATGATAATCTAACCAGAAGGGACCCCCACGAAAGTAATCCAAAACAAAGTCACAGCACCAACACAACCGGTAATCCAACCATACACAGCTGAAGATATCCTTGAAGGCTGAACACAACCGTTCACGGTGAGCTAAGCATAAAGACTGGCAAGATACTACCAAGCACGTGACCGGATAGGGAAGCAGGGGAGGCCACTCAGGGTTTCTTGGTAACGACTCCTTGGAGTCGCCTCCCTGGTTGTGTAGTGTACACAACGGATGTTTAGTCGGAAATCATTAAGCTAAGTGTACCTTCCTATTAGTAATGCCATCGGTAAGAGTTTTGAGAAAACAAATGACCAGACATTTTCTCTGAAAAAATAAAAGCCTATAAAACTAAACTGGCACCCTCAAGACGTAAAACGTTCACCTGCACTGACTGATGTCATTTTAAAATACCAGTACAGGCATAGGCTTGAAACTCCGCTAGGTTCACTTCTTTACCAATGGGAATTTTTTCTCTGAATTTTTACTCGATGACCAGACATGTAACGTCTAGTCACATACATTTGCAGGTGTTTTAACTCTTTGAGACGTGCCACATCCGTAAAGCCGCGAATCTAGATGCGCCACATCTCAAAAGAGTTAATACCAATAAAAATGTTTTTCTGTAACTAACTACATCTTTCGAAATAGAGTACTACACGTAATCTATCCATGAAAATGGCTAGTTTGCGGAAATAATCACAGTGAAAGGTTTGTTTTTTCTTTTCTCAGCAGGGGTTCTTGCATCACATTTTGAAGCTGCCAAAAATCATGTTTTTGTCTAATTAAATTAATCCTCAGCAAGGTACAATTTCAGAAGAGTAAACAAGACATGCATTATTTCTTCATTCACTATACAACACATGGGTGTAAAATGAAATGTGTCATTGCTATATAATGTTAATGCTCGAGTGACAAACGTGGTCACTGGTGCTTTCGCGTTTTGAGAATGGCATATATATATATGAATAAATAAAACCACACACTCCAAATATGGATCCAAACAACAGTGAAATACTTAAAATGTGAAGAAAGGATCCACAAACACGTAGTTTAGAAGGGGTTACACTTTTATTCTATGCACAAATTTTCGCCCTCTCATAATACGAACATTGTAATTGTGTGTGTGATTTTTAGATTTTTCTTGACTGCACTTTTGAAAATTCTACTAATGATGACGGTGTCAATGTTGATGATGACGTTATTATTATAAATATTTCATTGCGTCGTTTCTTCCTCCCCACACTGCGTGTCAATACTCGTGTTTCATAAAAGTTTCATGTCATCAGTAATGATGCACTAATATCACGAACTTGTGCACGTGCTTTTGTACCTTAGTCTATATATGTAAAAGTATTACGATAATTTAGAATTTAAAAGTGCATTCTGTATCTATTTTGACGCACTACATTCTCACACGTGAATTGTGTTTTGTTACCTAGTTACCTGGGCATTCCCCCTGAAGAAGCCCTCACTGAGAGGGCGAAAATTTGTGCATAGAATAAGTGCAACTCCTTCTAAACTACGTGGTGTTTGTGGATCCTTTCTTCACATTTTAAGTAATATATATATGTATGTTTCACCTCATGACATTGTTATTCACACATGTACACTATAATAGGCTTGTGGTGCATGTTGCTTATGTAGGACGTTGTGCAAATAACATTGTAATTATGCAAAATGCATGATGGCATAATTTTGATACTCATGCACTGCAAATGCTATTTTTTTTCCAAAGAATTTCCGACGATGGATTCCTTGATAATAGTGTTTACATGCACTCCCCAAAAATGTGTTAAAAGAATAAAAATGCCGTAGACATATTTGTATATATCAGATCAGTGAATATGTTTAGACTGGCATGATGTCATATCAAGTATCTTCGACTGAATTATTTTTTCCTCTTTTTGATGTATTGGTCTTTTCATGCAAACACAAAGCTTTCTCCTTTGCATTCATGTTGCAGATGCAGATATGATGCGATTTTGTAATGTGGATGTCATTTATACTGCAAATTTACCTCCGAGAGGCTCAAAAAAGCTAGTTATTAAGCTTTTCTTAATGCTTCGAAAGTTATTAGCCCACACAAAAAAAGCAAGCAAAACACATCAAGTCCACTGTGTAATGAATATTGTGGTTTCCATTGTACCACAATGAAAATCTGGCTTTTCATAAAAAATGCACTTGATGTGTTTTGCTTGCTCCCCCTCCCCAATTTATAAGAAAAGCAGCAACATGCACTTACCCCATCCCTATCTCAAAATCCACAATTGCTACAAGGACACACATTTGGTAAAAGCACATTGGCCTTGTGTGATTGAAATGCGGAATCTGCCTACATTGTCACAGTTCAAAGCTCACTTGAAGACTTTTCTTTTCTGTCGGGCATTTAACCATTTAACTCACCTTTAGCTAACTGTTGACTGACTGCCTTTTATTCTGATTCTAGAGGAAAGTGGATGTAAGGTGTTGGGAAGGGATGGGGTGGTTTAAAGTAGTGTAATCCAGACACAAAGGTGACTGCCAAGCGTGTAAAATGCAAAGAAGTACCGAACGATAAAGAAACACGCTTAGAAAAGACAGGGACAACACAATTTATTAATATTTCGGGTAAATACCCTTTGTCAAAATAGACAAACAGAGAAATCGGCCGCTACTTATCTTCTTTCGTAGAAGGGATGTGGCAACTGAAAATTAAAATTTTCAGTTGCCACATCCCTTCTACGAAAGAAGATAAGTAGCGGCCGATTTCTCTGTTTGTCTATTTTGACAAAGGGTATTTACCCGAAATATTAATAAATTGTGTTGTCCCTGTCTTTTCTAAGCGTGTTTCTTTATCGTTCGGTACTTCTTTTAAAGTAGTGTATAATTGTGCGCGTGTCTAAGAGAGAGGGTGTGCTGTTGTGCATGCACAGTGAGTCCAGTGTTTTCCTGGAGAATGGCGCTATACAAGAACTATTTATTATTATTATTGATGATATAGAAAAAATAAAATGTGAAATTTTGAACATGCTGTGTTTTGCCCGCATGCAGCAGAATTGCACACACACACACACATTAAAAACTCTTAAGAGTTATTCTTCACTGTTGGCGACTAAAAAGTGGAAAGAGGTACACGTTAAAAATTTGCCCGATCTGTACAGAAATGTGTATACATGCACACAATGCCATAAAGTGGACTTCTAAAGATACTGTACGTTAAAAGCAGTAGAACCAACTGTTTTTTTTGTAATATTGATTTTACAGAAATTCAAGTGTACTACTACTTGCATAGTGCAAAACTATAATGTGCGTTACACTGTGACACCATCACTTTAGTGTTTGACTGGTGACCAACCTATATAAACTTGAGCGACAAACTTATATATATTTATCGTGTGTGAGGCTAATACTATATCCAGCAGAAAGGATTTTAATCGTCTTGTAATGATCTTGTATTAAGTAAATGTTGTGGTGCGAGTCTGTAACACCATGTGTAACTGCCCCGCCTTGTCTGCCATGGGTGACTTGAGTAAACTACTTTTTAGGTCCCAAGGTCACCCTTTTCAGACCCACAGGGTGAGTTTTTTTCTTTTTTTTCTGGGGCATGTTTCTAGCTAACTTTGGTTCATTCACCTGTAATTTCCTTTTTTTAAACTATCCCTGCTGTCTGAGGCTAAGCACAACTGAGCAGATCTTCAACCCGAGTTTTATGTGAGAGGTGCCTCCAGGGCAAGTATATACAGTCGACTCCGGATATTACGTCACCCATCGGGGAATGTTTTTGAGCGACGTTATATTCGGTGACGCTATATCCGGCTATAACGTCACTTTTACACCCGGGTGACGTTATATCTGGAGTCTCTTTCTAAATATGCAGTATTGTCAGTGCTGATTCTGAGACAGATTACTTGTATCTCTTAATGGTGTGTCAGACTCTGTCTGGCTTCATCGACAATCTCTTTAATTAGAGTGTCCGACGTTATTAGCCTTATGGACACACACACACACACACACGGCTGTCAGCTGTCTTATCTTTTCTGGGCAGAAAAAAAGCAGAAGGGACACGTTTATTCAGTTGCTGTTGTTGTGCATACCTGCGCAAAACACTTTCACTCGGGCAGAGAAAGGTGACTCGGTCATGCACAGTGGAAGGATTGCGTGCACGATCATTAATTTTTTTATTACCCCGCGTGGTAGGCAGCCGTACTCGGCCTTCGGAGGACGTTTATTCAATGTTTTTATTCATAGATGTTGACCTGTCCACCTCTTCCTACTGGCCATAGACTGGGTCATGAAGATGACCACAGAGCACAGACGAAGTGGAATACAGTGGACACTGTGGACACAGCTTGACGACCTCGATTTTGCAGACGACTTGGCATTACTGTCCCACACTCATCAACAAATGCAGGACAAGACCACGAGGCTTGCTGACATCTCGTCCCAAGTGGGCCTCACCATTCACAAACAGAAAACAAAGACAATGAGGCTGAACGCAACCAGGGAAGAACCAGTCTTGCTTGCTGGCACCCCGTTGGAGGAGGTGGAGTCCTTCACCTATCTCGGGAGCATCATAGACAAAAAAGGCGGCACTGATGCAGATGTCAGAGCACGAATCGGTAAAGCCAGAGCAGCCTTTCTCCAGTTGAAAAAAGTGTGGAGTTCCAGAGAGCTGTCACAACACACCAAAGTCCGGATTTTCAACTCCAATGTAAAAGCAGTTCTCCTATATGGAGCAGAGACATGGAGATTGACAAAAACCACAGTCAACAGAGTACAGACCTTCATGAACAGTTGCCTTAGAAGAATTTTGAAAATCCACTGGCCAGAGAAGATCAGCAACGTCAGACTCTGGGAGAGAACAGAGCAGATAACAGCAGAGAATGAAATTGGGCGAAGAAGATGGGGATGGATCGGTCACAGTCTGAGAAAGCCAGCTTCCAGTATCACTAGGCAGGCATTGTCATGGAACCCCCAGGGAAAGAGGAAAAGAGGTAGGCCGAGAAACTCCTGGCGTCGAGACCTCCAAGCAGACATCAAGAGACTGGGAACCAGCTGGAGTAGAATCGAAGGAGAAGCACAGGACAGGAGTTGCTGGAGGTCTCTCATCGACGGCCTATACCCGGGTAGGGGTGACAGGCGTAAGTAAGTAAAGTAAGTTGACCTGTCCAAAGAAATGAAAATGACGAGAACTTCATGGGTCCTTATAATTACTATCTGGCTTATATTACTATTATAACGTCACCTGATATGTATAACGTTTATCGCTTTCCAAGTATAGTCATAATAGTGCACTCGGTATCACGTTTCTGAGTTTGTCGGTTCATTGCGTTTGTGTTTACCTTTAAAATTTAGTCTGAGCGACCTACTCAGTAGTCGACAAGACAATTTGAAAGTGAAGCTCAGTCCACGCCGAGGGCAGCTGTAGTCGGTCTAATACGGACGAAAAACCAAAAACAGAAAAAAAGACAAACAAACAACAAAAAAAACAACAACGTCGTAGTCTCTTCTCGTCCTCTCGACCTCCTCCTAGTGTCATGTTAATAGTCAACTTTTTTTTCTTTTTTTTAATATGCGTGATTGAAGGACAGAAGTAGACAGATCCATTCGCACGCGCTCGCGCAGGAGTAACCATGCATGCACGATATGAAACATTTTTATTTTAATTACAAACCTAGACAGGAACTCACAACACTGAGAAATGATATGAAACATTTTTTAAAATTAAAAACATAGAAAAGGAACACACAAAGCGAAATGAAATGAAACATTTTTCTTGAATTACTAAAAACATAGGACAGGAACTCACAGAACGAAATGAAATGAAACACTTTTCTTTTGATAAAAAATCTAGAACAGGAACTCACAAGTACAGATTACTATGAATGCAGTGGTTTGCTTTGGGGTTTGCGTTAAAAAACGCGCGTTCTTCCGTCGATTTGGATCTTAGCACGCTTGGATTTATGTGGCTCAACTTGACTCCCCTGTAACAGGGTGGACTAAGTGAGCAGCATGTACAGGGAGGTTACCAGTTTTGCGCTTCAGACTCAAATCACTCTCTCAAAATGTGCGCAGAGATTTCTTAAATAGACTTTCCCATTTCGCGCACTCTGAGAGAGTAATTCAAGCCTGCTGTCATTCAGTGCAAACAGTGGCTTGTATGTCAACCACCGTCTACATGCTGAATACACGACCATAGGGGTCTGAAGGAGGGTGGCTGCAGCCAGAATTTCCACGTCAGTGCCCCATGTCTTGGGCTGCAATGGGGAGCCACCCTCCACCAGGTACTCCTGTAGGTCGCGCCCTAAGTAGGCAGAAAATGGTCGCGGGTTTTTTATCATGAAGTCCACGATTATTTCTCGTGTTTGCTCATGATGAGCCTGTGTGCCTGTGATCTCAAGGCTCAAGGCTCGATACAAGCAGTTGCCGTCCCCAACAATGGTGTCAACAGAATCGGGGATGCCAAGGGACGACTGGTGGGGTCTGTGTCTCAAACTTCCAATCATAAGAACTGAAAACCTCAGCCTTTTGCACTGCACTGCCCGCCACTCCTGGTTTGTAGGCGCAAATGCCTGTTCCTTGGGCGGATGAAAGGCAGTGATACTGATATAATTGTCGCCTTCCCCATCCTCAGTCTCACACTCTCGCACACCACCACTCTCACCCGCCTTTTCCTCCAACAATTTTCTCTTCTTGCTCGCCCCCGACTTTTCCTTCTCCGGTTTCCAGCACTTCTCCCTTCTCTTCTGTGCTTTTCCCTCCAGTTTCTCCTCTTCACCTTCTATTGTCTCCTCTCGCCAACTTTTTCCCAGGCCCTCCTCACTCTCTTCCTCATTCCCACCCTGTGATGTCCACTCCCTCCATCACCCTCCTCCGACAGTCCACTCCCTCCATCACCCTCCGCCGACTGTCCACTCCCTCCATCACCCCCCTCTGACTGTCCACTCCCTCCATCAATCTCCTCCGACTGTCCACTCCCTCCATTACCCTCCGTTGACTGTCCACTCCCTCCATTACCCTCCTTTGACTGTCCACTCCCTTCATCACCCTCCACCAACTGTCCACTCCATCTATCAACCTCCTCCAACTGTCCACTCCATCCATCAACCTCCTCCAACTGTCCACTCCATCCATCAACCTCCTCCAACTGTCCACTCCCTCCATTACCCTCCTCCGACTGTCCACTCCCTCCATTACCCTCCTTCGACTGTCCACTCACTACATTACCCTCCTCCAACTGTCCACTCCCTCCATCACCCTCCGCCGACTGTCCACTCCCTACATTACCCTCCTCCCATTCTCCACAACCTACATCACCCTCCTTCAACTGTCCACTATCACCCTGCTCTGACTGTACACTCCCTCCATAATCGTGCTCTGACTGTACACTCAGTCCATCACCCTGCTCTGACTGTACACTCCCTCCATAATCGTGCTCTGACTGTACTCTCACTCCATTACCCTGCTCTGACTGTACACTCACTCCATCACCACCCTCCTCCCACTGCCAATTCTCTTGATCGTGCTCTTCAAACCTTCCCTTACTTGTCCCTGGCGGTTCTTTGAAAAACTGGGGGATTGTTTTTTGTGTTCCCAAGCGGACCACGTGTTTCTGCAGACAGAAGGTCATCATACGTAATTGTTTCATGATCTCATCACCTACATCATTCTGCATGCAGAATGCATTCAAGCAATTCATACTGTCCAACAGTTCTTTTTTGGAGACAGGTTTTTGGGGCTCTCCACTGTCGTCATCAGAATATGAGCTTGTGGAATCAGCAGGGGCTGCTGTAGAAGCTGCTTCTTTTCTTGGAGAATATGGTTTTGCTGTTACCACATTATCATCTACAGTGAAGTAGGCCTGCGGACTGATGTTGTACTCTTCAAACAGTCTGGACAAAAGTGGTTCTGGCTGCAGTGGAATGTTGTCATGTGGACGATCTGCGGATTCAATGCTGCTGCACTCGGTGCACGTGAAACCAGCCTTTCTGAAACAGTTGGAAATCGTCTCTGGCAAGACTTGGTCCCAAGCGTCTCTCAACATTGTCAAGGCCTGCAGAATGTTGATGGAAAAGTCCTTCCTTGGGAGGCCAGCATCAAGATGTGCAACCAGTTGCATGAGGTGTGCATTCCGGTAGTGTACCTTAACATTCTGCACAACCCCTTGGTCAAGGGGTTGCGTCTTCGAGGTGGAGTTTGGGGCCAAGAAGAGAAGCTCAGTGGCCTTCAGCTGTGGCTGAAACTTTTCATGGGCCGTACAGTTATCCAGTATCAGCAACACACTACGCTTTTCAGCCTTCATTCTTCGATCAAACTGCGTCAGCCAGGTCTTGAAAAGTTCAGAGGTCATCCATGATGACGCGTTTGCACTATACTCTACCGGTATGGTCTTCACACCTCTGAAAGACCTGGGTTGTGCAAAACGTCCGATGGCGAAGACGGGCATTTTTTGCGAACCATCCATGTTGGTACACAACAGAAATGTTACACGTTCCTTGCTTTTCTTGCCGCCTGAACACTTATCCGACTTGAAGGCCAAAGTTCTGTCTGGCAGTAAGCGCTAAAACAAACCACTCTCATCACAGTTAAACACGTCTTTCTTGCTGTAGCGAGCCAGAGTTGGCTTCAGAACATCTTTGATCCACTGGTCAGTACTGGCCTCATCGATAGCGCTCCGCTCGCCACTCATACACTTGAAGACAATTGAATGTCGCCGTTTAAATCTAGACAGCCATCCTTCACTGCATTTCCAATCATGCCCCAGGCTCCGTGCAATTTTGTTGGCTTGAAGCTTTAGAAGCGGGCCACTGATGGGTACGTTGTCTGCCCTTGAACTTGAAAACCACTCCAGCAGGGCGCTTTCAATATCCTGGATTCAGAATCAGTATCAGTAAACTGAGTCTGTGGCGTATATCACTATGTTACAATGAAGTTGGCCGTTTCAATGGGAGAGGGATGAATAATTGCATTTTTTTTCTTAGTGATAATGCGAAAACATGTTATTTGACTCTTGTGACAATGAAACTGTCGACCTTTGCGAAAAGTAAAGGTAAGGTGTATGCCGCATTTTCAAAAATATATTTCCACCAAGTAGGCCTATCTCTGAACAAGAAAGAAGAAACGGGAAACTGAAAGGGAGCGAGAGAAGAGAATGGAGATGGTGGGTGAAATGGGGATAGAGAGGGGGGAGGGGAAGGGGCTTCACTGAGACTAAGACTGGGAACTGCTCTGAGCGGGAGTGGGGATAATTGTGATGAAGTGGGGGGGGGGGGGGGGAGGGGTGTGTGTTGAAGGGGCTTCACAGATAAGCGGTTTCTTCACTGCAGTACAGGTGGTAGTGTTTATTGCGGCACTGTTAATGAGCCAGGGGAGATAACGAGGTGGGATAGACATGGCACCACCCAGCACGTACAGGACAGAAAAACAAAGACGGGGAGTGGTACAGCTAAATGGAGAAAGAAGAGGGGAGGCGGACGGGAAAGAAGGGGGAAGATTCATTCCTTTGCGTTGAGAAGGGAAGTAACCCGGGAGAAACCGGGTTCTATTTCTAGATCTAAATATCGTCAATGAAACAAGAGCGGCACATATCTATCGATCTAACGATTTTAGTTCATGATACCGCAATCATCAACCTCCACCCTCTCCCCACCACCATCAAATTGCCAGCAAAAATTTGTATCTTACCTCGAACTTCGCCGAGCGAACACGCTTCTTGGAAACATCAGTTTAATTCTGGAAAAACAGCTGCTTGTACTCTAATTTGTTCTTGAGAACGGATGCCACTGTCGTCCGGGGGATGCCGAAAGATTCACCTATAGATGTCATGGACAGGGCAGGATTATCCTCAGCCATTTTGATGATGTCAATTTTTTCTTTCAATGAAAGAGACTTTCTCTTTGCAGCATCCTTAGCAGCAGTCGCCATTTTTCCAAACCGTGATGTCACATCCGTTAAATGTACGTGCGATGGGGCAGAGACTGCGGGGGAAAACCAGAGCAGGTTCCGTAAGCGTGAAGAGGGAGGAGAGAGGTTGGTGGGGGTAGGGTAGAGAGAGCGAGGGGCACATCCGGCGTGAGTTTCTATGACTTGTAACTGAAGGCCGCAGTTGAAGCCGCTGTGATCCATGATTGTGCAAACTGCCATGGGGATTGGTATGACGTTATAACCGACATGGGTGAGTGACGTTATAACGGGGTGACGCTATATCCGGTGACGTTATATCCGAGGTAAAAATAGTCTTGGAAAGAAGGAATTGGGCCAGGACCGGTCTTTGGATGACGTTATAACGGGGTGACGTTATATCCGGCGACGTTATAAACGAAGTAGACTGTATTGCTTTACGTCCCGCAAGCGACAAAGGCCTTCTCAGGACGTGCCTGCACTAAATGAAGAAAAGAACTGATTGATTGATTGATTGTACATTGCTTAACGTCCCGACAGCAACAAGGCTTTCTCAGGACGTGCCTGCACTGCTTGTGATAAAAAATAAAATAAACAGAACATTGAATGTATGTCGCCAGCCGGTCAAATACATTAAATAAACCTAACACATGGGGCCTAAATAAAGCTAAGACCATTTAGCAACACACATCCAATATCAAGAGCTACAGGCAGTGCAGACAGTAGGGAGAGTTTTAAAAAGGCAAATACAGGTGAATGGACAAAGGGTAGACAGAAACACATGCCCCAGAATAGAGAGAAAATCACCCTGTGGGGCTGACCAGGGTGACCCTGGGAACTAAAAAAGTACCTAACCCCACCCAAGTCCCCCAGGGCAGACCCGGGTGGGGGCGAAGAAAAGAACTGCAAGAAGCGCAGACAGGAGGGAGAATTTCAAAAGAAAAATACAGATCAATGGACCAGAAAGACAGAAAAACAAACCCCCAAAAGAGTAGAACCCACCTTGCAGGGGTTAGACAAGGTGACCCTAGGAACTAAAAAGTACACAACCCCACCAAGGTCGCCTAGGGCAGACCCGGTGGGGGAGGTACCTCCAGCACCAGCAAGACCTCTATCATGTCTTTGTGGATTTTAAGAAAGCGTTTGACAGGGTGTGGCATGCAGCCCTTTGGTCCACCATGAAGCTATACAACATCAATGCTAACCTGATCAAAGTCATAGCAAACCTTTACAAGAAGGCCACTAGCACAGTCTGCTTCAACGGCAAAATAGGAAACTGGTTTAGGACTACAGTCGGAGTCAAACATGATTGATTGATTGTACATTGCTTAACGTCCCGACAGCAACAAGGCTTTCTCAGGACGTGCCTGCACTGCTTGTGAAAAAAAAAAAACTAAACAGAACATTGAATGTATGTCGCCAGCCGGTCAAACACATTAAATAAACCTAACACATGGGGCCTAAATAAAGCCAAGACCATTTAGCAACACACATCCAATATCAAGAGCTACAGGCAGTGCAGACAGTAGGGAGAGTTTTAAAAAGGCAAATACAGGTGAATGGACAAAGGGTAGACAGAAACATATGCCCCAGAATAGAGAAAAACCCACCCTGTGGGGCTGACCAGGGTGACCCTGGGAACTAAAAAATACCTAACCCCACCCAAGTCCCCCAGGGCAGACCCGGGTGGGGCTCGGAGTCAAACAAGGCTGCTTGCTCTCACCTGCTCTTTTCAACATCTTCCTGGAAAGAATCAAGACAGACGCTCTGAAAGATCATGAAGGAATTGTCAGTATTGGAGGCAGAACAATCGCGAACTTGCGCTTTGCTGACGACATTGATGGCCTTGCAGGAACAGAGGAGCTAGCTCAGCTGGTGAAAAAGCTGGACAGTACAGCCATTGCGTATGGGATGGAAATCGGTGCAGAGAAGACCAAACTGATGTCAAATAACACCAGTGGCATTGGCACAGACGTCATGATTGGAAGCCAAAAACTGGAAACCGTTAATAAATTAAAATACTTAGAAGCCATTGTGACAGATGAGGGATCAAAACCAGAAATACTGTCCAGGATTGCGCAAACAACAGCACTGACAAGATTGAAGATCATATGGAAGGACAGAAACATCACGCTCTGCTCCAAGATCAGACTGATGCGCTCCTTAGTCATCTCAGTGTTCTTGTATGCGTGCAAGTCATGGACCCTCACAGCAGACCTTAAAAGGATACAAGCCACTGAAATTAGATGTTTTCGAAGGCTGCTTGGCATTTCATACAGAGATCACATCACAAACGAGGAAGTGGGAAGCAGAATCAGGCAAGCCATCGGGCCCTATGAAGACCTATTAGCCATTACGAAAAAACGCAAACTGAAGTGGTATGGGCATGTCACGCGTTCAGCAGGGCTTGCCAAAACAATCCTGCAAGGCACTGTGCAAGGAGGATGAAGGCAAGGAAGACGGAGGAAAAGATGGGAGGACAATATCTCAGAGTGGACAGGACTGAGGGTGGGCGATACGCTAAGAATGGCAGAGGACAGAGAGGAATGGAGGAGCTGGTTGCCAAGTCATCAGTGGTGCCCCAATGGTCGGCAAGACTACGGGATATAGATAGGTAGAATCCCTTATATATGGGGATATGTTATAAACGGAGATCGAGATACGTACAGCATAATGCAGCATTAAAACACGGTTTGGTTCGCCGACGATAAGTAGAACCAGCATTTCAAAGCAGACTTCATCGAAACACACCTGTACTAGACATAACAATTCAAACCGATTGATTGATTGATTGTACATTGCTTAACGTCCCGACAGCAACAAGGCTTTCTCAGGACGTGCCTGCACTGCTTGTGAAAAAAATAAATAAACAGAACATTGAATGTATGTCGCCAGCCGGTCAAACACGTTAAATAAACCTAACACATGGGGCCTAAATAAAGCTAAGACCATTTAGCAACACACATCCAATGTCAAGAGCTACAGGCAGTGCAGACAGTAGGGAGAGTTTTAAAAAGGCAAATACAGGTGAATGGACAAAGGGTAGACAGAAACACATGCCCCAGAATAGAGAGAAAAACCCACCCTGTGGGGCTGACCAGGGTGACCCTGGGAACTGAAAAATACCTAACCCCACCCAAGTCCCCCAGGGCAGACCCGGGTGGGGACAATTCAAACCGACTTGTCAAGGGTCACACTCACTTTTTCTAAAGCTGCATATGCCAAACACAACGCTGCCAGAAAATTGCGTATGTTGCAGTCTCACAAAATAATCACATTTCAGCGCAAGATCAGTAATGCCGGGCCAGCAACGCCGAGTCCGAGATCGTCAAGAGGCGACATCGTCACTGGGAGCTTCCTTTGTTGGGCTATGTCTGCATCTAAAAGTCGCAGCTCTTTATCTCATACACATCGTTCTGCAGAATGTCATTAGCAACGGTGCGGTTTTGCCTACAAGGATTTCCCTCCAAAATCCAGCTTATATTCTGTTGTAGCTGTATATGCGGAAAGTGTCCTTATGTGGTTGATCATTTCAAACTTGAGTGGAGACTTGTGGTGTACTGAAATCGCTGTGCGGTCTTAAATATAAATAGCATTCCTGGTTAAGTTTCTCTCAATCAGTTTTGATTTCTAGTTTAACACCATTAGGTTGACCCATGTAAGAACAGTAGAAACATAGAGTTACCAGAGAGAATGACATCTAAATAAACCAATGCCGGTGTTTCAGCAACATCAGTTGGCGCTATAGGTCACGAACCCCCAAAACTGGAGTCAAAGAGTGCAACTGTTATTTAGCACTCATCACACACACCGATCGTTGTATCACCGATTCGTGCCCTTATGTCTAAGTTTAGTAAAAACGTTGCTGTTTATCGGAACTTTAGCAAACAAGAAAGGCAAAGCCTTTATGACTCATGTGTATGACCGATGCACATGTGTGACCTTTGTGACAATAAGTAAAGGGCTGGCTTCTGCACCAGCAAAATCCAGTTTTCTCAAAATGTAAGCATTTTTCACACATCTGTCAAACTGTGACCCTTGACCT
Organism: Semisulcospira habei; assembly: GCA_036245525.1. Taxonomy (NCBI): domain Eukaryota; kingdom Metazoa; phylum Mollusca; class Gastropoda; family Semisulcospiridae; genus Semisulcospira; species Semisulcospira habei. The sequence goes on along the minus strand of BTPG01000005.1, from coordinate 149,421,910 downwards.
TTGCAATGAGTTGCTAGAAATGTCTTGCCATCAGCAAACTTCATGCCAAATTTGATTTAAAAGTTTGCCAACTTTGATAAAAACTACAATTCTAACAAAAAAATGGCATTTTTCACACATTTACCTACCTCTTGTGACACTTGACCTTTCCGAGGGATCATTCAAAATAGTACGCATAGATAGGTCTACAATTCTAACAAAACAAGGACATTTTTCACACATTTACCGACCTCTTGTGACCCATGACCTTTTCGAGGGGTCATCCAAATTAGTATGCATAGATAGGTCTTGCCATCAGGTACCCTTGAGCCAAATTTGACAACTACAATTCTATCAAAACTTGGCATTTTACACACGTTTGCCAACCTCTTGTGACCCTTGACCTTTCTGAGGGGCCATCCAACTTAGTATGCATAGATAGGTCATACCATCATGTATCATCACACCAAGTTTGGGTTTGAAGCTGTGAATAGTATTTAAGAAAAAACATCTTGTCAAAATATGGCTATTTTTCACCCATTTCCTGATCTCTGGACCTTTCCGAGGGATCAACCAAATTAGTATGCATAGGAAGGTATTTTTGTATGAAGTTTGGGTTTGAAGTTGTGGATAGTATTTCAGAACAAATCAGTTGTCAAAATATGGCTATTTGGGACCTATTTACTCATCCCCTGTGACCTTGACCTTTGAGAGAGGTCACTAACATTGGTTTGTTTATTAAGGTTTTGTCACAATGTATCCTTGGGCCAAAACAAAACTCACTTCTGCTGGGCATGCGAGCCAAGAACTTGATGTAATGGAATGATCATGATAATAACAGTTACGGTATACAGCTGGTACCATTACGCATAAATCTGAAGACATGTTTCTGCACCATTTGTGTTTGTCTTGTCGACACACTGAATGAACAGTACTCACAAACCAGATAGGCGAGGCTAGCGCTGGTAGAAGTGTACACATACTAAGGGGAATTACTCTGTGCTGGACAGACAAGCAGTTAGATCCCTGCCCCCGCCTATCAGTCACCCAATCGCGAGCCCACAGAAGAATGTTTGTCTGTCCAGCGCTGAACAATTCCCCTTTGTATGTGCAACTTTAGCTGTAGTTTGGACAGGCAGCAACAGCACATGCGTAATCAGCTCATTTACTCTGTGCAGCCGTTAGCGTTTCAAACTATTTTTAGCCGTTTCTCGTAATGATAGCACTGTATTTATAGAATGGAGTCATCGTCAGGTTACTTATTTAATAATAATGACATGTGCTGAACTGGATTGTCCCGTTTCTAAATGAACCATAACTAGACCTGTGTGTAGCGCTTCATAACCATCCGTTACAGAAGTGTATCTTTGAACAGTTACGGCGGTAGTGGGCCTTCAAAGGTATGTCTGCAATTATAACAAAAAGCATCCAAATGAGCAGTAGCACAGTAGACTCTGTTATAGTCACATGGTGCAGAGTTGGTAAAAACACAGAAAAACCGGGCTAGAATGTGTGCTCCACTTCCTATCTCCGCCTGTGTGCGCTACTGTCAACTTCTCCATGCAGCTCAAACCTTTACTACCTTTACTGCCGGACAGGCTCACCGACTTGTAGAATATACAGGATACCACACACTATATTTTCACCGGTAATTTCTCCAAAATACATCTGTAAGCTTTTACAATTGATATAGTTATATTTTTGTGCAAGAAAATAGAGCGGCAGAGGAAATGTCCAGCTGAAAATACAGAAGCATATTCGAGAAAAACGTGCCCTGCATTCATGGTTGTGGACTAGTCTGTAGTAGATGACAACCATGAATACAGGGCATGTTTTTCAAGTCTCGAGTAGGCTTCTGTACTTTCAGCCAAACGTTTCCTCTGCCACTGTATTTTCTTGCACAAAATTTAACCTCATCAAATGTAAAAGCTGGTAGAGGCATTTTGGAGAAATTACTGATGAAAATATTGCGCATGGTATCTTGTCTATTCTCCATTCTACAGGTCACTGCAGTGGCTAAGCTTAACAATAAAGGCACGGACACTGTAGCTCAGCGTCTTTGGCAAAGGTCCGAGCTGCACGGAGAAGTTGACAGTACTGTTCACGGACGGCGACAGGAAGTGGGGCTCGCATTAGGCACAGTTTTGCAGCGTTTCTACCAACTCTGCAACCGTGTAACTTGAACTACTGCACAGTGAGACTGATTTTTTTTGTGTGCGCCTCTTTGGATGCTTTTTGTTATAATTCAGTTAGTCTCCAGACTTGAGTTTGCACTGCCGTGAACCTATAGCGAGTATGAACATCGCGCCATTCTACGCCGCAGAACCGGTTGATTGATTGTACATTGCTTAATGTCCCGACGGCAACAAGGCTTTCTCAGGACGTGCCTGCACTGCTTGTGAAAATAAATAAATAAATAAACAGAATATTGAATGTATGTCGCCAGCCGGTCAAATACATTAAATAAACCTACGACATGGGGCCTAAATAAAGCTAAGACCATTTAGCAACACACATCCAATATTCCAATATCAAGAGCTATAGTCAGCGCAGACAGTAGGGAGAGTTTAAAAAAGGAAAATACAGGTGAATGGACCAAGGGTAGACAGAAACACATGCCCCAGAATAGAGAAGAAAACACACCCTGTAGGGCTGACCAGGGTGACCCTGGGAACTAAAAAGTTAACCCCACCCAAGTCCCCCAGTATATTCTGTAGTGAACCCGACTATCTTTACCAGAACAAAAGATAGGGGAAAAGTGTGTTCATTTATATGGTCAATGATGTACTTTTACTGAAAAACAAAAGGAACGGCTGAAACTCGCTGCAAACCACAATAGCTTATCTCAGTCCCCCCCCCCCCCCCCCCCCCCCCCCACCTTCCCAATCAGCCTGGAAATTAAAATTGTGTGAACTGAAAAAGCAAAACTTAGGCACAGATTCTCATGGGTCACGGTCCTGTAACATGCATGACAGACTCCTAAGGATCTATACCTTTACCCTTCTGTAGAAAGGGCCACTATCACTGTCCTAGATACACTGATACGCACCTCCTGTCTGAAATAAACATAGATCCTCATGGCGCCCGCAGATGCGAAAGCTAATGAGAACCATGCCTCTTGCCTGTCTTTATCATTATGCTGGTCCTTACATAGAAGCTGCGCGAGCCGATTCAGTGACTGCCTTCCTTAGCGCATTAGACGCTTTGACAGCAATTATAAACAGACCGGTCTGCTGGAAAAAGGGGACAGAAACAGAATAGAGTGAGCTCACATTCCAGCAAAAGCTAATGAGAACCATGCCTCTTGCCTGCCTTTATCATTATGCTGGTCCTTACATAGAAGAGGCTGCGCGAGCAGATTCAGTGACTGCCTTAGTGTATTCAACGCGTTGACAGCAGTACAGACCGGTCTGCTGGAAAAAGGGGACAGAAACAGAGAAAAGCGTGAGCTCACATTCCAGCGAATCAAAATGACTAGGCATTTCGGAGTTAGAACTGAATTGCGGACCTGCATTTTGTAACTAAAAACACGTTTGCTTGTAGCAAACTGCTTACGGGCCTACATTTTTGCATATAAAATATAGGTTTTTTGTAAGTGCGATCCACAAGTTGCGTCACTCGTGTGTATACGGCTGGCCAAATAAACAGAGTGAGACCATTGTACAATATACTGTATGATGTCAAACACATCTTACTGCTGCAGACACCGACTGCAAGTGCTACGGTTATTGTATGGACGCCTAAGGTCGTATGGGGAGGAATAACCAACTCAAGGTCTTCATCCGAAGGATCAGGATATTCACTTTGTGTTTGTTTACAACCTATTCATCATTTTGCTATGTTCATGTCGTGGAGGTATATGCTTGAGGAATACCTCAAGTTTCATTCAGATGTCGCCAGAAACAAAGAAACTGAGTAAAAAGCAAACAGGATGGGTGCCTTAGTCACCCAGACCATCGGTGAAGGTTCAAGCAACCCATTGATTAAAAAAAAAAATTAGTCATTCATTTTGAGCAGGTCATACGACACATTGTGTATGGATCTAAAGCCAATTCCAGAGTCCAGGTGCGCCACAAAGGCTATTAAAGTTTTCCCTGAAACCTGTGCCGCCCAAGTAGTGTGCTCGACACTACAAAGGCTATGATGGTTTTCCAGTTTCGAGGAAAAAGTAGCATGCCTAGAGTCAAAGTTTGGTGTGGCATGCAAATCTGGCTTTCGTGTATTCCCCTGGTCTACAGCTAAAAGCAAAACATCCCAACCAGTTCCTGAAGACAATGCATGCAAGTCAAGCTGAAAGCATATTGTATAAATTTAAACATCCACAACAAATAAGCACCTTCACAACTATGGGAGGCATCTGGTCTGCGGACCAGCCATGGGAGATCCAAGATGAATCGCCCATGGTAATTCAAAGATAATACCAGATTATCTTGGCTCCTGTTATAATCTGGTACTAGCATCAAACTGATCATCTCTCTTTCTGCTCACCCAAGGGTAAATATTGTTTAAAAAAACAACAAAAAGTACAAGTCTGACAGTTTTATTCAAAATCAGATGTTTATAAGGTACTGCTTTTACAACATTTGCCACCCGTCTTGATATCCACCTGTGAGAATTCCACCACCAGACCTGCTGAACAAATAAGAGAAAAATAATATTTGAATTCCCATTTAAAACTCATTAAAAAAAAACACATACAAACAAGCGGACTAAATTACTGAATGACCATAGCTTAAACTCTAACATCAAGAGTCCACTACCGTTGTAACTGATCAAGGGGAGCTAGGTCACTCAGGGAAAGAGTGACTCTCATCCGAAAGGATGTGGGTTCAAACACAGTTGAGGTCAAAATTTGTAAGGATCTCTTTGAGGTGGCCGCCACTGAAATCATCTTCAATATCCACATTTTTATCAAACCCATCGCCCAAAATATGTTGAAATACACTGTGATATACCTGCATGCAACACTCCTACTCAGATCTGAATTTAATTCAGCTCATCTACAGGACTGTTTGGTGTCCATTTAACAACTGTGAAAGACGGCAGGTCACAGCAATACAATTTTATTGTCTGTTCAAGTCAAAGCACGACAGAAATTTGCCTTTTGGCTCGTCATAAAACACACCGTGAGATGGCCTTAGTTGCCTGCTCGGCGTTAAACCCAAATAACTAATCGTCATAAAACAACAAGACACTGATAAACATTTCCATTAAAATTGTCTATCACAAGCAATCTATCACAGGATGGGAGGTAATGTTATGTTTATCACATATTATATAACACGTCCCTATAATCAAGAGTTCAAAATTGAGACAGCAGTTGGAATAAAAGACTTCTTAAAAACATTCTTGTAGGGACAGTAAGAGTACTTTACTCTGTTGCTGGACATACTGCACAAAGTTTGATTTTGCCCCTTGATGACACACATTCTGACCACCTTTTCAGAGAGTCGGACTGACCCAGATATTAACAAGAAAGGCAAAGCCCTTATGGCTCACGTGCGAGACCAAGATACATAATATGTGTGACCTTGACCTTTCCAACAGGTCACTGAAATGTCCAATTATCAAAACATAAAGCTTAAACAGTTCAGTAAAGGGTTGGCTTTCGTACAAGTGACATCCAAGTTTTCTCCAATGTATGCATTTTGCACAAATTTATCAACCCTGTTACCCTTGAGCTTTGCGAAGGCTCGACTAACTTAATATGCATAAAAAGGTGTTGTCAGTAGCTATCTTTAAGCTGAACTTAACTGAAAATTTGCAAACACTTTGATGAAAATTACAATTCTATTAATTTTTTAACTACCTTTGGTCCATTCACCTGTAGTTTCCATTTTTTACACTTGCTGACCTCCTATGACCCTTAAAGTCGTCCAAATTAGTAAGCATAGAAAGGCCTTACCATCAGGTACCTTTATGCTAAGTTTGGGTTTGAAGTTGAAAGTGGTATTTGAGAAAAAACAGTTGTCAAAATATGGCCATTTCTGAGCAGTAGTGAGGGGATCACTAAATTAGTATGCATAAAAAGGTCTTATCAGCTACCTTTGTGCCAAATCTGACTGAAAAGTTGGCAAAATGATAAAAACGTACAAGTCTATCATTTTTCACACATCTGCCAACCTCCTGTGACCCTTGAACTTTCTGAGGGGTCATCCAAATTAGTATGCATACAAAGGTCTTACCTTCAGGTATCTCTGTACCAAGTTTGGGTTTAAAGTTGAAAATACACTGTGGTATTTGAGGAGAAAGAATCTGTGTCAAAATATGGCTTTAAAAAAAAAAAAAAAAACACTTTCTGGACCCCTCGTGACCTTAACCTTTGCGAGAGGTCACTGAAATTGTTATGTTTGTCCAACAAAGTGCCCTTGGACCAAGTCTGAAGTCTGAGGCTTGCATAATCCTTGAGAAAATGCCAACATTAACATTTACCACAGACGCCAGAAGGACCAGTACACAGACTCACTTTTGCTATTGCACGCGAGTCAAAAACTAACTTGGGCGAATTCACATAGGAAAAATATCTTAAAGTTTCAAGCTTGTCCGTCCACAAACGTAGGCTCTAGTCGTTGTCACATATACACATTGTTTAGAGCCAAAAGAATGTTCTCCAACAAGATTTGTGTAGCTAGACATGACATTTTTATCTTGTTACTTATATGCCAGAATTTGGGGCCCACACGCCCTTGACAGCATGTGCATGCTCTGTAACACTCCCCGCCGAGCCCCATTTCAAAGTTGTTACTCAAATTGGTATGTTTAGAAAGGTTTGCCACAAAATATCTTTGGGCCAAGTTTGAAGACTGTGGCTTAAACAGTCTCCGAGATAATGCCAATATTAAAGTTTACCATGGACGACATACGACGGACGGATGACCACTGGCCCAAAAGATACTCACTTTTGCTTTGCACGTGAGCCAAAAATGTTTTTACATTGACACTGTGACATAGAATCCACTCAGCATGAGCTTATTACAAGGGTGAACAACACAAATCTGCCTCGCCATGTGCAAAGCAGACGATCAGTCCCTGACAGACATCGAAGTGCTGACTGCATTGAGCAAATTTTCACAATTATTTGTGCGACTGTGCATGATTTATTATAAACCAATGGATTTCTCTGATTGTTTGGATGAGCAACTTGATTCCCTCAATTGTGTTTTAGTGATGTGCTTGGAACCACCACCAGGCAAGTGTGCTCAATTTTTTTCCAGCTGTCTCTCCCAGCGGCATCATGTGTTTGTTTACATCGATAATAAGTGTTATAAATTTGACTCCTGCATTTTGGCAGACATTCAGGCCCTGTTGCTAAAGGAAAATATGTGGTCTTATATGAAAAAAACTTTTGGCTCACTTTTCTCTAAATGGCTGCGCTAGCGTTTGCTTCCAGGTATCCAAGTCAGTTTGTTTTAAAGATACATACTGCATACTTATATCACTTGAAAGTACACATTCTGAAGATTCTACTTCTAGTGATATACATAGCTCAAAAATGAAAATGTATGACTCATCAAACAGTTTGTGAGAAGGTTTTGATTGTACATTGCTTAACGTCCCGACAGCAACAAGGCTTTCTCAGGACGTGCCTGCACTGCTTGTGAAAAAAAAACAACCAACTAAACAGAACATAGTTTGTGAGAAGGGGTCACATGCATTCAGCGTATAGGTACCTCAGAGCTGTTTTCACCTCTTTCGTTGCAGGCTGCTAGACATTTGTCTTGGCTACATAGTATAAATAAAACACAGCAGTTGACAGCCATAGACTGAAAGCTCTGCAACTGTAAGTGCTGCCTGTGCAACCTGTTTGCTACTGCCACTTGTAAGTTGGGAACTCTTTTGCACAGCAAAGAAGTCCTTCACTTTCAAACTTCAAAAATAAAACAAAAGTTAAGTTACTTTTAAAATGCTAGCAGCATTATTATTGTAAGACATACAATGAACATTTATAAAAGGGTCATTCTCTGAAAAGGTGGTCACTGAGGTTGCAACAGTTTGAGCAATCAAAATCAATATTTGTGTTTGCATATTTACCCATTTTATAGGCTAGACTTGTTCTTCTGATAGTATGGGGGTAGCATGCATAAAACCATACCTTTGCATTTTGTTTATCTTACATTTTGATGCCAGTTTATGCCTAAAAACTTCAGCATGAACGAGGCCGATTTGTGACATGGCTCAACTTGGTTGATCAGACAAATTCACTGCTTTAAATTTAACAAACTGTTTTGATCCGTTATATAAACACTGTTGCATAATGCCATTTACACATTTTATAGCCAGCAGCAAATCTTATGTAGTTTAAGCGCATGAAACTTTTGGTCCCGCGGCCGTTTCAGTCGGGTTAGCCTCAGACCGATTACATTTTTCTCCTGTAAAGTGCTTACAAATAACACAAACTACTACTACTACACATACTACCGGAAATCATGTTCAGTGACGCTTCTGTACACAGAGTTTGCTTAAATCTTCAAGGAAATAATGCTAATGAATGACCTTTAAAATATGAAGTCGAGTGTCAGGTTAAGTTCTTTCAGTAACATACTAACAACCGCAGGAACAAAACGGTAAGTCCCGCTTCTGTAACAGAAGGTGTGCATTATTTTGTTACTGTATTCATACGCATGTTCCAGCGAAAGTAATGTAAAGTGCGGGAAAGGGCCTTTCTTTACTCAAAGCCATTCACTGAAAGTGTCGGGTCAGTGAACAGCTCACTGTAACAACCGCAGTGTGCATCACTGCATGCAGTCCCCCAAACAGTAAAATCATGCAATTTAGTCACCATTTGCCAGATTCTTCATAGACATTGTGCTTCTGTGACACAAAGGTTGATTTGGAACATGCTGTGCTAAGACTGTATGCGCGGTGTGATGTATGAGTTCGTGACTAGATAGGTACTCCAAAGTGATTTTTTTAAGTTATATGATCACATTTGCAAATATGTTTTTTCAGATAGGTCATTTTTCTAATTCCAATGATATCAATTTGAAAATAATCTGACAATTAGAACAAAAGGTATGAATTATTTTGTTTATTTTTTTTGCACGGCTTTTGGGCGACGGTGAAAATTGAATGATTTGGCATTTTTTTGGAATTTCACAGAACCAACCTTATACTAACTTTTGTGCTCTAAACCGACTTGTCATTGGAGGCAGCATCTTCCCACACAGAAGAATACACAAAGCAACTTGGGTCTCACCTGACCATACAACAGAGAACCAAATAGACCATATCTGCATTAGCAAGAAATTTAGAAGATCCCTTCAAGATGTTCGAGTGAGGAGGGGAGCAGATGTCGCCTCAGACCACCATCTGCTTACCTTAAGAATGAAGCTCAAGCTAAAGAAAAGCCGCACAGAGACAACAAGAAGACAGCGCTATAATGTAGGCCTCCTGAGAGAAACTGGAGTTAGAGAAGAGTTCAAACTGGTGCTGTCCAACCGGTTTCAAGCGCTACAGGAGCTAGTAAATGAAGAGGAGGCGGTCACCACAGAGCAGCAGTGGAAGGCAGTTAGAGAGGCGCTGAACTCAACCTGCAAAGACACTGTAGGGTTCAGGAAACACCACCACAAGGACTGGCTGTCGGCACAGACCTTGAAGAAGATAGAAGCGAGGAAGCAGAAGAAAGCAGCGGTCAACAACAGTCGCACGAGAGCAGCCAAAGTAAGGGCACAGGGGGAATACTCGGAAGCCAACCGTGAGGTGAAGAGGAGTATCAGGGCAGACAAGAGGGCCTACACAGACAGCCTGGCAGCAGAGGCAGAAAAGGCAGCAGGCAGCGGCAACATGAAACAGCTCTACGACATTACCAGAAGATTGTCGGGTAAGTATGGCCATACAGAAAGACCAGTAAAAGACAAAGAAGGCAAGCCTATTGCAGACAGAGCAGACCAACTCGACAGATGGGCCGAGTATTTTGAAGAGTTACTGAACAGACCTAGCCCACCCGACCCCCCCGACATCCAGCCGGCAGAGACCGACCTACCCATCAGCTGTGACAGACCCAGCCGGGAAGAGATCAGAAAAGCAGTGGCATTTTTGAAGAATGGCAAAGCAGCAGGGCCAGATGGCATCCCAGCGGAGTCTCTGAAAGCAGACCTAGAGACAACAGTTGAGATGCTGTACCCACTGTTTGGAAAGATCTGGGAAGAGGAGGTGATGCCAGCTGACTGGAAGGAGGGGTACCTAATCAAGCTTCCCAAGAAAGGCGACCTCAGCAAGTGTTCCAACTACAGAGGAATCACCTTGCTGTCAGTACCAGGAAAGGTCTTCAACAGGATCATCCTAGAGAGAATGAAGAGCTCCGTTGACCCCCAGCTGAGAGACCAGCAAGCAGGATTCAGGAAGAACCGATCATGTACAGACCAGATCGCCACTCTCCGCATCATCGTGGAACAGTCTCTGGAGTGGAGCTCCCCGCTGTACGTCAACCTAGTGGATTATGAGAAAGCATTTGACAGCGTGGACCGAGAGACTCTGTGGAAACTCCTACGACACTACGGTGTACCCACAAAGCTCGTCCGCCTGATCAAGAGCAGCTATGATGGCATGACATGTCGCGTGATCCACGAAGGGCAGTTCACCAGAGAGCTCCAGGTCAGAACTGGTGTCAGGCAGGGGTGTCTGCTGTCTCCGTTCCTCTTCCTACTGGCCATAGACTGGGTCATGAAGATGACCACAGAGCACAGACGAAGTGGAATACAGTGGACACTGTGGACACAGCTTGACGACCTCGATTTTGCAGACGACTTGGCACACTCATCAACAAATGCAGGACAAGACCACGAGGCTTGCTGACATCTCGTCCCAAGTGGGCCTCACCATTCACAAACAGAAAACAAAGACAATGAGGCTGAACGCAACCAGGGAAGAACCAGTCTTGCTTGCTGGCACCCCGTTGGAGGAGGTGGAGTCCTTCACCTATCTCGGGAGCATCATAGACAAAAAAGGCGGCACTGATGCAGATGTCAGAGCACGAATCGGTAAAGCCAGAGCAGCCTTTCTCCAGTTGAAAAAAAGTATGGAGTTCCAGAGAGCTGTCACAACACACCAAAGTCCGGATTTTCAACTCCAATGTAAAAGCAGTTCTCCTATATGGAGCAGAGACATGGAGATTGACAAAAACCACAGTCAACAGAGTACAGACCTTCATGAACAGTTGCCTTAGAAGAATTTTGAAAATCCACTGGCCAGAGAAGATCAGCAACGTCAGACTCTGGGAGAGAACAGAGCAGATAACAGCAGAGAATGAAATTGGGCGAAGAAGATGGGGATGGATCGGTCACAGTCTGAGAAAGCCAGCTTCCAGTATCACTAGGCAGGCATTGTCATGGAACCCCCAGGGAAAGAGGAAAAGAGGTAGGCCGAGAAACTCCTGGCGTCGAGACCTCCAAGCAGACATCAAGAGACTGGGAACCACCTGGAGTAGAATCGAAGGAGAAGCACAGGACAGGAGTTGCTGGAGGTCTCTCGTCGACGGCCTATACCCGGGTAGGGGTGACAGGCGTAAGTAAGTAAGTAAGTAACCTTATACTAGTGATAATGATACTAAATTCTACTCTAATCAACTCTTTTTAGTAATCATTGACAGCCTAGTCTTTTTCGAGGCTCTTGAACAAGGACATCTTGCTGAAAATGATCCTCAAACTTAGGAAAATCACTGATTTTGATGTCTGAAAATTAACAAACACGTATCTTGGGTTGTAATTAAGACAGAAACATCATTTAAACATCAAAATGATCAGGATAATGAGATCTGTATAATGGAACAGGATAGACTACAAAGAGGAATTTTGTTTTGTCATCACCCCCCCCCCCCCCCAAAAAAAAAAAAAAAACAACAACAAACAACAAACAAAAAAACCCACACTACTTGGAACCAAATATAAATATTTACAAACAACACACAATTGATCACCAGCAATTTCAACTATTTAAATTGTTGGATTATAATTTTAACACTTGTGTGAAATTTGCGTGTCTATAAAAATCATGAACAAAAAACTACATGCTGATCTAAAAAAAAAAAATACTTCATCACACTGTAGTACTAGTAGCAGACAGAAAACAAGCAGGTCACGTGACTTCACAAAAATAACTTTATCTCAAAGTCTACGACCAATAGAAGAAAATGACTTAAATATAAACATACCCTAACATCTTTCGTGACAGTAATAATGTTTAATTCATACTTTCTTGTAAAAGAGAAAATTATATTCTGTATTTCCGACGATAACCGAACATGCTTTGTTTACCGCTGCTTGCTCAAAAGAAACACTTTTTGAAAAGCAAATCTAAAACCTAGCAATGTACAGATCAATCCAAAAATATTACATATCGATATTTTCATCTGAAGTCGGTAGATTGGTTAAGTCTGACGATATATGAGGGTTAGGATTAGGTTGAAACACGCGTATTATGTATGCAGGTGTAGAGGTGGGTGTGAATGTATAAGAGCCGCTCAGTTCAGTTCATAAAAGATGTTTATGACTGAGATGTATAAGAGTTATGTGTAAAGATTTTGTAGTGTTTACTTTTGTCCATTTGGAATTTGTAGCTGTGTAAGTGCAGGGAGAAAATGTTCATAATTATGTTATAAGGTTTTCATGTCTTGTTTGTACTATTTGTTATAAGTGTACCACAACCGATTTTCTCTTTTCGAGATAATAAAGTACTCTTATTCTTATATATTCGCCGAAGCACATGGTACAACTACAGCCTCGCTATCATTTGTGCACACCATTCTCCGAACACGCGTTAGCTCGTACACAGAGGCAGCATGTGTGCTCTTTTGCTTCGCATGCGGAGTCGACGTAATGAATATATACGAAACTTTGCAATAATATAGAAAAATGATTGACAATTTTAGGCATATATTTTTCGCTCGTGTCTGTTCTGTAGAAGAGTGAGAATATTACGTTGAAACTTTTTAACTTGAATACGTTCCTGTGATTGTATGCAAAAATAAATTATACGAAAATGAAGAGCTTGCTCTACTCTACCTAACTGGCTAGCTATTTTTAGCCCGCGTCACTTCGACGTGACGAGCGAGGCGATTGAAAAGCCGATGTGTGCTGTGAACAACGCGTGCGCGCTCTGCCACCGCAGCAAGTCATGAAGAGTAGACACCATACTACAACCCAGTATACATTGATATATGCAGCATATTTTGGTTAACATCAGTGATGAAAAATGGGTGAAATTTAGGTCACGTTTAGTCATGCAAAGAAGGTTGGAGTACCTACTAGTATAGTAAATGTGTCTTGTGTCCGTGAAACAACTGCGTGAATGTTGATGTACTGACTGCGCAATGGCTTGTTTCTTTACAATATAGTACAGACACAAGAGTAAAATTTGACTTTTCTTGCATTATCTTTATTCCATGAGCATTCTTTATATTTTAACCATATAGCTACCAACTTATTTTCGTACAAATTGCCCTCTGTCCCCAATGTTTTTCATTCAAACAAAGTAAAAAAGGGGGTACATATTTCAAACTGTATGATGTTAATTCTGCTTCAAAATGTACCAAATTTTGACATGTTGGAAAATACTTACTCTACAGTATATCATACTTTTGTCATTCTAAGTGTCCATGTGCCACAGTCTCTGTTTACCTGTCATATATCTCAGTAACAGGTGCTAAATCATACCTCTGTCAGAAATTCAATCCAAAAGACAACAAAACTGGTTAGAAACATACCAGCAGCAGTCAGGTCTCCAGGTAACCACTCTACTCATTCCATCATACTGATCACGCACATATATCTCACGACATACCCGCAGGTGACAAACAAGGTAGGTTTCAGGACTGTATTCAATTTCAAAGTTTTGGACATAATTCCATCTGAAGAAAATATGAGAAAAAAAAAAATTCTTTAATGTCAAAGAAACTCAACATAGGTCTAAACCATTACATGGCCAGTACTACACAGGTCAGTCATCTGCCGCATTACAAGGTAGTTCCCTTTCATTGGCGATATCAGACTCAAAATTAGTAAGATCTTCAATGTGCACCGAACTGGCGCTGATGTCCGATTCGGAGTCATCTTCTCCGACAGGATCTGAATGAATTTCAACCAGTAATGCTGTAAATTCAGGGTCGCTGTTGCTGTCCATGATCAAGTCACGTTGTAAGCAAAACAGTCTTGAAAAACACCCAACTTTTGATTCAAAACAAACGTGAAAAGCACCCGCATGTAGCGGGAACGGAAGCAGGCGTATCCCACAATGCATTGACTCCGTTAAAAATTGGAATGGGTGCGAAATGAACCGAAACCGAGTTGAAACTGAAAGTAAGTATCTTAGGGCGGAACAGGGCGGTACGGTCGTACAGTGTCATGTCACAGGCAAAAAGGTAGTTAAAAGGTTAATCCATGTTGTGCCCAGCAGAAATTCAGGTACTTGTCACAGAAAACATCCAAACATTGTTGACTGCCCACTGTTTTGTCCACCATGCTTTAAGAAGCCCCTCCTGCAGTCAATATAGTATTTTCAAATTTGTAGTCCAAAATGTTTAAATTTAAATTAATTAAGCTTGTTTACAGGTACTGTTTGGTGTACATGTAGCAACCACGAAAGATGCCAGGTCACAGTTATTTGTGGCTCTCAGAAAAACCACTGTGTGAACTATCTTTTTTTGTTTCTCATAGTCATACACTGTAGGGATAGTAGGAGTACATTATACCACACTGCTGAACAAATTGCAGGAAGATGCATTTTGGCCCCTCATGTCACACATCCTGACCACCTTTGACCCTCAAGTAATGTAAACTATAACCCTTTTTTGAGATTGGAAAGATCAAGGTAACTCTTACCCACAAACAAACAGTGAAGGCTCATCTTAATCTTCTGGCTTCACGTTCAGATTCTAGCAGAGTGAGGATGTCTCCCTCACGGACAGGCCCCTTCACATTGCGGATAATGGAGCGGTTGCTGTCATCAATAAATTCAACGCGCACCTGAAAATGATTATCAGTAAATAAACAATGCAAACTCCAGCAAAACTAAAATCTTCAGAAACAAATGAACCAACAATCAATCATTCACCAGGGCCAATGGCAGAACCGTGTGTATGATTTCATAAATTAAAAACAACTGCAATTGTAGTTTAATTAAAACAATAACAAAACCATACATTTTGAATTTAGTCACCCCACCAGTACCAAACCAACTAATAATTTCCTCTAATGGAAAAGAATCGCTAAAAAGGTGAAACCTGCAGATTTACTCCCTTATGGCCTTAGTGTTGAGCAATTGTCAAGGTGTTAAAGGCCCTATACTTCCGCGGGGAACTGCTTGAAACAGCCGTGTATTGTGGTATTTCATTACACTTTACAGACTAAGGCCATTTGAACACCACAGGTACTCATTTCCCTCCAAACAACGTGACATCTGAACACTGTACAAAAACCTAGTTCATCGGACGTGTAATCATTCTTGTCTAAAAATAGATTAGCAGCAGACGACACAGATACGGTGATAGTTTCGGCTGCTACAGACATGCGCATTGAATACAAAATATGGCATCACAGTGATTATGTCAAGCAGACGCTTCTTTGGCGGTGTACCTTCAAAAGTGATTGTACAACTAGAATGACATTCCAGTCCTTGCAAGGAATCAGCTTGGTGACTGATACAGAGCCTAGCAAACGGAAGTTAGTAGTAGCGTCAGAGATTTGAAATACTGCGCCAGATTGACAGGTCTGGTGCGAAATCAGTACCAAGTCAGGAGCGGGCAAGACCGATTCGAGGAGAGGAGAAAAATCAAGTTCAGTCTTGGGCGGTGAGAGTGACTGAGACCAATCGACGCCGAGATGAAAACAAGGCTACATTTCGACTTGTAAGTACCATTCCAAACATTTCGTTTATGTTCCCTTGATTCAACATTTCACGCTCGTGTGTTGAGCCGCGATTACATCAGAAACTGGCAGCAGACGTGCAGTGAACCACAGGTGTTCGTTACACACTACAAATGTGTCATTGAGTAATGACAGTATACACATGTGGCGTGATGTTGGAAAGTTACCGGCGCTGTAGGCTGGCAGTCAGCTTGAGCGTCTGTAAGCAGGCAAGTACAAATGCTTTCTAGTCAGTATGGTACGAAGTACGTAACAGCATTCAATAACCACAGTAAGCTTTCAGCAAGTGGCGACTGGTCGGCTTCAGGAGATACAGTTTATTCTTGTTCAGTATTCACGTTTTACAATTCTGAGCATACCGTTTATTGATCGCATGGTGTGTGTGTGTGCGTGTGAAGTTGTAAATGTGTGTGTGTGTATATAGTTGTAGGTCTGGATGTGTACAGCTGACGTCACATGATTTTCTTTCAGATATATTTCACCAATGACCCCACAGACTCAATACCAGTCAGGTTAGTACTCCCTTTCACTAATGTCTTTAATGTGTGTAAATGTTACATGTACCATGAATCCATTTTCATACCAGGAATCCATTTTCAAATGATACTGACAGTCGTGCAATACAGACTTTTTTGAAGTAGTGTAGTTGGATGAGAAGTATAATTTCTGTAGTAACAGTGATTGTGAATTATAACACAGTAATGTTTTTGCCTGTCTTTTAAAAATTTTAATGTGCAGAGTGTTCTCCATGGAGTAGCCGAAATGGTACATTAGCTTACACATTTGGTTGTCACTGTATACTACCACTGTATACTATACAGTTGCATCTATTTCAACGAACAAGAAAAAATTAGAAGTGTACATGACAGGTTGTACAGTTGACTTGATGTAACCTGATCTCACCTTTTGTCCTTGGGCTTGGTAATGTTGAATTTTATGTGCATACAGTCTGTACCTGTGTGCACTTGCTTTCTCTGTATCAAACTGTTTGTGTGCGCGTGTCTGTGTGCGTGTGCAATTTTTGTAGCACACACACACACACACCCATCCCATGTGTTGTACTTATAATAGTTCTTAGTGTACCGTGTAGTATGTCATTATATCTCGATTTATGTTTATGCATTACTTTATACCCCGATTTATGTTTATGCATTACTTTATAATTTACAGTTGCAGGTGATTTTGAGATGTATGCAGCACCTTGCCTCATTAATAACACTGTTTTGCACTGTACTCTTCCAAGCTGTTTCCCTTTCGCCAATTGTTAGGGCGATTGTACAAATCAGGACATAATCCCCCATGACCAGTTACTCACTATTATGCTTCATTTTTTTTCAGACTCCAAAGAGCGCTGAGGCTGACAAAAACTCAAAGAGCAGAATTTGATACGTTTGGGACTGGATGCCACAGACAGTACTTAGAACTGCGACAGTGTCTCTCCAGTGGCTGTTGTACTGTAGTCTCTCTGCTTAAAAACCACTTATTTAGTATTGCTACATGCTGCAGAATGATGAAACAGTGTCTCCAGAGGTTACTCTACAGGTTTCGCTTATAATATATCACACATAAAGAGTGATCAACCATACAAAACATTTTTGGGACTGGTAAGGATTTGACCGATGGTGTAAAATATACTCCCAAAAGTGTATGGCTTTATCTTGAAATACTACTGCTTTGTACCTGTCTGTATTGTAGGGGAGGGTTAGGCACACGCACAATTTAAGTTAGGGTAAAACTATACTTGTTCACATAATGGCATTGTGTTGTCACTGGAATGCTGTAAAAGTCATGCACGGTTTGAAAATCAATTTTCCACCCGTTGCAGAGGATGGGATGCGATTTACATAATAATAATAATTACGGTATTTATAATGTGCTTATCTTATAATAATTATAACTCTAAGCACGCACTCACAACTCGCGCACGCTTTAGACGACGCACGTACCACAAAATAGTGAAAAACATTACGACAGTCTGCTTAGGGTGGGGAGTGTGGTGATATAGTGCTAGAACTGTTGAAAGAGGTGAGTTCTGAGGGCGGACTGGAGGGAGGAGAGAGAGTGTTTCTGATGGAGAGAGAGTGGGAGAGTGTTCCAGGTGGATGGACCGTATACTGAAAAGGAGCGTGGGCCGAAAGGGCCGAGTTTGGTGCGGGGGATGTGGAGGCGGAGCGGGGAGGAGTGTTGGGGTGAAGTAAGTTTGAGAGATAGGCGGGAGCGCAGTTGTTCAGGGATTTGTAACCGAGAGACAGAATCTTATACTGGATGCGTTGGGGGAGAAGTTTGAGCAGGGGAGTGATGTGGTCGGATTTTTTTCTTTCTGAGGACAGTGGCTGTTGAGATCAGTGTTTTGATTTCTTTTTTGATCAATAAATCAGAGAAACATTGTTTGTTTAAAAAATTGCAAGAAACTGGAGCATGTTGTGTCAGTGGTGTGTGTGCAATCAAACGTGTGTTCTCATGCATATTTGTGTACTCATGCATGCGGTTTGTGTGCAAGGTTGTTTGCATATATATATATGGTCAAGAGTACGACTGGGAAGAGTGTGACATGGGTCTCTGATTTTGAACTTAAACATATGAGCATCATTTTGCATGATTGTGGTGTATTTAGTCATAAGTAACCTGCACCCCCAAAAGAATTTCCCTATGAGCAGTCGTTTGGGTGTAATTGGCGAAAAACAGTTATGGTTTGTACATAACATTTACACCGTCACACATTTATAAAACACATTTTCTAGCTTTCACAAAGTAGATTCATGCTGTATAAATTATCATGTTGTTCTTTCCTTACTAGGCTATGCTTAAACTAGAAAGTTTGATGGGGTGAATAGATACACAATCGTGCAACACTGAAATTGTTTGAACATAACTTTACACTCAGCTATATATTTATGCAACAAAAAAAAAAAAGCATAAATTATATTAAAAAAATTGTGTGTGGTATTAAACACACATTAAATTGCACAGTGATAGATTCTAAACTATCCTAATTGAGATAAGTGTGAACACAGTAGCTATAAACTTTTAAAAAAAAATTGGACAACTTGCTGATGAACAAAAATTTTGAAATCCTTGACAACACAGCAAAGAAAGTCAATTAAGATGGTGAGTTTTCCCTTAATTGTGTACTAAACTCTTGTAGGTTACAGAATAATTTAGGGAAAAAACATCATTCACAACATAGAATGAAATGTAGGCTAAAAACAAGAAACACACAATGCTTGAACATAACTTTACACGAACAAACTTGAGGCTCTTTAACTAACATACATAAATCCAAAAATAACAAAACACTACTCAAATGATGTGTTTTTATGAAATACACTTTTATTTCTCCCAAAATTGTGTCTAAACTAGTAATGAAAGCAGCAAATACATATTGTAATTGTTTGTACATAACTTTACACCACGAGCTTCAAATTTCAGCAAAAAAGTGCCTCCACAAATGGACAAGAACCAGAAAATAAAAATCACAATCACCTGTAGCTTTCTACTACACTACAGAACAGCAGTAATGTAATTATCAGGTTTGAAATTGATAGTACAAGGGAATAATGAGTGAAAATGGCAAGTTTGAACATAACTTTACAACCGAACATGTTGGCATTATCAACACTGAAGTCAAAATAAAAGGTAAAAAATGGGAAATTATATCAAATTATGTGGTCAGTAAACCCCAGCATTTACCAGTTTTAATAATTGTGTCTACAAATAAAAAAGTACAATGTTTAAATCAAGTAGCAAAACAAATCTGTACATGTTTGTACATAACTTTACAACATGGGGTTCAAATCTCTGCACAATGTGGTTCCACAATGTGAGAAAGCACCAAGTGAAAAAAGTTTAAACTTTCAATACATTTTAGAACACCAAAATTAACACTCTTGAAAACTGACATTAGTTAGCCATTGCTCATCCTTGCTATGGGCTGTGAGACATCGGAGCCTACCTTTTGCCCAAATACCTCCGCAAAGAAACACTTTTCTGTACCACTTTCAAACAAATATAATCTAGCACCAATTGACCCAAGTTTACCACGACGGATGGTTTTCAGCAGACCACTGGCACACAAAATACTCACTTTAGCTTCGTACTTGAGCTAAACATGGCAGAAACAATTTAAAATTTATCAAACCCAACCAACCTCCACTCGTGTGCACTGTTGGAGAGTGCCAGGAAATCTACAGCTGACCCTACAATCATATCATCCCCTACTTCTTGTTTGTCATCTATTTCAGGGTAAACAAATACTCCTTGTTTTGTCTGGTGAGGCTTGATGAATTTGACCCCCAGAGGACCTACTCCGACAATCACTCCTGAAACAGAAAAAAAGAGACTGCTTTGTTTATGTTGCATAATGATCACAGCGCTTTCTTGAAGCAACCCATAACATTCTGCGCATTGAGTTACATTATAAATATGAGAAATGCGCCATATAAATGCTATGCATTATTATTATTATTATTATTAAGCTTCCTGCTGATCAAGTTTCCTAAGAAACTTCAAACTCCTTTTCTTTATTGGCCAGTGACAACCAGTCCCACTTGTTTCGGCTGTACCTTTCAATCTTTTATAATTTTTCAATGTCTCCATCTCAAACTTAAATAAATGGAGCTAAAACATGTTCAGAATCCACATTTTTCTGGTTTCAAATACTTTAAAAAGATTCCTGGCTGCTATCATTCGTAAGTACAAGTATGCTGACATAACCTTTGCTCACCAGGGCACAACCTGTCAGGGTACTGCACTACCACACGTGTTGAGCATCAATTTTCTGGGTGCTTTCATGGCTGGGAAAGACCCTTCAGCCTCGGAAACTTTCGATTCAGGAACAAATCCCAAAGAACTGAAACAGAGAGGGTCAAATAATTTCAATTTGTGTCCATGTTTGCGATTTGTTATTAGCTAGCATCAGGCCAAATTGTCTGGTTATTTTTCAACAGCTTTGTACTAAAATGACTGGTTATTATTAAATTATGATATATCATGGCAGCTATCAAGCATGGCCAGCACAACAAAGAGTAAAAGGCATGATCAGACTGTAACTTGGAAGACAATGTGTGAACCAAACACAACTGTGGTTGAACATAACTTGACAACACATGATGTTGTCATGTTATGTACAAACTATTTAAAACAGAGAAATGTATATTCTGGGTTTAACAATTTATATTTTAGTACCCAAGCTGTATTTTGATAAATAACAACTAGCAAAGTGGGCATCCCAAAGACAGTATACTAGGACATGTGCTAAAGTAATAAACATAACTTTACACTTTACATGTCAGTCTAGTTTGTCAAGTTATGTTCAGTTATCTAGCTAGTAGAATAATAGTTTGTATATTAGTTACAATAGACAACATAATCAAACCAGTCTTCCACTTTAAAAGAGACTGTTACTATGAAGGAAAATGTTAGCTGAGCACTGTTTTAACTGTACATAGCTTGACAACATAATTGTTGTCAAGTTATGTTCAAGGCATTTCTTAAAAATTGTCATTTCTTGGGTGCAGAAAGGTTTTTAAAAAATGCACAGACTATCTGTACTTATCATAGAACACTAAACCATACAAAAATAGCATGAAGCACAGTGTAACAGAACTTTACAACCCAAACACCATAAGTGTTACGTCATGTTATGTTCAGTCCAATACTGCCAGAACAGGGTTATTCTTACTTAATCTTATGTTACATAATGAAGAAACAATAATATAAAGTACATAAAGACAATGGGAACATTATCACAGCTTAAGATAAGAAAAACGACCATGTTTTGATTGAAGGTGCTATGTCTGTCCCTTTTTCACTGCGTCATGTTATGTACAAACGCTATAATTCAGCAACTCATAATCTATGACCCGAAGTATAAATCAAATTAGCACAAAATCCCTTCCTACCAACAAAAATTGGTACAAAAAATGTATGACTTGTCTTTCCCCCAAAATGCAAAACTCATGGTTTGAACAAACTTTACATAAATATTTACCTGGCCAAAATGTGTAAAGTTATGAACAATCAAACAGCAGGAGCAAAAGACATTTACTCTATTTTTATATCAGGAACGTTAAAGACAACAATACTGAATCCACGAAAATGTGTAATACGTAGTGTTCTTTTTAATCTTTGAAAATAAAGCTGTAATTGCCTGAACATAACGCTGACAACCTTCAACCATGTGTAAAGTTATGTTCAAGTGGACACATTGGGAAGGTGACGGTAAAAAGTAATAATTATTGTTTCAAAGTGTTGCTGCGCTACAAAACTAATCCGAACATACATTACTTGTTCTGTTTTATCCTTTGAAATATTGAATATCACATTCAGAAACTTGAACATAACTGTTACAACCAAAACTAAACCGTCATCGTCGGATGGAGGCAAATTCCATTAAGTAATGTTTTCTTCCTTTGTTCAAAACACGCGGTCATTGAGCCGATCTATTTTACATTTGTTTGCGTCAACATTCATTTGAAGTAATTAGAAAAGCTGTACACTTACATTGCCTTTTTTTTAAAAACATTTATGGTGCTCAGTCATAAATTTTGCATGAACATAACCATTTACAACCAAAACTTACCTTCAACTTTGTCGCTTCCCTGCTCCATCGATGTTACCTGTAAGTATCAGGTACGTAGGACTGACCAAATTCAAATCTCAAAATGGCCGACGATTCCAGAAAATCATGCGCGTTGATGATTGCAAGATTTTTTCCCGTGTTTAAAATTAACGCAAAATTTACAACTTTTGGATTGAAGAAGTTTAAAACGTAGCCTTCTTTAAGTTCTCAAAAGGATTTCGAATTTGTTTACGGTAATCAGAATGAAGAGTAATGTTGTCTAGGATACAGACCTGCCTACATGTTCATGTGGTTGTCAGGAAGATTTGGGAAAACTCTCAGTAAGATTTGCGAGACTGTCAATAAGATTATAGTTCAACTGGACGATAAACCTTGCTTCCAGGGGCCAAAAATCAAACAACAGGGGGAGGGGGGGGGGGGGATTGGGGGGTTGGTTAACTTAATCACCTATAAGAACATACATTGTCTATTCTGCTGTACCTAGAAGATAGTAAGAAAATTACTGAGAAAATGGGCTACTTCACCAAAGCGTTTATAACTTTTTTGAATAGACAGTTTTTAAGTCTGTTTTTATTTTCTTAGCTCACATATGGATGGATAGTACTTCATGTTGTGGTGGAGTATAATTTGGTACCTGTTTATAATATTTACTGTAATTAATTACAGGTAAATTAACTGAAAAAATGCACCTTGATTATTTTGATATCTGTAAAGGACAAACAAAAGACATTAAACTGAAAAATGTGTCAGTGTGTGAAAATATGAATGTGTGTGATCGTGGAGTGAGATAATTTTACATTAGTGATCACGATGATCAGGCAATCAACTGATAATCCTTCAGGTAATCGAAGTTCACGTATCTCGTCGGCAGACGTTGCTACAAATTGATTGCCAAGTTCGTCTGTTGGGCGAAAGTTTCGAACATTTCTGCAGGGAAATACTGATACAAATAATCAAGTAGTGTCGCTTCCAACTCAAATGGAGTTGTTGGGCCCACATTTCGCGTGAAAGGCTGCAAAACAGGATCTGAAATTGGCCGCCGATGCCAGGATAGCATCGCCGCCGCCATCTTGCAGTCGTCGCCTAGGTAAACACTGCAGAAATACTCTGGTATCTTCGTCATCCCAGTCCAACAGATCGCTAGTATGCACACTAGACACACTTATGTCACTTCCCTCTGACTCGGAAACTGGATTGTTGCCAATTTACTCCGAAAAAGCTGTAAATTCTGGGTCACTGTCGCTCGATGGAACGTATGTCGCCATGTTTATAAACACGTGCATTTAAAACGACAACAGACCTTGCTTCCAAAGGACAGGGCTTAGCTGTTCCCTGTTGTGTTTTTATTATTAAGTGTTTCATAAATATCATTAAAAACAAATTATACAGACGTTCATCCGCTTCTGTTTCGTCATCTGTTTCATGTACTCGTTTTGGAGGCATGATTTCGCGCCGACCGTGAACCTCAAACTAAGACTGAAAGTAAAGCGATCCCATCCGCTAGAATGAACGCGAACAAAGACGCGCTTTCCAATTGGCTATACAAAATTATAGGTCAGCACACAGTAACCAATCAGGATCAGGCTTACTACTACCGGCAGAAATGGCACAATCAAACTGTCTATTTGCCAAAACAAACCCCAAAATACCATAAAAAACTACCGTAAAAAATTGATACATGACCGGAAGACCGTAAAAAAACACCCAAACTCGTAAGAAATACGGCGAAATCGTAAGAGTAGGCAGGTCTGAGGATATGTTAATTAGGTGCCCCACGGAACGTTTTTTGTGTTCCGGTTAACAGCGAGATTCGCACATGTGAAATTGACAACGCACGTTATGTTCATTCTCGCCTTTACTTGCCCTCAAACTACTTTAAACTTAGACACATGTAAAACTCGACGATATGGTAACAAAATAGTAACTTGCATTGGCTCTCTATAGACCTGAACTTGGTTTCGATATTCTATTTCATTCCCCAAATTTTTTTTATCTGAAAGCGAACACGCGTGAGTGATGTCACGTTTCGAAATTTTGGCTTCCGCCGCTCGATCGCACAAACCATTGAATAACTCTTTTATCCTATCGGATGTATGCAAAAATGACACAGGATTAGAAGGTATGTTCAATTTTTAACCAGTGCAGGGCTCGAAATTAGCGGGGGCCCGGGGCCAAAAACCCGCAAAGTTGATTTCGGGCTCGGAAAGTTGAAAACGAAGGGCCCGCTTGGCCCGCAAAATAATTCGTCTGCTACAGCTAGCTCTACTCGGCAGTTTCGTATTTTTTTTTTTGTTATTGTATTTTTAGTTTACTTCTGTTAACTCAAGTGCACATAAGTGTAATATGAATAGATGATTGAAAAAAAAAAAAAAAAAAGGCAAAATCTGTTTAACTTTAGTTTATCAGGAAGAGTACTGTTAAGGTTAGTTCCCTTTCATGGTTTTGTTTTGAACTTTTGTGCATTGAGGTCAGATTTTTTGTTAGGTTACTCATATTAAAAATTTAATGATGTGTATTGTGCAATACTCAGTCACAAAACTGAAAAGTATTATACAAGAGACTCACTTGATTTTTTTCTATTTTGTTTAATGGCCATTTCAGGCTCACTAGTCACTGGAATATGTGTGTCACTGAATGTGTGTATGTGTGTTTTTTCCCCTTTGTTGTTGGTAATGTTTGAAAGTGAAAGAAAAGGCAAATAAAAATGACATCACTCAGCAAAATTGGAAATTCAATTGTTTTTATTTTAGATTATCAGACAAATTGTACTTTCTACTTATTATATTGTCAATAATTCTTTTGTTTTTTGTTTGCATTATTTTTCAAAGTTGGGCCCCGAAAGTTGCTTGTGGGCCCTCAAATTTTTCAATCAAGGGGCCCGGTGGCCCCCAAAGAAAAAAGTTAATTTCTAGCCCTGAGTTGATATATGGTTGTGTGAGATGCATGCCCGATTTTGAGTTTGAAGGCTTTGTTTTGTCAGTCAGGTAGCGAAACCGGCACTCGACGCCTAGTCGTACTCTTGACCATATGTGTGTGTGCTTGTGTATTTGTGTGTGCTTAGTACGCATGCTAGCGCGCGTGTGTACTACAGATAAAGGTATGTGCGTAGTCATTTAAGATAAGATAAGATAAGATAAGATAAGATAAGATGGTTTATTGCCATATGTTTCCATGTACAAAACAATAAAAACATTGGAATTTGTCTTGATGTCAGTTACTAAGACTAAACACACACACACACACACACACACACACACAGAGAGAGAGAGAGAGAGAGAGAGAGAGAGAAAGAGAGAGAGAGAGATCTGATACTGTTAAAAACTGACTGTACACAATCATTCTCACTCGCCACTCGCGCTCTCTCCAATTAGTCCGGTTGATCAGAGAGAGCGTGAACAGCAAGAGGGAAAAAACTGTTGCGGAATCTGCTGGTCCTGGTACTGATGGACCTGTACCTGCGCCCTGATGGTAAAATTTGAAAAAGCTCATTGCCGGGGTGGGTGGAATCACTGGAGATAAGACGTGCTCTACGTAAGAGACGCTGCTGGTACAGTGAGTCCAGGCTAGGAAGATCTCTGCCTATGATTTTTGAAGCGGTCTTGACCACCCTACTCAGTCTGATTTTCTCTTTGGCCGTGATGGAACCATACCAAACCGTGATCGAAAAGGTGAGCACGCTCTCAATCACAGAGTGAAATCTGTGAAATGTGTGTGTGTGTGTGTGTTTATGTGTGGACTCATACATGCGTGTGTTCACAAGCATGTTTGTGTACTCATGCATGTGGTGTGTGTGCAAGGTTGTTTGCATCATGTGTGTGTGTGCTTGTGTATTTGTGTGTGGTTACGCATGTTTGCGCGCGCGCGTGTTCAGCACTACTGATAAAGGTACGTGCATATCGTCATTTACAGAGAGAAATCTGTGAAGTGCTGCCCACGATTCACATGCACGTAAGTTGTGCTTTTGCACCCCAGTGCCATGGTTACATTGTGCATGCAAACACACACATTTAGGCTATGCCTGATAACCTACCCCGCTCCCAAACACACGCACATACTGGCCGGAACTGACACACTGTGACCAGACATGCTTAATACTACTCTGACAGTGTCTTTTGGGTTTGTTCCGGTTCATTTAGGTAAAAAGACGGACCGACAACCGAGATAATGGCCGCATACGAGTTTGAGCGGCACATTGTTTGCTTCGCGGGTATTCTGACAAACATGATACATTTTCACAGCTCTGAAACACCATTATTTGACTTGAGTGTTTTATGTGTATAAATTATGCATACTCGGTAAACGCTTTTTTCAACGATTTTTTTTAGCCTAGATAGAAACTTAGGGGGTTTAACTTTAAGTTCATAACGCATGGGCTGAAAATATTCCTCTTACCTGGGTACATTGTCCCTGGGACCCAGTGCGGCCAAGCACTTTGGTAACCTGCAAAACAGTATATAATCAATACTTTAAGAATCACTTTCCATCTAAAAAGCATCAGCTAAAGCTTCGGAGATCATTTCCTCAGCTAATGTCACTCACTCACTGAAACTCATTGATTTGCCGTTGGTAGGTCTTCACGACACGTGCCTCCCCAATACAAAAACCGTGGCGATATTCAGCAATCCTAGGTAATGTACACTTTCTATGAGTAACATAATTATCAATAGAAGAAGCAACGTCTTTGAGAGTAGGTCATATGAGCTAATTTGTTTATAAAAAGATACATACTCTGGCCAGCTTGATCATAGGCGCTTTTGAGTCCATGTTGGAATCGGAAAAAGAGAAAGAGGAAGGGGTTTTCAAAAATAAAATCCACGGGATTCCCCGAGATGCAGTAAATGAAAACAGTTGCTATTATTTACAAATGTTTTAAACGTACGAAAATTGTAACATAAATCACCCAAATTAGTTTAGTATGTTTTATATGGTTTGTGGATTTTTATCGACTGAAGAGAAATTTTATTCAGTGCTGTATGACCATAACTAAAAATCATGGCGGCCCCCAGGAACTTGACGCCGTTGATGCAGAAGCTTAGGAACGCTCTTCTCGGGGTGAATACACATACTTTTTCACATTGTGATAGAAATAACGCTGTTTGGATTGATAACGTTGTAGCTTCAGGTTTAGTAATTGCATTCTCCGTTAATATCTAGAAGAACGTTGCATTTGTTTTCAGTTCGTCTGCTATATTGACCTTGTAATGGCCCGCTTTTACACTAGTTCACCGTGAGTTCTACAAACGCTGAAAAATAACAAATTGCTGTACAATATTTGTTATAAGTATTTGTGTCATACCATTTTCATTTATACTCTTTTGCAAACTTCTTATTATCTGACACCAAGCCACAATCGTTCTAGTTCTCTGCTTTTTTATCAGCGTTCCGGGATATTTCTCTGCTTCACCTTTATTGTCTACCGAATGGAAGTCGCTATTTGGACGGCGGCGTCCAAGCAGATCGTAGGCTACTTGGATGACACTGGTGAAATCTCGCAGAATATTGTATGACACTCTTGTCTCGCGCAATTTTTTTTACAAGTTACAGTCGATCCCGTCAAGATGGAGGAGACACAGCCAATACTGTTGTCCATGGGCGACTGTTTTAATTCGTACGAAGATTTAAAATCAGTGCTTCTTCCAGTTGGTTGTGTCATCGGCTCGCCAGCGTTAATGCGGTCCGTAACAAAGGTCTCGCTATCTACCCGAACGCATATAAATAAAAAATAACAATAATATAAAAAGCAGCATATCAACATCTTCAGTATGTGTACAACGTGCAGGCAGAGTATTTCTTGCTTCTAAAACAGGCATAGAATGTAAATCAAGTCCCTACGCTCGCGAGTCACCATCACAAGCCATGCACAATCACGTGTGATGTCACATACTCGCGGAGTAGTTTCCCTTTGCATGTGCCGTCCAAATAGCCTACAATCTGCTTGGACGGTACCGTCCAAATAGCCACTACCATTGAAAATATGGTACACTTTGAAATGGGGCTGGTCGGAGCAGTTTCCGGAGCATGCACATCACATGACATTTTTGGCATGTGGGGCAGAAATTCTGGCAAAGCAATAACAAGATAAAAATGACGTCATGTCTAGCTATGCTAGAGAACGTCTTTTTGGCATCAAAGCGATGTATGTGTGTGTGTATGTGACAGCGACTAGAGCCTGCAGGGATGTCACTGGCCGTCGGACACCGGACATAGTCCGATTGACTTGGCCTAATGTCCGATGAACAGAAAGATCAGCAGGACAAATGTCCGATTGTTTCTTTCAAAAAGAGGACATGTGTCCGATTGTTTTTCCGTTGATCGCGGACACCGCTAGCGACATTTCTTTCCGAGTAGGCTGGCGCTTTGCGGTAGTCGGCTTTACACTGCGCGAGCGAGTGACGTGTAGTGTGTTATTCCCGGCAATGCCCTCTGATTGGCTGACCCTAAAGTTCAGCTATTTTTAGCGAAAGCGAGACTGCGCGAGCGAGGGTCGTGTAGAGTGTGATTCCGTAAACATCGCCTTCTGATTGGCTGCCCCTAAAGTTCAGCTATTTTTAGCGAAAGCGAGCTGACATCAACTGCGTTGATTGGCGCTTCCTGCCCTGCTCGTGTCGGCAAGGGTTCACGATTAAAATGCCACCCAAAGGGAAACTTTCTGGCACAAAGGATCCGAAACAACGGAAGCTATTCGCTTTCCTGCCAGTGCCTCCTACAGAGAAGGATGAAGTTGAACTTGGTGCAACTTCTGAGCAGCAGGACGAAGTATCAGTAGTGCAGACAGAGCCGCGAGAGACCGAGCATGGCCCCGAAGTGAGTACCAGTGCATGCACAACCGAAAGCGAAAGGAAAAGCAAGCGTCAGGTTCTAAGGACATATCAACCCTCGTGGGAGAAAATCTTTTCTCCGTGGCTGTACTATGAGGAGGGGAGGGGCATGCTTTGCCGTAGTTGTATTGCAGCCAGAAGAAATAACTCGTTTACTACCGGCTGTAAGAATTACAGAAAAAGTGCTCCTTCTGACCACGCGAAGACCGACGACCACAGGCTAGCCTTACAGTGCCAGAACTCCAAAAACAGCAAGAGGGAGCACAGCACAGATTGTTGAGTGGGGAGGAGGCAGCAATGGCCTCCATGGCAAAGCTTGTTTACTGGATGATCCAGGAGTCTTTACCGCTCTCGAAATTCCCGTCTCTTCTGGCACTTGTAAAAGACTTGGGTGCCCCTAATGTTGACAAACTCAATGTCAGTGACACCGTCACCTATGAACATAGAAACACTGCCACACAACTCCTGCAGGTGATGAGTAACGTCATTTCAGAGGATATTGTCGAGAAAATCAAGGGGGCCACCTACATATCCCTTCTTGCTGATGAATCAACTGACAGAGCAAACAGCAAGCGCCTGGCTCTGTACATTAAAGTTGTAGACAGCCAAATGCATGCAAGCACACACTTCCTGACAAATGTAAACATAAGTGACGGTACTGGAGAAACGATGGCTGAAGTTATGCTGCAACAGCTGGAGGCTTTCGGGCTTGAGAGAGACAACATCGGAAAATTGATGGGCCTTGGCACCGATGGGGCAACTGCCATGGTGGGGAAGGGGAAGGGCCTACATGGCAGGATGCTTCGAGTAAACCCACACATTGTCAACATTCACTGCATAGCCCACAGGCTTGCGCTGTGTACAAGCCAGGCTGCCTCAGGTGTTCCAGCCATGGAAAGCTACGTGGAGTTATTGACATTCCTGTTTTATTACTTCAAAGCGTCCCCAAGCAGGTGTCAAAAGCTGAAAGATGTGCAAAAAATTTTGGACTCGCCAAAGTTGCGCTTCAAGGAGGTGCATGAAGTCAGGTGGCTCTCCTTCTATGAGGCCTTGGAAGCCATCTACAGAAACCTGGAAGCCCTCTTAATAATAATAATAAAAATAATACATAGTTCTTGTATAGCGCTGTTCTCCAGGAAAACACTGGACTCACTGCGCATGCACAACAGCACACCCTTGTCTACAGCCTCTTGACATACCTGGAGGAGGCTGAAGCTACTACTAGAGCAAAGGACCCCAAGGCTGTCGGCTTAAAGAAAAAGGTATTTCTTTCCTTTTAGTTTTAGGCCTGCCCGGGACTCTTTGTACATTCCATTCAATCTAATCTTTTAGGGGTGGGGTGGAGAAAGGAAGGGGAAGACTAAAATTTATCTTTGTTGAATATATTTAGAAATAAATGTTAGATAACTTATTTATTTTGCCACATTGTATCCAAATTATTCTATAGACTTCAACTTGTGTTCCACACTACTTGAATATGTTAACAACATCTAGATGAAGAAAATGGTAATTGATCTGTTTGTTGTTTTTGTTTAGATCTGCACTTTGAAATTCATCGGCCTGACATGTTTTCTGATGGATGTCATTCCTGTCATTGGTGCCCTCAACCTCTTCTTTCAGTCAGAAGAAGTAGACGTCGCCATGATCAAGGTACACTAATGAGAAGAATTCTAGACTAGAGTCTACTTTTTTTTCAGTTGTTTGTTTATGTGAATCAGAAATGTAGTTAAAGCTCCATTTTTTTAAAAGTTGGAATGGAATGTTTGCAGGTGAAATTGGACCGCTGCAAGGAGAACCTGAGACAGCTGAAAATGGATGGTGGTGAACACCTGAAGAAGTTCTGGGAGAAAGTTTCTCATGACAGTGGCAAGACACAGTACTGTGGTCATGTTGTGACTGGCTGCCCTAACAGTGACATCACCTCAGCTGTAGACAAGTTTGTTGGGAACCTGATCACCAACATTGATGGAAGGTATGCATTTTCAATTTAAAAAAAAAAAAAAAAGCAACAACAGCATAAAAATCAAACAAATACACCCCCCCCCCCCCCCCACACACACACACACACACAAAAATTGAAAAGACAACAACAGCAACAACATACACAATTTTAAACAATGCAAACTGAGTTCAAGTTGCCTCTAGTCTAAGTAGGTTTGTGTTCAACCACTGTTGAGGTGGAAACAGCCTTTTGAGATTTCTGTCTATCTCTTACATCACTTTCCCCTACAAACCTATACCCTTTTCCCCACGACTTCCTCAAGTGGGAGCTTGCCTTTCTCATAAGTCAATTTTTATTTGTGTTCCAGATTTCCCAACACAGATCTCCTGACTGCCTTTGGAATCTTGTGCATGCGCCCAGTATCCTTTCTGTCTGAGAGGGAAATTGACAGCTGGGGCATCGAACAGCTTGAGACCTTGCTGGATCAATATGGGGCACCCAAGACTCATTCCTGGGAGGATGACAATGGCCAGAAGCAGTCCAAGACTTCCCCTCCTCTGGTTGACAAGGATGCCACTCGACGAGAGTGGAAAGACTTGAACGAGACTGTAAAAGCACAAATGTTCCCCAGAGACAACACAGCTGCTTTATGGAAGCTGATTGCTATTTCAGACACATCTATGGCGTTCCCCAACATGAGAAAGCTAGGGCAACTGGCACTGACACTGCCTGTTCACACAGCAGATGTGGAGAGGGGCTTCAGCAGGCATAACTTACTGTGTACCTCACTGCGAAACCGCCTCAGTCCAGAGGCTCAGGACTGCATGCTGAGGGTACAAATGGAAGGGCCTGATCAAGTCAACGGTCAACACCCTTTTGTCTTCAGTGTTGTTGACAAGTGGGCAGCTGACAAGAAAAGGGTTCTGTTTTCAGCTAGGAGGGGTGCCACTGTTCAACAGGACTCAGAAAAACCATCCACTTCTGCTGAGTGATCAGCTCATATCAGTTCCACTGAGTCTGAGGGTGTCATTTTGATTTTCAAGTCAGTGTAGCAGCCTACTACATGTAGTGAAGTTTCAGATAAATCTAACAAATGTAGCCTATTGACAAGGCCTTTTTAAAGTATTTTCTGCATTAGTTTTCTACATTTGTTCATCATGTCTATTAGCCACAAAAGTGTGAGAATTTAAATCTTTAACCCATTTGCTACCAGAAACCTGCTGTGGCCCATGCTGGAAGCATGGGCCACAGCAGGTTTCTGGTAGCGAATGGGTTAATGACAACATGAACAAGTAAACAAAAAAAATAGTAACTGGAATTATTTTTTTTTCTTATACATTTTCTTACAGAAAGCTCATCTCCTTTTGTTATAGCCTTAGGCTTGCTAATCATTACATTTCCGTTTAGTCAGTACATGGTCTAATATTTTTATAATGCTATTCTAGTCAGTACATATCCTTGCACTGTGAATTCCTTGAAGTGCCAAAATGACAGTTTAGTTTGTGAGTTGTGAGCCTGAGCATGAAGAATTTGCTACCTCTGTTACAAGGCCCTGATGTTTTTCATGCGAATCTGCGATGACAGTATTATCTGAATGACATAATAACTTGTTCACTTTTCTTTGCCTTTTTACGTTTATGTCCTTTTCGTCAACAGTCAATAAATATCTCACTCAGCCTGTGTTTATGTGGTTTCTGTTTTACTATCAGTTTTGTCACGCGCGAAATGTCCTATTGTTTTGTTCCAATTCAGGACAAATGTCCTATCCCTCTGCCACCCTCCAGGACATTTGTCCTATAGGTGTCCAGCTCCAGTGACATCCCTGAGCCTGCGTTTGAGGACGGACAAGCTTCCAAATTGTATGACATTGTCCCTAAAAGAATAATCTAAAGACCTTTTTTTGATATTTTTTATTAAAATGCTCGTTGGCGAGAAAATGGCTGTTTCACAAAAACTGGTTGGTCCACACTGGAGTCCGTAATTTTAAAAAATTTTACTAGATATTTTGCATATAGCTAGATAAAAGGGAGATATTGAATGAGTTCATTAACCAGCATTTACCTCTAGAACATTTTGAGTGATAATTAAATATTTTTTGAAATTTTTTTTTCTTCAGGTTTTTGGGATTAATTTCACAAATTATATGGATTTATTTTAAAACAATTCAATCTATTTTTACGAAAAAAACAATCTTCTCATTAATAATTAATCGCACGATTTTTCATATATGTATTTACATAAGCCTACAGTTTGTCTTGGCTGTCAGGTACGATTAGGTCAATTGTGGAAATTAGACAATGTTCTGCAGCACTTTTTCGGAGTCATTTGTAAAACAGCTAAAGTAACTTTAAT
This sequence comes from Semisulcospira habei, assembly GCA_036245525.1. Lineage (NCBI taxonomy): Eukaryota > Metazoa > Mollusca > Gastropoda > Semisulcospiridae > Semisulcospira > Semisulcospira habei. Next base: position 149,388,382 of record BTPG01000005.1, on the reverse strand, counting down.
TTTTCTTTTATGAAAAAAGCTATCTTCTCATTAATACCCGCATGATTTTTTCAAACAGTGTTTGCATAAGCCTACTATTTGTCCTGGTCCTGGGGTAGGATTAGGTCAAATTGTGACCTGTAAGCTCCAGTCGTGAAAATCAGCAAGAAAATTGCAAAGTTGATCCTCTGATTAAAAAAAAAAAAAGTGATTATGTCAAATGTTAGTACTGCAATGAGTGAGTATAACATCGAGTAGTGACTATGAACACGGCGTCGTACTAATGATGCCATGACATGAAGCTTGAAGTGACGTCATTTCACTTCTCGTGCTACTATTCTTCTTCAGAATAGTTGTTGCTGTCGGGACGTTAAGCAATGTACAATCAATCAATCAATCTTCAGAATAGACTTTATGCTACGCCAAATCACAGAGCTTACGAATGGCGGGAATCGCCATGTGTCCATCTTTATTTCTGTGTGCCAGTGTGTCCGTATGTATAGATCAGAAGGTGGGTTAGAGTAGGAGATGGATTCTTGTTGCTACACAAGCCTACAGAGCGTACTAATGGCAGGAAGCCTTGTTTGTCCGTCTTTATTTATGTGCGCCGACGTGTGTGATAAACAATATGGTAGACTTTGGGATGAAACCCTAATCTTGTTTCTGTTTCAGAGGGAATATAAGAACCACCTCCGATTTGAAGGTCATGGTATCGCTAAGAGGTAAGGAGTACATCTGTTAGGATAATAACTCAACAGCCGGTACATCCTTACAACTTCACGGGAAATAACATTTTAGATGACTGTTAATACTAAAAGTATTATGTATCCCATAATGTAGTAAGAAAGGTGTGACTGCTTGTTACGTTTGTGGTTGTGTTATTCTTTTTAGGGCATATGCATGTTAATCATAGGAAACATCCGATTTTGAGTTGAGTTATTTTGGATCAGAATCATTTACCTTTTAAGTACGATTCGTTTTCTTTTGCATGGAAAATTTTGATGGATTTTTGTTGTGTAGCTAAAATTTCGCTAACTTGTTGCAAAGTCCGACCTTGTTTAAGCTGGAAGGTTCTGGAAAAGGCGCAATCGTTGGTGATGTGCGTCACTCATCATCTCTTTCCATTTTCAAATACAAGCTTAAAACTCACCTTTTCTCTGTTGCATATTGTAAAGACCATTTTGTCTGCTGGCTCATCGTGTGTGTGTGTGTGTGTGTGTGTGTGTGTGTGTGTGTGTGTGTGTGTGTGTGTGTGTGTGTGTGTGTGAGTTTTCTGCTCCTTGTAAATCAATGTATTTTTGTTGTGTGTGCTTGTTTTTGTATTTTGCTTTGTTTTTCATTACTGTGAGTGTGATTGTAAAGCGCCTAGAGCACCTTGGTGATAAGGCGCTATACAAATTACCTTTATTATTTATTATTAAATATGACGTCAAAGTTTTGTAGTACACATGCTGGCTACATTTCACAACATTTTATGGAATGTGCCTAGATGTTAGTGGAAGATTGTGGATAGATCTAGAGTGTTCTTTTTAATAAATATTAATGAGTTTTGGTTAGGTTTTCTTTTCTGATTGGTTGAGTTGTGTAATTTGCAGGATTGTTGTTTAAATCTGTAATAGTATAAAAGAGGATGTTAGGAAATGTGTGTGTGCATTGTATGGGAAACACAGTGTATCAAAATTGTGGATGCATCTAGCACTATAACGCAACCACACTCCCCACCCTAAGCTGTCTGTTGTAATGCGTTTGTGGTACGTCACGTGAGTCATTGTCAAGAGCGTGCGCATGTGTGCATGGGTTGTGAGTGCGCGCTTAAGTTATAATTATTATAAGATAAGATAAGCGCATTATAAATACCGTAATTTTTATTATTATTATTGAGACAGTGTATCAAAGTGTAGATGCATTTGTGATAGCGTGCATCGCAAAAATAAAGTACTGTTGGAACTGTTACTCCATTGTGGTCTAGAACCTTGTGCCATGTGTGACGAGTTCCAACTGAGTGAGGTTTTTCTACAAGAACCCTCTGTGAGTGTGTCTGATGTGATTGCATCATACTACGACCATGACTACCACATAACACCACTGAGCACAAAATCTTGCACTAATATGCATCAGTATATGAGCAACATTTTCAATATAGGCTAGGGCAGAATGATACTGCCAAAGACGGCCAACCTAGACATCCTTGCGCCATGAGCTTTCTGTGTTGCAATACGATGGATAGTGTCTCTAGAGACTATAAAAAAACATCGGCAACATATTCTCCATTTCCTGAAAGTGGGTCATTTTGCTTAAGACATGTGCATGCGTCTGACCTGTCTGCCAATCATTTGCAAGATAAACGTTCCATTTTCTCTGAGACTATTTAAGACCAGTGACATAAAACTTGGTACAAAGACAGGATGTGGTGTATCATTTACAATATCACATTTTAATCTGACCTCTTTTCAAAGTCAAGGTAAAAAAAATCACACTGTATGGGAAATTATGAACATATTTGTTTATATGAGGGGCGCTTGATATGTGTCTGAATGCTCTCCCTCTAAAGGAGTAAAGTCTTCAAATGCAATATCTTTATAAACAGCATACGATTATATTACTTACCATAATAAATTTCAAATGTCTATGATATACAGCTGTTTAGATAACGACTTTTGAAGTTTATATATACTCCTGCATGTCTTGAAGATGTAGCTGTATGTGTGATTTTGGAGGGTTGCACAATCATTACCCCCCTTTTTGGAATGAAATTTCACAAAATTTCTTCTCAAATCAAAAAAATACGGTTGTGGCTGTGTTAACCTACACAGAACCCTAAACAAATACTATTTCACATCAAAAACAAATCAAATTAACTACTTTAAAATAAATAACTCACAGTCCCTTTAAACTGTCCTGAGCGTAGACATGTCCCTTTAAATTTTCATAGACACCGAAATGTTTCTTTAAACTGTTCATAACACAGAAATGTTCATTTAAACTGCTCTGCTCAGGTAGTCTGCTCCAAAGTTCTGCAAACCCTTGATTAAACAAAAAATTAATGTCAAAGTTCATTTCTGGAACATCGCTAAATCATGAGATGGATTCAGTTCATACAGTTCACTGGGTTACTGGTCCTGGGTCGAATACTGTCGGCTTATGGAATGTATGATAGTCTAAACACACCAAATTAGATTTTTCTGGTTTCTTCGCGATAACTACTGGCGATCTGGAATCTCCAATGACTCGCAATTCCGACGTCTCCCCAACATTCTTTTTCAGTTCCTCTCTCGTGCTGCGAAGCAGACAACATGGCTCATCGTGATCCGGCTCGTTCGATGTCAGATCAACCTCAAGTTGAACCATATCCGCAGTCTCTGAGTCAGGCGTGAATCGATGCACGAAAACTGTATATTGAACTCTCAGCGTCTCCTGTTTATCTCTCTCCTTATCCTCCTCCAGCAGCTCCAACATCTCCTTATTGAGAGGAGCTCTGTCTCGCTCGCGACCCATCAATCACCTGGCTTTTCGGTGATCTTATCTTTTCTTTGCGACGGCGCTCAGCATCGTATTGCCGACTGTCCAATTCCTGCGCCTGTTTTTGCTGCAGATGATCAATGGCTGCTCTATGTTCCGATTCTAACTTATCTCGATCGCTGGCCACGGTCGCGTCCACCTGGTTCTGCTGTCGCTCCAGCGCCTTGTGCCTCTCTTCCTCCAGCTTCTCTTTCACCATTGCTGTTTCTGTATTGTCAGCCACTATTAGAGGGATGGTATGGTGGCTCTTCTGTTCCTGACCTCTCGTAGTAACTGCACGGGTTTCAGGTCTCCACTCTGGATCTGGATCGTCGGCGTTTCTGGCACCATCAAAGTTTCCTATGATATGGTCGTAGACTGGTGTTTTCACGCACAACGCCTTCACATCTCCTGTCAAGTATGGGGTGTCGACACTGACCATTGCAAGGGGGATGACTCTGCCAGTTCCATCGGCCAAGATGAGAGTCATCCACTCCTGTAACTTCTGGTCTTCAGCTACCAAGTCCTCTCTCACAATGACACCGCTACAACCGGTGTCTCTCAGCACTCTCACTGGTGTGTTTCCGACGAATACTGACACCACCGGCATGTTCGGCACTTCATTCTCAGGCAGCGCGATGTTTGAGACTGGTAAGAATGTAGTCCCATCGCCAACTGGGATGCGTCCATTCTTTCTAAAAGATTCAATCTGTTCCGTTGTCACTCGTCTTTCTCCAGACTCATAGTTACTGGATGACGTCACATCATTGGCTAGTACAGCGGTGGCTCTGTGTTGAGATGTGATATTGCTTCTGCCTGCTATCCCGCAATCTTGGTTGGATCTTCTGGTGTTATCGCCTCGGGGAACATCTTTAGAAGGACATCGTATCACCTTGTGTCTCCTCTTTCTACAAAGGAAACATGTCAGGTTCTCCACCGGCTTGTATTTCGGGGTGTCTCCGACATTGTGGATTTCCTCTGCTGGTGCAGACACACGCTGCGGCTTACTGGGCCCGAACTTCATGTTGTGGGCGTCAAGGTATCTTTGAGCGAAGTCGGCCAGGGCCTTCAGGGACTGGTCTTTTTGCTCTCTGAGGTGGGCGGCCAGGTCCTTAGCACATGCGTTGAGGAGTTATTCTTTGATGATGAGGTCACACAGGTCCTGGTAATCTTTGTTTAAACCAGCCAGCTCTATCCATTTCTCCAGGTAGCTCCTGATTCTTTCAATGAATAGGCCAGGTGTTTCTCCTTCTTCAGGCTTGCAGTTCCGAAATCGTTGCCTGTAACCCTCTTCAGTGAAGTCGTACTGTCTCAGCAGGGCGGCTTTCAACTGCGTATAATCTTCGGCCTCTTCTCTTGGCAAGCGGGTGTAAAATTCAAACACTTACCAGTTAGAAGTGCACTCAACTTGATAGCCCAAGTCTCTTGTCTCCAGTTATTACTGCTTGCGAAGCGCTCGAATCGCTCTAGGTAAGCATCCATCTTGTCTAAATTTTCAACAAAAGGTGGAAGCTTTGGCGCACGGGCTGTTTGCACTCTGCTGGCTAAGGCTGTTGCTTCAGTGGCCCTCTGGCTCTGTGCCTCTATCTCCATCTGCTTTAGATGAATTTCGTGTTGACGCTGCCTCTATGCCTCTTCTCGCTCCTCTTCTCGTTGTTTCTCTGCCTCTCTTCGCTGTTTCTCTGCCTCTTCTCATTGAATTTCGAGTTTCCTGATTTCACGCTCTTTAGCTCTTTCTTCTCTCTCCAATCTCTCCTTCTCTCTCTCCTTTACAAACTCGAGGAGTTGAGCTCCTTCGAGTCCACATTCCTTTCCAATTTTCAGGAATGTCTCCATTTCCGATGTCGCCATCTCTGCGTATTACTGCTGGCTGTTTTCTCCGGATACCCTTTCCACTGAGCCAACTGAAGAGGTCCCGTCAGAGGTGCCAAAATGTTACACCATTGAGTCGTGGTCGTAGTAAGATATCACACCAGACGGCACACACGTAAGGTTCTTTTAAAGAAACTTCATTCAGCTGCAACCCGTCACACGTGGCTTAAGGTTGTAGACAATACTGGAGTAACAGTTCCAACAATATTTTATTACAGCGATGCGATCTCCACGAAATGCGTTCACAAATGCACCAACACTGATACAATGTCTTCTCTGCAAAATGTCCACACTTTGACATAATGCGTCTCTCATACAATGTACATCACCATTCACTGCATAACTCCGTCACTGACAATGAAGCACGATACCTTGCATAGCTCTCTCAATGTTAATGTGCTTACGATACACTGCAATTATACAACTGAACAATGTACCGACGCTGTTACATCGCAATTTTACAACTGAACAATGTACACATGTGCTTCCTAGCATGATCTTTTATAGTGGTATGCTTTCCTGAATAATCGAACAAATTCGTACAACACAACCAATCAGAACAAAATACGTAACTAAAACTCATAAATATTAATGAGAAAAATTACACCAGAATGGTCTACAAAAATCTGGCTGCTATTTCCAGCCTCTATGTTGGGAAATCCCCGCGCGTTACGACGTCTCGCAAAAATATGCCAGACAGGTCACGACCTTGCCCGCATCCTCTGGAAAGTACACGACTATTCTTAACACAATACTGACCTCTAACTTCATGTGCACAGAAAGCAGTGGTGATTACTCGAGCAGTTTCTAGACTCTTCGGGATTCAACTCCGTGTATCAAAAGATAATCAATTCCGCACTGCGCGTGAACGATAGTGAAACTTACTGAAAAGGTACGTGATTCATAATCATGATACCTCAAATAAACATCAGATCGCTACCAACGATCAACACATGCACACTCTCACAGAATAACACAACCACAATCGTAACAAGCTCAAATGGATGGTAAGAAACAACAGACTGGAAAATGTACTCATTTTTTTGCATAGATGCCCTACCATGCAAGCAAGCTGCATTGGATTAAGATCTGCGCATTGAGTTATATTATAAATATGAGAAATGCGCCATATAAATACTTATAATTATTATTATTATTAAGATACCTCCATTTTTCCATGACACTTCTAGCGTGCAGCCCTATGATGGGATAACGTGATTCCTGCCAGGAATCGGTGTCCATGATGTCTTTCACTTTTGCCATTCTCATCTACCCAAGTCTGATACCTGTTTGTTTTATTTTTGAGAAAAATTTTAGAGTTGCATTGAGTTATAGACCATTAAAGCTCTCAAACGAGCATTCACAGGGGCTGTTTTCACCCTACATGATTTAATGCCAGCCGTTGCGTGGGCCACAAGGGTTGAGCAAGAGTGTAACAGCTAAAAAAAAGGCTGCTCTACAAGCTGACATCACACTTACTTACTTACGCCTGTCACCCCTACCCGGGTATAGGCCGTCGACGAGAGACCTCCAGCAACTCCTGTCCTGTGCTTCTCCTTCGATTCTACTCCAGGTGTTTCCCAGTCTCTTGATGTCTGCTTGGAGGTCTCGACGCCAGGAGTTTCTCGGCCTACCTCTTTTCCTCTTTCCCTGGGGGTTCCATGACAATGCCTACCTAGTGATACTGGAAGCTGGCTTTCTCAGACTGTGACCGATCCATCCCCATCTTCTTCGCCCAATTTCATTCTCTGCTGTTATCTGCTCTGTTCTCTCCCAGAGTCTGACGTTGCTGATCTTCTCTGGCCAGTGGATTTTCAAAATTCTTCTAAGGCAACTGTTCATGAAGGTCTGTACTCTGTTGACTGTGGTTTTTGTCAATCTCCATGTCTCTGCTCCATATAGGAGAACTGCTTTTACATTGGAGTTGAAAATCCGGACTTTGGTGTGTTGTGACAGCTCTCTGGAACTCCACACTTTTTTCAACTGGAGAAAGGCTGCTCTGGCTTTACCGATTCGTGCTCTGACATCTGCATCAGTGCCGCCTTTTTTGTCTATGATGCTCCCGAGATAGGTGAAGGACTCCACCTCCTCCAACGGGGTGCCAGCAAGCAAGACTGGTTCTTCCCTGGTTGCGTTCAGCCTCATTGTCTTTGTTTTCTGTTTGTGAATGGTGAGGCCCACTTGGGACGAGATGTCAGCAAGCCTCGTGGTCTTGTCCTGCATTTGTTGATGAGTGTGGGACAGTAATGCCAAGTCGTCTGCAAAATCGAGGTCGTCAAGCTGTGTCCACAGTGTCCACTGTATTCCACTTCGTCTGTGCTCTGTGGTCATCTTCATGACCCAGTCTATGGCCAGTAGGAAGAGGAACGGAGACAGCAGACACCCCTGCCTGACACCAGTTCTGACCTGGAGCTCTCTGGTGAACTGCCCTTCGTGGATCACGCGACATGTCATGTCATCATAGCTGCTCTTGATCAGGCGGACGAGCTTTGTGGGTACACGGTAGTGTCGTAGGAGTTTCCACAGAGTCTCTCGGTCCACGCTGTCAAATGCTTTCTCATAATCCACAAAGTTGATGTACAGCGGGGAGCTCCACTCCAGAGACTGTTCCACGATGATGCGGAGAGTGGCGATCTGGTCTGTACATGATCGGTTCTTCCTGAATCCTGCTTGCTGGTCTCTCAGCTGGGGGTCAACGGAGCTCTTCATTCTCTCTAGGATGATCCTGTTGAAGACCTTTCCTGGTACTGACAGCAAGGTGATTCCTCTGTAGTTGGAACACTTGCTGAGGTCGCCTTTCTTGGGAAGCTTGATTAGGTACCCCTCCTTCCAGTCAGCTGGCATCACCTCCTCTTCCCAGATCTTTCCAAACAGTGGGTACAGCATCTCAACTGTTGTCTCTAGGTCTGCTTTCAGAGACTCCGCTGGGATGCCATCTGGCCCTGCTGCTTTGCCATTCTTCAAAAATGCCACTGCTTTTCTGATCTCTTCCCGGCTGGGTCTGTCACAGCTGATGGGTAGGTCGGTCTCTGCCGGCTGGATGTCGGGGGGGTCTGGTGGGCTAGGTCTGTTCAGTAACTCTTCAAAATACTCGGCCCATCTGTCGAGTTGGTCTGCTCTGTCTGCAATAGGCTTGCCTTCTTTGTCTTTTACTGGTCTTTCTGTATGGCCATACTTACCCGACAATCTTCTGGTAATGTCGTAGAGCTGTTTCATGTTGCCGCTGCCTGCTGCCTTTTCTGCCTCTGCTGCCAGGCTGTCTGTGTAGGCCCTCTTGTCTGCCCTGATACTCCTCTTCACCTCACGGTTGGCTTCCGAGTATTCCCCCTGTGCCCTTACTTTGGCTGCTCTCGTGCGACTGTTGTTGACCGCTGCTTTCTTCTGCTTCCTCGCTTCTATCTTCTTCAAGGTCTGTGCCTACAGCCAGTCCTTGTGGTGGTGTTTCCTGAACCCTACAGTGTCTTTGCAGGTTGAGTTCAGCGCCTCTCTAACTGCCTTCCACTGCTGCTCTGTGGTGACCGCCTCCTCTTCATTTACTAGCTCCTGTAGCGCTTGAAACCGGTTGGACAGCACCAGTTTGAACTCTTCTCTAACTCCAGTTTCTCTCAGGAGGCCTACATTATAGCGCTGTCTTCTTGTTGTCTCTGTGCGGCTTTTCTTTAGCTTGAGCTTCATTCTTAAGGTAAGCAGATGGTGGTCGGAGGCGACATCTGCTCCCCTCCTCACTCGAACATCTTGAAGGGATCTTCTAAATTTCTTGCTAATGCAGATATGGTCTATTTGGTTCTCTGTTGTATGGTCAGGTGAGACCCAAGTTGCTTTGTGTATTCTTCTGTGTGGGAAGATGCTGCCTCCAATGACAAGTCGGTTTAGAGCACAAAAGTCTACAAACCTCTCCCCGTTCTCACTTATCTCCGAGCCTAGTCCCTGTCTCCCCATCACCTCTTCGTATCCGGTGTTGTCCTCCCCTATTTTGGCATTAAAATCGCCCATGACGATGGTGATGTCTCGCTCCGCACATTTGTCCACGGCACTCTGGAGTCGGTCGTAGAACTCTTGTTTCTCTTCCTCGTCACTGTCATTGGTGGGCGCATAACACTGGATGACGTTCAGCTTGAGCTTTTTCTTGGTTCTAAAGGCTGCTGTTATAATTCTTGGCCCAAGAGGTTCCCAGCCCATCAGCGCTCTCTGTGCCACTGGTGACAGCATGAGTGCTACTCCTTCATTCTCCTCTTCATGACCTGAATACAGAATCATCTCCCCACTTAACAGCCTTTTCTGGCCAGACTGCGTCCATCTGGCTTCACTGATGCCTAGCAGGGAAAGGTTGTACTTTTGCATTTCCGCTGCTATCTGGGCGGCCTTGCCGCTCTGGTACATGGTCTTGACGTTCCATGTGCCCATGGTTGTATCCCTGGATAGAGAGAGGCGGCTCGGTCCTGTGGCTTCCGAAGACTTCCGGCTTTCACCACAGGATGTCATAAGTCTTCTAGTAGAAGAACCTTCCTCCTCCAGGAAAGGAATTACTGTTAGTCTTTTCGTCGGCGTTTTTGTAGCTATTTCCTTTTTTGCAGGGTGGGGAAGCTACCCCCACGCCCAACCCCCTTACTAGGAGGACCAGGGGTTTTCTGTCGGGGTCACCTTCCCTTAGACCATGTTGGTTCACGGCACCTTATTTCATTCGGTGCACCCCTCTCACGAGGGACCCCCTATCCACCACTCAGGGGACGCGCCTCAACGCCGTATGGTCCCAGCGCGAGGTGACATCACACACTTGTGGCTAATCCTTACCAGTAAATCACATCCTGAAATTTATTAAGTGCCCCGCATACCACAGTCAGTTTTTGCTGGAATCCAAATCAGTTAGCCAAAACGTGTCTGTGACTATTGATGAATCTAAAGATATTTCAACTTGTCTATTAAATTAGGTGACTGAAAGGTAAACGTTCCAGGTCACAAAGGTCACATTATCGGTCGCACAGATAACATTGTCTCTTTCCGTCAGACACTTCTTTGTATATATGTATTATATACGTTTCCCCGACCTCTTTAAAAAAAAAAAAAAAAAAAAAATCAAGGTCATGGGACTTAATTTGCAATAGCTATGTCAAATAGCATACCTTTAGATTTCTAGTCAGTCATGAGAGTTTAACCGAAATGGCTTTGTCAAATGGTGTACCTTTAGATTTGATCATTGTCCTCTATTATGATGGTGGCGCACCACATGCAAATGAGAAGCTAAGCTCAAGCTTCTTGTCACTGTACCTCCTACTGCTGCTGAGGGTAAATCAAATTTTGCTGGAACAAAACCATTTTTTTTCAGCAGCCGCACACCCCTGTTTTTTTGACTGGTGCTCAAGTGGGCTGACTCGATTGCTGAACTTGCAAATAAACATGCACACTGTGGAAAAGAGCAGTATATTAGGTTGATTGAAGAGTGTGCACTTGTACATAGCTGAAACATCGGCAGTTTTTGGCTCACGGTCAAAGCAAAAGTGAGTATGTTTTGGGCCAGTGGTCGTCTGTTCGTCGTCTGTGGTAAACTGTAACGTTGCCATTTTCTCAGAGACTATTCAAGCCACAGTCTTCAAACTTTGCCCAAGGATACTTTGTGGCAAGACCTTTCTAAACATACCAATTTGAGTGACCTCCCTTAAAGGTCAAGGTCACAGGGGGATTAGGAAATAGGTAAAAAATTGTCATATTTTGACAAAACTGGTTTTTCTCAAACACTATTCACAACTTAAAACCCAACTTTGGTATGAAGATACCTTTCTTTGCATACGGATTTGCTTGACTCATCAAAAGGTTCAAGGGTCACAAAAACTCAGGAAAGAGGTCAACAATAGCCATATTTTGACAAAAGATGTGTTTTCTCAAATACTATTCACAACTTCAACTCAAACATGGTACAGATATACCTGATATGCATATTAATTTGGATGACCCTTCGGAAAGGTCAAGGATCACAAGAGATCAGGAAATAGGTCACAAATAGCCATTTTCTGACAAAAAAATGTTTTCTCAAATACTGATTACAACTTCCATCCCAAACCTGGTAAAGAGATACCTGATGGTAAGACCTTCCTATGCATGCTAACCTGGATGACCGCTTGGAAAGAAGGTCAAGGGTCACAAGAGATCAGCAAATGATCACCCTTCCCCAGTTTAATAACCAGAAGTAGGAATTAAGTTAGTGTTTTTTGGGTTTTTTTTTTTGCGCACCACAAGCAACCCAGCAATAATGGTCAGTTGGTTGACCGTGGCAGGGAAACAAGAAGAAGAAGAAGAATGATCTGAAAAATGTCTATTTTTTGGGGTAGAATTTTATTTTTTATCATGATTTTTTGAAAAACATCTCAACCAAATTTGGCAGAAAGGTAGCTGATGATAAGTCCTTTCTAATTCTATGCATACTAATTTAGTTCATACCTGAACTAAAAAAGGTTAAGGGTCTTGGGAGGTTGGCAAAAGTGAAAAATGCTTAAATTTTGAGAAAACATTGATTTTGCAAGTACAAATTTCCCCTCCTTATGCTATTTTAGAGCACTTTGTCAAGGTCACAAGGTCATTAATTATGTGGATCGGATGCATGTGAGCCTTGAGGGCTTTTCCATTCTTGTTCTGAATGAACTGATGATGGAGACTGACATAGTATTGCGTTCTCACATGATTCAATGATATCAAACTCAGATGCATTTTCGTCAAGAGTCTGCAGATCTAGGAACCAAGGGTGTAGAGATGCTACTTTATGTTCCAGATTTGCCTTGGTTCCCTCTTCAACCTTGAACTGTCTGACATAAAAGCTGTAGCGATCGTGGCATTTGTAGATATTTGTCATGCAGACCATATTGACGTGACACAAATCCTTAATGAGTGAATGCCACTCCTGTTCGGTTAATCAGGCAGAGCAACAATTCTTTAATGTGACTGGCAGTAAAGACCTCCCATATAACACACCAACTGACTAAAACTGAACTCAATAAAATTGTTAAGAACGCATTTTTCTTATGCTTCAGCGAGATAAGTTCTTCACAACTGGTGACTGTTCGAAAGGTGGTGGTCATTTGTTTTAAAGTATATCCAATACCAACCCAACTAGGTCAGTAACATCACTGTACCATCAGACTCACTACATCACCCATCACCCCTCTTTTTGCCATTGTCTGTTATGCCCAAGATTTTTTTACGCCCAAGACTTTTGGCGATTGAATCACAAAAGTTCTGAAGGAATAAAGAATCAATCTCAAGGAGATACTGGAAACTACTGGTAGCATGTCCCATGGACCATCAACAAGTTTCCATCCAAATTGACATAAACATAGGCATGGTCTCTACAGGTGAAATAATTGTCTAAATCTGTATAATTAGTAGATTCACTTTCAGTTTATCGTAGCCCATTGGCAATAGTTGTTACATACGATTGGCTGGAGATTAAGTTAAACAACACAAGTTCCTCAGTGGAAGAAATAATGACAGATAACATGCTCTACTTGTGTCTGTTTCAGTATGAAACACACACAAACACACACACACACACTCTCTCTCTCTCTTTCTCTTTCGGGTCTGCCTGCATCAGTGTGTGCGTGTGTGCTCACACTGAAACTCTACTATGCATGCTTCTGCCAGCGTAAATGACCAATTTGTCTGGTTTCCTAGGTGTGCTCATTCGTGTTTATTAATCAGATTTAATCTGATTAATTAGTCAGTCGGTTAGATAATTGTTGCATAAAATAACCCAGAAAATTTGATGAAAAATAGTCCTACATTACAGTCTACCTTTTACCCGCAGCAAATTTTTGGTACTGTAGCGACTGTTTGAAAATGTGTGTAAAATCTGTGATCGGTGAATGTTTTCATTTTAAATAATAATTTAGTCATGGAAATAACATCTTTTTCCATTTGGACTTAATCAAGATAAGGGGATAGGTAGACATGCCCCACGGCAGATGGATAAATCTAGCACTCATCGTTTCGGATCTACACAGTTTACGCATGTTCTTTATTCATAGGCTTGTAGAATTAAAAAAAAAAAAAAAAACATATTGTAGTAATGGTAATAGTAGTAATGCTGAGTTGGTATACCTTGCCCTGTGCCTAGGTGACATGCACCAGCAGCGCCATTGTTGCTATTTTCGCACCTGACCGGTTGCTCGGATCGGTCCTGTGCACCAGATCGGTTTAGAGCGTGTGCTCTCTGCACTCGTAATGAGCAATCTCGGAGAAAGAATCACGTGATGTTTGATTGCTGCAAAATAAAATGAATAAAGAATAAACCAATTCCCATACACAATCCGGCAATAATGTATCCTTATGCTATCTCCACGAAACATTACATGATTTGGCAGCAGGGATTTGAAAAATAGCTTTTTTCCTCAATGGTGGTGATTTTGCGTCACTTTGCGGCAGAAAGCACCATCGCAGCCGTACGAGAGATGAGTGCACTACAATAGACTTGATTCAGGAATACGCAAGTTCTGATGAGAATGAACTGCCCCCAGAGACCTATCTATTTACGCTAAGCAGATGCGGCGCCAAGCTGAGAGAATGTGGTGCTCAACTAGGTTGACTGTTCACAAGCAGATATACACATGTTCTAAGAAGCATGTAAATGAGATTGTTCATGGAGCAAAATCTTCGTTTTACAACAGGAAGATCAGTGAGTGCACAACAAGCAAAGAGTTGTATAATGTGACCAATAAGCTTATGGTGAAGAAGACTCCATCACCTCTTCCCACTACATTTCCCCCGTGCCAGCTGCCTCAGCTTTTTGCAGATTACTTCGTTGATAAGGTCCGCGAAATTCGTGATTCTCTGGATCTCATGCCCACTTCAGTTTTGTTCACCGAAAAACGCTTTAGTGGAGAACCTCTCTCAGCCTTCGAACCTGTGCTAGAGGATGAGGTCAGAAAAGTGATCACAAACACTGCCCCAAAAACTTGTGAGTTAGACCCCATACCCACTCCCTTGTTGTACGAGTGCCTGGATGAAGTGTTGCCTGCCATTACACAAGTTATCAACAACTCTCTCTCCACTGGTATTTTTCCTGAAAGCTTCAAGACTGCACTTGTGAAACCCCTATTGAAGAAACCATCTTTAGACCCAAATGTATTGAAAAACTATCGCCCAGTTTCCGATCTTACATTTCTATCAAAGATTCTTGAGAAAATTGTCCTTGTTCAAACTTTAAAGCATGTCAACTCTAATAGTCTGTTCAGTGTATTCCAGTCTGCATATCGTCCCCATCGTAGCACTGAAACAGCTTTGCTGAAGATATTCAATGACCTGCTTTGTGCTTTGGACGAGCGTAAGATCACAGTCCTTGCTTTGCTGGACCTGTCCAGTGCGTTCGACACTATTGACCATGAAATTTTGCTGTGCCGTCTTCAATCTGTATTTGGCATTGAAGGCACAGTCTTGGCATGGTTTAGTTCATACCTGACTGAACGATCCCAGATTGTTTCTGTCGACGGCTGTCGTTCTGAGCCATCACCTCTTCGGTTTGGTGTACCCCAGGGCTCGGTCCTAGGACCTGTATTGTTCTTACTGTATGTTCAGCCCCTGTCCGACCTGATCTGTAGTCGCTCCATTTCCCATCATGCATTTGCAGATGATACGCAGATGTACAAAAGTGATACTGTCGAGCGAGCTGTGAATGCCGTCCAAAGTATAAGCCAGTGCATTGACCATGTCAAATCATGGATGACCACCAACAAACTGATGTTAAATGATGGCAAAACTGAAGCAATGTTGGTAGCTAATCCAAGATTATCTTCGTCCCTGCCTTTACCGTCATCATTGTCTGTGGATGGAACACTCATTGGCTTCTCTGCGAGTGTGAGAAACCTGGGTGTTACACTTGACAGCGAGTTATCTATGTCACAGCATGTCAGTGCAGTGTGTAGATCCGCTTATCTGGAACTTCGTCGTATTAGTTCAGTTCGTCACCTGCTGACCGTGGAAGCCACTAAAACACTAGTTTGTGCATTTGTGCTGTCCAAGCTAGATTATTGTAACTCTTTGCTTTGTGGCTGCCCTCAGTATCTCATTGATCGCCTCCAAAAAATTCAGAACAATGCAGCCCGGCTTGTTGTGAGAGTCCGTAAGACTGAGCATGTCACACCCATCTTGAAGTCCCTTCACTGGCTACCTGTGTCCTCACGTATTCAATATAAAGTTATGTCAATCTGTTTTAACTGCCTTTCAGGCACCAGCCCAGAATACTTGTCCTCTTTGCTGCATGTGTATACACCCTCTCGTGAGCTCCGCTCCTCTTCTGATAAACGGAAGTTGTGTGTACCTTCTGTCCAAACTAAAACATTTGGTCAGCGCACTTTTGTTTATCAAGCCCCAGTGTTATGGAATACACTTCCTCTTGAGGTCAGAAACAGTGAGTCTGTCTCTGACTTCAAGAGGTCGTTGAAAACTCACCTCTTCAAGCTTTACTTTGAATAACTGCCAGTGTTTGATGCCTTAGTTGTAGTTCTGCAATCCTCCTTGTTTAGACTGAATGTTAATTAGAATATAAATTATTATGTATGTATTGTTGTTTAGTTTATTGTAAAAGTGGTGTGTTCGGGCATTGTGCTTTGTTTGTTTGCATATGTCATTGTATTTTTATTTTTGTGTACAGATTGTAAAGCGCTTAGAGCTTTTGAGTAAGATTAAGTGCTATATAAATACTCATTATTATTATTATTATTATTATTTCCAGTAGGGATGTATGCCCTGGAACATTTTATGCTCAAGAGGTGGTGGTAGTGGTGGAGGGGGGGGGGGAGGTAACACTATAACTGGAAACGAAACGTTTTTCGACTGCGATCACAGTCTTCCGCGGGAACATACCAGACCACACTACAAGTGCAGAAGCCTACCTGCACGTGCATTTCTGGTGCACAGGACCAGTCTGAGCGACCGGACAGATGCGAAAATCGTAGTAATGGCGCCACTGGTGTGTTTAACCTAGATACAGGGCGAGGTATACCAACTCAACAGTAGTAATAGTAGTAGTAGTATTTGTATATTTTATTCACACAAATTTTGCAAGCAAGAAACATGAAAAGTGTGAATTTAGCAGAGCCTATAGAAAACTTATTTGTCAACAAAACGTCACGTTCATGGTAGTATTTAGTAATCTGGCACTGTGACGTCACGTTCATGGTAGTAGTCTGGCACTGTGACGTAAATCAAATCAAGAGAACGTCATCGTGTTACACATTGTGTGTCATGCCTGTACACGAATGTTGGCTGCATGGGGTCATAATTAAAAAAATGAATATGCAAAATTTGCATTTTACAAATTCAGTATGTTTGCCTGGGCCGATGTTTGCTGATTTTCTTGTATGCATTCAGGACATCGTCAAGATTGTATATCCATTGAGAAACCTTTGGCGCAAGGATGTCTACGTATTTCATAAATGCCCTGGACTAATATGGGTGATTCAGAAAAGCAGTGCACCCTCTCTTTTACTGGGTTAGGTTTGCATATCGATAGTCCTACGTATCAATAGTCTTACATATAGTTGGTCCTAATTCTATGCAATGAGATATTAATTTTCCCAAATTTTGACCTTGTTGGTCGATAGTCCTACATATCAAAAGTTTTATGATCACTAGTCCATACAACTGGAAATACAAAGTTTTATGATCACTAGTCCATACAACTGGAAATACAATGCTCCTCCCCCCCCCCCTCCCCCCCCCCCCCTTTTTTTTTCTCTTTGCTTTTTAGAGACATTGATTACAGCTGTTGACAGCAAAGCGGTTATTTTTTTTAACCCTTAAGCCAGCATATATATTCAAATGCTGACCTTTCAAGCTACAGGGTTTGTTTCTGCTTAGCTGATTTTGATATGTAGGACTAATGATGCATAAGACTATTGAGACACCTCCCAATGAAGGAGCTCATTACCAGGCCACGCTGTAAGGACAGTACGGGCTGTTGAGTTTGTACCCTAACATGGATCTTTGCAACTTTATATAATCTAATGCTGTTAAAACATTTTAAAGTAATGTATAGGTCTTTCGCAACCGGAGGTATTGCCAGTAGGCTGTAAAAGTGTTTCTTCTCTCCAAAAGCTCATTAACCCTTATCATTCCGAATACACCAGTGTGTGAACCAAGTTTGACTAAAATAGTTCAAGGGTAGTGCCAGAATAGCTTGGTGCCTCTAGGCGCCAAGCTATTCTGGCACCGCCCTTGAACTAAAGCCATTGGTCTATATCCTTATCTGTAAGTACTATAATCTAGCGTGCATATGGCAGTGTACAGATTTGAAGCTTTTAGCCTCAGTATAATATGTGTTAATATGCTGCCATAAGTGTATATTAAACTGGTTCATCAATAGGGAGTAATTCTTGGTGCTCAGTGCCCTGAGGAAAGACATATTAGGTAAATTCTCACACATATTGGGAAAATTCTGCAACCTGTTTCTTATGGAAATTCTGTTGTAAATAAAACAAGCTGATGTTGATTTTCAGGACTCAGCCCCCACCCAAACTGCCGGAGGGTGTGGCTCACAAGTTGTCCCAGAACTACTATGTGCATCGAGATGGCAGACGAGAGGTGAAGCCCCCAGAGGCAGTCTATGTTGCAGGACAGCGGTTCCTCTCGGATGGAGAGTGCCTTGATTGTGGACAGTGAGTGTGTTGTAGTCCTTGTTGAGATTGAGGGGGAAGAGCAGATTAGATTAACTTTGTCTGTCTGCTTGTGTTTGATTGTTTTGGGTTGACACCAATTACCTGCAGTAGGCATGGATTTGCATTGGACCTGGAGATGGGGGGAGGGGGGCGGGTGGGTGGGTCGGGTGGAGGACAATCTCCACTTTTTTCTATCGACTTGAAAAGGGGTGGGGCAGCTTATTTTTATAGCATTGAAAACTTTAGAAAACTCTCTAATAGTAAATCTAAAAGTTAAAAGACATGTTCTGAGAATATTGGAATTGGTGCACTTATTGAAGAAAAATGGCCACTCTAGAGAAAGTCAGTTCACCCACATTTTAGTCTTTAAGTGTTATGTTCACTTGAAATGTATACGTATAGCTTAATTTGTTTAGAATAGGCACTGGATGAGTTCATTAGCCAGCTTTTTAAGTCGCCAACTTTTTGATTGAAAATAAAATATCAAATTCAAAAACATTTTTTTTCAGGAATTTTCTAAGGCATTAGACGAATAATTGTGCTGAATTTCATATGTATAGCCTTTGCATAATGTTCATTTACATGATAAATACAAAGCTTCTTTCTTCCTGTTATATACATGTATGATCATGAAGCAAAAAAAAAAAGAAAAAGAAAAAACGTTCTGCAAGGTCCTACAGACAGCGATGTAAAACATCAAATTCATCATAATAAAGGAACTCATCAAGGTATTTAGTGACACCATACCACAGACACATATGTTTGTACGTGACACCAGGCACACAATCTGACTATTCCTCTCTCTCTCCTGATATGCACTCATGAGTCACCAATATGAGTGTAAATGTTTCTGAAAGTCATAAGTGAGCTCATATGATAGACTCTGCAATGAAATTTCATCTTGTTTATTTTACTGGGCATTTTATACATGTGTAAACATAATTTCACATCAGCTTTGCAAGTTAATTCTGCAGCTAACATTTCCATTTCTGCCTTATGTTTCAGCACTGGCCCGAAAAAGGCAAAAACCCCAGGACCTGCCTTCAACTGGGATTTAGAAAGACCAGATACACGATAAACGTGATAATTACCGGTACCACACACTGGTTACCTCCCTTCATCTGCTACATGTGCAAGCATAGTAGAGAGGTAACCAGTGTGTTAGCCACATAGCCATGCTGTTTAGTTATTTTGTACAATTAAGATTAAATGTGTATTCTGATCCTGCAACATTTCTCAGATACAGCTTTATGCTGTGCTAGCAACATCTGTCTCTGTCAGAAACAAAGATGGACTTCAGACATATATGCGGATGGTGTTAAATTCTGTGAGAAAAAAATAATAAAGACACAGCAAAAGCATTTGTTTTTTTGCTTAGTTCTCACTCTCTTTCTCACGCATACACACACATACACACACTGTTGTGTGCTATACAAGGGCCCATTTCACAAGTTTTGGAGGTGTTGCCTAATGACTAAAAAAAAGTACCAGTTGCAGGAGATGGATTGACCATGATAATTCAAGGGTAGTTCCAGATTAGCTTGGCGCCTTCAGCGCCAATCTAATCTGGCACTACCCTTGAATTATCATGGTCAATCAATCTCCTGCTTTGGGTACTCAGGGCTAAATGGGTTAAAAAGATCAGAGGCACTGCTGGGATCATTCTTTCAGAAAGAGGCCTATATTTTCAGTGACACCTGCAACTACAGGTACTTATGTGATTCTTCAAGCTGGTTGCAGCAGTTGGAGATGTGATCCAACCTCCCCTTACGTTACCATACAAGCATGCAGAAATTTATGTTGCTTTCTGACAAAGTCAATTCAGCGGGCATCAGAACTTTCATGTTCTCCATCAATTGCACACTGTGCTGATTAAAGCCAAAACTGGACCGACAGCCAAAGTGTACAGGCTGACAACACTAAGATTGTTTCATCAGAGATACATCAACTGGATGGGACCAGTCTCCCTGCAATTTCAGGGGCTCATGAGAATCTATGCCTCTTGCAGATTGAAGTTATTGACTAACTGAAAATATAAACCTTTGCTGCACTGATGTCAAATTTTACTACATTATCCGTACATCTTGGGTAGAAATTGCACCATAATTTATTGTTGCGCAGTCTATGTAAATTGCAATTTTACCCACAACAATTGCACCATACATTTGACATTGCGCAGTCTACATGTATTTAAACTTGTGATGCAATTTCAACCCATGACATATAGAAAGAGGCGTAAATTTACACCTTTGTTATTTTTTTTTAATAAGCATATTTATATAGCATAAAAAAATATATTTTTGAGTATACAAGTATGTAAATAATAAGGTGCTGAAGGCATTTATATAAGTTTGGGGGAAAAATCGTATAAATAACAAAGTTAACTGTGAAATAGAACAGACTGGGTATATTGGTTAGTTTGGGGTTTAATGTCGACGGCACCGAAGTGATAATGGACGGCCCTGACGGGCGAGTTTATGGGGGACGGGGAAATCTATTTCCTATGGAGTACGACCTGATCACTGATCAATTCGGTCGCACTGCAACTGTGGCACTTTGATTTACCAGGACCTTTCAACGGACATGCTATGGAACAAGCCCGTCCTTTTTCCCTGGATTATACTGGGTATATATTTCTACCCATGATGTGTAGAAAAGGTTCATAGAGTAGCCAGATCCTCACAAAGTCATCAACCTGACAACGGCGTCAGTTCATCACGTCAGATGCCAAGCTGGACAAGGAGCTTGACAGCAGGCTGGCAAAAGCGAACAGCGCTTTTGGGCGACTTTTCAAGCGGGTGTGGCACAATCA
Organism: Semisulcospira habei; assembly: GCA_036245525.1. Lineage (NCBI taxonomy): Eukaryota > Metazoa > Mollusca > Gastropoda > Semisulcospiridae > Semisulcospira > Semisulcospira habei. The sequence continues at coordinate 149,367,583 of BTPG01000005.1, read as the reverse complement.
ACAGCTGAAAACGGGCACCAAGATCAGTGTGTACAGAGCTGTCGTCCTCACCACCCTGCTGTACGGTTCCGAGTCCTGGGCCCTCTACCGCAACCAACTACGACTCCTCGAACGCTTTCACCAGCGCTGCCTGCGTACCATCCTGGGCATTCACTGGAGTGACTATGTCACCAACGTCGAGGTCCTTGAACAGGCAGAAACTATGAGCATCGAGGCTTTGTTGCTGCGGACACAGCTTCGCTGGGCGGGGCACGTCTCCAGGATGGAGGATCATCGCCTACCCAAGATCACTCTGTTCGGCGAGCTTGCTACTGGACACCGTGACAGAGGGGCACCAAAGAAGAGATACAAAGACGGTCTCAAGAAGTCACTTAGTGCCTGCCAAATCGACCACCGCCAGTGGTCTTCGCTTGCTGCGGACCGTGACACCTGGCGCTCCACCATCTACAAGGCAGCCGTCTCCTTTGAGGACTCTCGCAGAGCTAACCTTAAGGACAAACGGCTCAGGAGAAAAAACCGAGTTGCCGTAACTCAGAACCCTGACCAGACCTTCCCCTGCAGCCACTGCGGTCGAACCTGCCTGTCCCGGATTGGCCTCCGCAGCCACGAAAATGCCTGCAGACGACGTGGGCAAGCCCTATAGAATCTTCGTTCGCGAAGTCAAGCCAAGAGATTTCTACCCATGACGTGTAGAAAAGGTTCATAGAGTAGCCAGATCCTCACAAAGTCATCAACCTGACAACGGCGTCAGTTCAGCTATATTAAACAGGTTTCTTAAGAGCAGCCTCTTATTGCTAATGATGATTTGTCGATAAATCATGTTCTCAGTGTTGTGCCAATTAAAACTTCTCTACCATTCTTTTCACAATCTATGTGAGTAGGCGCAGGTCACAGAGGTTTTCTACTGCCCCTTGGGGAACTTTCCTATGCCAGTAGTACAAAGAAGAAGAATTTAGTAAAGCTAATTTGATGTTCAAACTTCATGAGTTAGCCCTATTGTGCAGCGTCATGTTATTTAAGGCACAGTAAGAACATTTCTAATGAAAATAGGCTGAACTATTGATCTTTTATTGCATGGAGCAGGTCGCTTCAGTTAACTCTTTTCATCCTGATACACAGTCCTTTCTGCTTGAAATTAATTTGACTATGATAGTTCAAGGGTGGTGCTAGAATAGCTTGGCGCCTGAGGCGCCAAGCTATTCTGGCACCACCTTTGAACAAAAATGTTTGATATATCTCTGTAATCTGTAATGTAGCCTTCGTAGGACACTAAGCAAATTTTAAAAAAAATAAAAAAATCATCCTCAGGATGTAATGGATTAAAGCGATCTGCTTCAGACAATAATTTATGGGCCAGTAATAGTTCACATGACAACACCGGTTATGGACAAAAGATCGAAAGACAAAAGATCAAAATTCAGCAACACTAATGATGATCGAATGATGAAGGGATAAGATAGAACTGAGTTTTCGTGTGACATAAGATCGAAAGGTTTGTATGCTGACCAGTCTGAATACACTAGCCAGATTCAGAACAAAAATTTGAAGAACATTTCTAAAACAGGACAATTCATTAAATAACAATTTCATAGACATGACATATCATAGAACAGCAGACTCGTAGACACGTCAATTCGTCGAACTGTCATTGTGCTTATGGACCGATAATTCGGCTAAGTGTAGTCTGAAACAAACGGTCAGTAAAAACCGTTGGTAGAGTTGTGTGTATGTGTTCATTTGTGTATCTGTATGTGAGTTCATATGTCGGGGCTGAATAAAGAAATGAATACTGTTCACATGAAGACACATATGCTGCCCATTGCCAATGCTTTGTGTATGTGTAAACAGTGGTGTACTCTTGTTTGCTAATTAAGTTTTAACACTTCAGTCATGATGTAAGAGCATTTCTTTTGGCACCATTGTTAGGACATGTGGCCATGACTGACACATAACCAGCTGAACATGTCACCAGCTGAACAATATACGCAACATACTGTGACCATACTCAGGAGGGATGCAGTTATAGCAGTTTAAAGAATTTTGGGCCCAGGGAGGGGGGAGGGTGGGGGGGGGGGCAGTGATCTCCCCCAATTGGCCTCCTCCCCCAGATCCACCCGTGTTAACAGTACAACAAATAAACATCAACTTAAAACTATATCTCTAAAATTTGTATTTGCCAAGATCCGCCCCTGTAAACAGTACAATGAATAACGATAAACTTAGAGCTATATCTATAAAGTTTGCATTTGCCCCTATTCATATACACAGGTTTGCCTTTTTGCCTTTCATTTCTGATACTTGGACAGCACAGGTATTTTTCATACGCATACAGATAAACTGTGCAGGTATTACTTAGTTTTCCCATTCATGACCATTTCCTGTCGATGGAGAGCGAACGGAGGCCAGTCAGCTTGTATAAAATGCCATCTTGCCCAAAAGACAAGTTGACTCTGCAAGGAAAGGGTTCAAGTCACCCAGTATACGATTATTATATTCACAAACCAGATAGGTGAGGCTAGCGCTGGCAGAATTGTCAGTACTCAAACCAAGGGGAATCACAGCGCTGGACAGACAACAGTTAGATCCCCTGCCCCCGCCTATCAGGCACCCAATCGCCAGCCCACAGAGATTATTATATTGATTGCTTGTTCTTATATTGTGCGTGGTGTTTGTTTGTGTGGTTTCATAAGTTTGTGTTCATTGTCTTTTTGCATCAAATAGACGCCTTCTTACTGCAAAATCCCACATACGGCATTTTGTTGTAATATACCAAACATCTACTTACTGCAAAACCCATTGTAATGGAATTTTGTGGTAAATTGAATGAGGTTTAGTCTAAATATATTGGGTTTTGCAGTAAATTGATGTTTAGTCTATTAACCTCAAGGTCACGTTATACATTTAAATTCAGGCAGTGCAAGGGCCGGTGTTTTAAAAAATAATTTTTGCCTTGTTTGAAAATTTGTAGTAGGGCTAAATGTTGAAATTTGCTGGAAATTTCTAGTTAGATGAGAGGAGACATGTTTGGTGCTTTGATTCATACCATCATGAGCTTATTCAGTAGAAAATTGTGGACCTATGTTGAGTTGCCGTTGACGTAGTGATTTGAGGGGCACGCTGATTTCAACTGTGCTTGGGTGTGGGGTTGGTAAGGAATCGGGTTCATAGCCAAGAAATGAGACTGTCAATGTTCTGTTTTTATTGTTATTTTGTGCATGGCAAATGTGCAGCTGGTGGGCGGTAGTGTTTTTTAGGGGATTGAAATATTAAGGGATGCCTGTGACTGACTATGGCTAAGAGACTGGACAGTACGGAAACACGACTGTGTACCGTGGCCTCAAAGCCCAATAACGAGGATTTTACTAAAATAAAATAAACGGCTAATTACTGCAAAAATCAAATATGGGAGTTTGCAGTAAAGAGACCAACGGGTGAACACAGGGGCAGGACTGTTCCCGGACAGGAGGTGCTCATTTTGTTGGCACCATTCAAATCTATATTAGCTGTGTGGTACTATTCATGATTTGTCACAACTGTTAATCCACCACTCCTTAACTAATAGGGGCACTGATCTTTAAAGCAAATCCCCGTAACCTACGCAACAGCACTGCACTGTCTTGGGCGGGTTGACTCTGGTCTTGGATAGATGACTGATATTTGGGCGAGTTGACCCTTAACCTTGGCGAGATGGCGTATGGGCGAGTTGATCGGCACTCGAACCTGGCAGAACCTCGCGGCCTGCAGGCTCACTAATTTGTAAACACTGCGCCATTCTAAATTCGTTTGCTTATATATATATATATACACACACACCATTGTATTTGACTATCAGGGTGCAGTCCCCTGACTCACACGAACCACAACTTTCGGCTGGTAAGCCATTTCTTTGGGTTTTATGTTACTCGGTTTAGCATTATTAGCTGTGTACTTCGTATTCATCAATTGGGAATGCCTGTTGCTGTCGGCCCTCTTTAATTATATTTTCCTAAAAAGAAAATGTACCGTGTGCAGTGTCTCACAGCTGCAACAGCAAGCTAGACCAGTGTGGTTCATTTTGATTGCTCTCTCCACCATAAACTACATTTCAACCCTGTGCGTATCGGTAGCGGGTTTTGTCGCGATGCTGAAACCGCTACTGACACCCTAAGGATTAAAAGTTTTGCAGTCACTGTTGAGGCAGTTACTACCTTATTTTATAGGCACGATTGCAAGTTGAAACAATTATTTTTAGATTAACTAATAACTGTCGACTTTTTTTTAAAGGGAATACCAGTGAATATTAACCCTTATCATTCGAAATACACCAGTGTGTGAAATACGTTTGACTAAAATAGTTCAAAGGTAGTGCCAGAATAGCTTAGCGCCTCTAGGCGTCAAGCTATTCTTGAAACCACCCTTGAACTAAAGCCAATGGTCTATATCCTTATCTGTAAGTACTAGAAGTAGAATTTAGCTTGCATATATGGCAGTGTACAAGTTTAAAGCTTTTAGCCTCAGTATGATATGGGTTAAAGGGGTCCATATCACAGGCTGACAGGCCAATCTCTGCACTCTAGTACAAAACACTTGCAGAGTGTAAAGTATGCACTTAAAAAAGAAGATGGCACCCTTGCTGTAGCATATCATGAAAAAACAGCAACCTTGAATAAATTTTTCGCAAGTGTATTTGTGAAAGATAATTTGAGTAATGTTCCATTGCTTGGTAGAGGCTCAAAATCGAATGGGTTCACAATAACAGATATCATAATAACTCCTGATATTGTCAAGAAAAAAATAAAAGAAATCCTTTCAAAGCTCAAGGTCCAGGCTGTATCCCTCTCAGAGTTTTACAAGAGTTGTGTAATGAGTTGGCAGAACCACTTTGCACTTTATTTACATATTCCCTTAAATCAGGTATTGTGCCACAAGACTGGCGAACCGCAGAGGTAAGTGCTATTTTTAAAAAAAGGTTCTAGGTCAGATGCAAGAAACTACAGACCAGTAAGTGTAACGTGTATAGTATGTAAAGGTTTAGAGTCTATAGTCCAAGACGAGATCGTTAATCATTTTACTGTGAATAATATGTACACTGAATGCCAACATGATTTCAGAAAGAAACGATCATGTGTTACTCAATTACTACAGGTCATGGATGATATAACTTCCTTACTTGACCAAAAAAAAACCAGTTGACATCATATACTTAGACTTTAGAAAAGCATTTGACACTGTTCCTCATGAAAGGCTTCTTCAGAAGGTAGAGGCCTATGGTGTATGTGGAAACATTTCCAACTGGATAAGAAGTTTCTTAAATGAAAGAGAACAAGTGGTAAAGGTTGGAAACGCAAAATCAGACAAAATAAAGGTGCTGAGCGGTATACCTCAAGGAAGCATCCTAGGACCTATATTATTTACTATATTTATATATGACTTGCCAGACTGTGTTAATAGCATGTGCAAAATATTTGCAGATGATACTAAAATCTATAAATGAATTGAGCAATAACGACGTGTTGCAGTATGATTTGGATCACTTGCAAGAGTGGTCTGACACATGGGATTTGCATTTTAATGTAGATAAATGCAAGGTCTTGCATGCTGGAAGGAACAGTCCTGAACATGATTATTTGATGAAAGTTAACAGTGGCATTAAAAAGGTGGTATCCTGTGAGGAGGAAAGAGACTTAGGTGTTGTTTTTGATAAAGTTCTGTCATTGTTCATCCCCAAAAAATGATGTAGGTTACTTAGTATCTGTCTCCCATGTAATTGTGCACATGATGAGGTAATTTGTTTTATGTCTGCATGGCCACTTCAGTGAAGAACTAATTACTTTACTTTTACTCCCAGGGTATAGGCCGTCGACGAGAGACCTCCAGCGACTCCTGTCCTGTGCTTCTCCTTCGATTTTACTCCAGGTGGTTCCCAGTCTTTTGATGTCTGCTTGGAGGTCTCGACGCCAGGTGTTTCTTGGCCTGCCTCTTTTCCTCTTTCCCTGGGGGTTCCATGACAATGCCTGCTGGGTGATACTGGAAACTGGGTTTCTCAGACTGTGACCAATCCATCCCCATCTTCTTTGCCCAATTTCATCCTCTGCTGTTATCTGCTGTGTTCTCTCCCAGAGTCTGATGTTGCTGATCTTCTCTGGCTAGTGGATTTTCAAGATTCTTCTAAGACAACTGTTTGTGAAGGTCTGTACTCTGTTGACTGTGGTTTTGGCAACCTCTCAGTCTTTTCTCCATATAGGAGAACTGCTTTTACGTTTGAGTTGAAAATCCAGACTTTGGTGTGTTGTGACAGCTCTCTGGAACTCCACACTTTTTCAACTGGAGAAAGGCTGCTCTTGCTTACTGATTCGTTCTCTGACATCTGCATCAGTTTTGCCCTTTTTGTCGATGATGCTCCTGAGATAGGTGAAGGTCTCCACCTCCTCCAACGGGGTGCCAGCAAGCAAGACTGGTTCTTCACTGGTTGCGTTCAGCCTCATTGTCTTCGTTTTCTGCTTGTGGATGGTGAGGCCCACTTGGGACGAGATGTCAGCAAGTCTCGTGGTCTTGTCCTGCATTTGTTGACTAGTGTGGGACAGTGAAGCCAAGTCGTCTGCAAAATCGAGGTTGTCATGTTGTGTCCACGGTGTCCACTGTATTCCGCTTCTTTTCTGCTTGGTGGTCCTCTTCATGACCCAGTCTATGGCCAGTAGGAAGAGGAACTTACTTACTTACTTACTTACGCCTGTCACCCCTACCCGGGTATAGGCCGTCGACGAGAGACCTCCAGCAACTCCTGTCCTGTGCTTCTCCTTCGATTCTACTCCAGGTGGTTCCCAGTCTCTTGATGTCTGCTTGGAGGTCTCGACGCCAGGAGTTTCTCGGCCTACCTCTTTTCCTCTTTCCCTGGGGGTTCCATGACAATGCCTGCCTAGTGATACTGGAAGCTGGCTTTCTCAGACTGTGACCGATCCATCCCCATCTTCTTCGCCCAATTTCATTCTCTGCTGTTATCTGCTCTGTTCTCTCCCAGAGTCTGACGTTGCTGATCTTCTCTGGCCAGTGGATTTTCAAAATTCTTCTAAGGCAACTGTTCATGAAGGTCTGTACTCTGTTGACTGTGGTTTTTGTCAATCTCCACGTCTCTGCTCCATATAGGAGAACTGCTTTTACATTGGAGTTGAAAATCCGGACTTTGGTGTGTTGTGACAGCTCTCTGGAACTCCACACTTTTTTCAACTGGAGAAAGGCTGCTCTGGCTTTACCGATTCGTGCTCTGACATCTGCATCAGTGCCGCCTTTTTTGTCTATGATGCTCCCGAGATAGGTGAAGGACTCCACCTCCTCCAACGGGGTGCCAGCAAGCAAGACTGGTTCTTCCCTGGTTGCGTTCAGCCTCATTGTCTTTGTTTTCTGTTTGTGAATGGTGAGGCCCACTTGGGACGAGATGTCAGCAAGCCTCGTGGTCTTGTCCTGCATTTGTTGATGAGTGTGGGACAGTAATGCCAAGTCGTCTGCAAAATCGAGGTCGTCAAGCTGTGTCCACAGTGTCCACTGTATTCCACTTCGTCTGTGCTCTGTGGTCATCTTCATGACCCAGTCTATGGCCAGTAGGAAGAGGAACGGAGACAGCAGACACCCCTGCCTGACACCAGTTCTGACCTGGAGCTCTCTGGTGAACTGCCCTTCGTGGATCACGCGACATGTCATGCCATCATAGCTGCTCTTGATCAGGCGGACGAGCTTTGTGGGTACACCGTAGTGTCGTAGGAGTTTCCACAGAGTCTCTCGGTCCACGCTGTCAAATGCTTTCTCATAATCCACAAAGTTGACGTACAGCGGGGAGCTCCACTCCAGAGACTGTTCCACGATGATGCGGAGAGTGGCGATCTGGTCTGTACATGATCGGTTCTTCCTGAATCCTGCTTGCTGGTCTCTCAGCTGGGGGTCAACGGAGCTCTTCATTCTCTCTAGGATGATCCTGTTGAAGACCTTTCCTGGTACTGACAGCAAGGTGATTCCTCTGTAGTTGGAACACTTGCTGAGGTCGCCTTTCTTGGGAAGCTTGATTAGGTACCCCTCCTTCCAGTCAGCTGGCATCACCTCCTCTTCCCAGATCTTTCCAAACAGTTGGTACAGCATCTCAACTGTTGTCTCTAGGTCTGCTTTCAGAGACTCCGCTGGGATGCCATCTGGCCCTGCTGCTTTGCCATTCTTCAAAAATGCCACTGCTTTTCTGATCTCTTCCCGGCTGGGTCTGTCACAGCTGATGGGTAGGTCGGTCTCTGCCGGCTGGATGTCGGGGGGGTCGGGTGGGCTAGGTCTGTTCAGTAACTCTTCAAAATACTCGGCCCATCTGTCGAGTTGGTCTGCTCTGTCTGCAATAGGCTTGCCTTCTTTGTCTTTTACTGGTCTTTCTGTATGGCCATACTTACCCGACAATCTTCTGGTAATGTCGTAGAGCTGTTTCATGTTGCCGCTGCCTGCTGCCTTTTCTGCCTCTGCTGCCAGGCTGTCTGTGTAGGCCCTCTTGACTGCCCTGATACTCCTCTTTACCTCGCGGTTGGCTTCCGAGTATTCCCCCTGTGCCCTTACTTTGGCTGCTCTCGTGCGACTGTTGTTGACCGCTGCTTTCTTCTGCTTCCTCGCTTCTATCTTCTTCAAGGTCTGTGCCGACAGCCAGTCCTTGTGGTGGTGTTTCCTGAACCCTACAGTGAGGAAGAGGAACGGAGACAGCAAACACCCCTGCCTGACACTGGTTCTGACCTGGAGCTCCCTGGTGAACTGCCCTTCGTGGATCACGCGACATGTCATGCCATCATAGCTGCTCTTGATCAGGCAGACGAGCTTTGTGGGTACACCGTAGTGTCGTAGGAGTTTCCACAAAGTCTCTCGGTTCACGCTGTGAAATGCTTTCTCATAATCCACAAAGTTGACGTACAGCAGGGAGCTCCACTCCAGAGACTGTTCCACGATGATGCAGAGAGTGGCGATCTGGTCTGTACATGATCGGTTTTTCCTGAATCCTGCTTGCTGGCCTCTCTGCTGGGGGTCGATGGAGCTCTTCATTTTCTATAGGATGATCCTGTTGAAGACCTTTCCTGGTACTGACAGCAAGGTGATTCCTCTGTAGTTGGAACACTTGCTGAGGTCGCCTTTCCTGGGAAGCTTGATTAGGTACCCCTCCTTCCAGTCAGCCGGTATCACCTCTTCCTCCCAGATCTTTCCAAACAGTGGGTACAGCAGCTCTACTGTTGTCTCTAGGTTTGCTTTCAGAGCCTCCGCTGGGATGCCATCTGACCCTGCTGCTTTGCCGTTCTTCAAAAATGCCACTACCCTTCTGATCTCTACCTGGCTGGGTTTGTCACAGCTGATGGGTAGGTCAGTCTCTGCTGGCTGGATGTTTCAGGGGTTGGGTGAGGTGGGTCTGTTCAGTAACTATTCAAAATACTCGGCCCATCTGTCGAGTTGGTCTGCTCTGTCTGCAATAGGCTTGCCTTCTTTGTCTTTTACTGGTCTTTCTGTATGGCCATACTTGCCTGACAATCTTTTGGTAATGTCGTATAGCTGTTTCTGCCTCTGCTGCTAGGCTGTCTATGTAGGCCCTCTTGTCTGCCCTGATACTCCTCTTCACCTCGCGGTTGGCTTCCGAGTATTCCTCCTGTGCCCTTGCTTTGGCTGTCTTCTTGTTGTCTCTGTGCGGCTTTTCTTTAACTTGAGCTTTATTCTTAAGGTAAGCAGATGGTGGTCTGAGGCGACATCCACTCCCTCCTCACCCGAACATCTTGAAGGGATCTTCTAAATTTCTTTGCTAATGCAGATACTATGGTCTATTTGGTTCTCTGTAGTATGGTCAGGTGAGACCCAAGTTGCTTTGTGTATTCTTCTGTGTGGGAAGATGCAGCCTCCAATGACAAGTCTGTTTAGAGCATAAAAGTCTACGAATCTCTTCCCCGTTCTCATTCAATCCCCCCTAGTCCATGTCTCCCCATCACCTCTTCGTATCCGGTGTTGTCCTCCCCTATTTTGGCATTAAAATCGCCCATGACGATGGTGATGTCTCGCTCTGCACATTTGTCCACAGCACTCTGGAGTCGGTCGTAGTTCACTTCCTCGTCACTGTCATTAGTGGGCGCATAACACTGGATGACGTTGAGCTTAATCTTTTTCCTGGTTCTAAAGGCTGCTGTGATAATTCTTGGCCCAAGAGGTTCACAGCCCATCAGCACTCTCTGTGCCACTGGTGACAGCATGAATGCTACACCTTCTGTATGGGGTTGCATTCTCCTCTTCATGTCCAAAATACAGAATCATATCCTCACTTGTCAGCCTTTCCTGACCGGACTGCGTCCATCTGGCTTCACTGTTACCTAGCAGGGCAAGGTTGTACTTTTGCATTTCCGCTGCAATCTGGGCGGCCTTCCCGCTCTGGTACATGGTCTTGACATTCCATCTGCCCATGATTGTGTCCCTGGATAGAGAGAGGTGGCTCGGTCTTGTGGCTTCCAAAGACTTCCGGCTTTCACCACACAATGTCATAAATCTTCTGGTAGAAGAACCTTCCTCTTCCAGGAAAGGAATTGCTGTTGGTCTATTTGTCAGCATTTCTGTAGCTATTTCCTTATTTGCAGGGTGGGGAAGCTACCCCCACGCCCAACCCCCTTACTAGGAGGACCAGGGGTTTTCTGTTGGGGTCTCCTTCCCTTACACCATGTTGGTTCACGACACCTTATTTTATTCGGTGCACCCCTCTCGCGAGGGACCCCATATCCACCACCCAGGGGACACGCCTCAACGCCGTATGGTCCCAGCACGAGGGAAGAACTAATTGAGTTACACAACAAAAAACCCCACAAAAAACCCACAGTTTATGTGAAGAAATAATTACAAAAACTGTTGCGAACCTCTCATTTTACTCCTCTTACCAGAGCCGGGCTGCAAAGGCTGGGTAGACAACATTATTTCATGTGAATTTAGTTGGATGTAAGCCACTAAGTGTGTTAGTAATTAAACACTTTGTCTTTACGAAGTGTATCACAACTTTCTCTTAAGAAATTATTGCATGCAAATGTGATTCACAAGCATTGAAAATGCACTATAGCCATTGGGACTAACATCAATCCAAATGAAATCTGTGAGTACAATTTTTTTTATGGTAGCCTGAACGATTTTGTGTGTGTTTCTGTTGTGGAATTTACATTCATCATTTGGGCTCTCCAAAACATGACTTTACCTCACCCATCAAGAAATCTCGCATTTGACAACGGGTGAGTGGATTTAGTTCTCCCTGAACTCCAGGGACCTGCATGAACACAGGTATTAACCCGCATGTGCATCTGACCACTGGTGAAAAGTGGATGCATGCACAGAGTGTTCTGCATGGGTATCTAATAGTTGAAAATGAATACATGTTTGACAGTGCACTGCTACACGTGAGGGATGTCAGATGGCTGGGGAAACAGCTGCAGCGCCTACGACCACTGACCACCTGGGTTGTGAGCATTATGACAGAAACTGTGCACTGATTGTAAGTGAAAGAGCTCGGCTTGCTTAACATCCTCCCTGCCAACGGATGTGAATTCCGTTTCTGTAGTCTGTGTTCACTTAACGACCAAAAGCCACAACTGTCCCAAGAGTATGGATACACAGTGGTCTCAGCAAGAGGCATAGATCCTCACGAACCCCCACAGTTGCGGGGACTCATGAGGATCTATGCCTCTTGTAGTTAGATGTGTTCATTTTTTCTCCAGCAGTGAGACAATAGGGTGGTCACTGTCTAAGTGAATCCCAGTAAAAAACTTTTTGCGAACTGAAGCCTTAAAAAAGGTCGGGCGTGCCCCTTTAAGATTTTTCTTCTGCTAGAGGATGGTGTGCACACAGAAAAGTGTGCTATGCCTGCACGAAAATTTACTTTAGAGACTAGGTATGCCCACATGTAGGGAAGATCACCCATAATTTCAGACTGTAAATACATAAAAACCGATATTACCTTTGGAAAGAGTACATAAAAACGTGCGGTGATGCAAAATTTCAAAGCTCTATCTTTTATAGTTATGAAAAAAAAAAAATCACAATGTGGAGAAAATGAGGTGATTTGCCCATTGCATAAAATGCCAAGTTTAGGATCACACAACTACATAATCTATAGATTGTACCAGTGACTTGTTTACAGCTCCTATAAAGGTATACTTTAGAAGATGTAATAATAATAATAATAGAGATTTGTTAAGCGCTTATTCTAAAAGTAGCTCTAAGCGCTGATACAATGAAAAGGCTAACAGTTAACATGCACACACACACACACACACGCATGCACGCACGCGCATGACAGTGGTGATGAATTGTGCATGGCTGGGAAAATGAACTAGTAAAATGCGGCGTTGTAGAGGTGGGTTTTGAGAAGTGATTTGAATGAGGAGAGCGTTTGACAGTTATGGACAGGGGCGGGGAGGCTGTTCCAAGTGGAGGGGCCAAGATGGGAGAAGGCACGACCGCCACATGTTTTACATTTGAAATTGGGAAGGCAAAATTTACATGTGTCGGAGGAAGAGCGGAGGGTGCGAGATGGAGTATACAGATGGAGTAAGTCAAGAGATATAAGCAGGAGAAGTCAGGCTGAGAGTTAAAGCACATGCAGGACAATTTATACAGGATGCTTTCTTGTACGGGCAGCCAATGGAGTTTTTTAGGGGCGGGGCAGATATGGTGATGCTTATGCACACACAGAACTAAACAGGCAGCACTGTTTTGCACTCTCTGCAGTTTATCTACCTGGGTTTTAGACAGGCCGGAAAGGAGGGAGTTACAGTAGTCTAACCGTGATAAAACAAAGGAGAAGACCAGGGTGGCAGTTGCTTCTGGCATCAGATACTAACACTGTTAATGAGCCAAAGTTCATTAAAAGCTGATCTGTACATAAGACTAACATACTTATCCATTTTGAGGTCTCTGTCAATGAAAACACCAAGGTTTTTGACACTGTCAGAGAAAGTGATTTGATTTTGACAGAGATATGACTGGGAAGACAGGACAACTGCGAAGGACGCACACCAGCTGTGATAAGCATGGACTCTGTTTTACCATCATTTAGCTGGAGTTTATTGCTAATCATCCAGTCTTTAACTTCAGTCAGACAGTTTTCCATGTTGGAAATTAAACGACCAGCTTCAGGAATGGGACCATAATCGTGCAACTGTGTGTCATCAGTGAACATATGATGTCTAACAGAGTACTTTGAAAAAAATAGTAGCTAACGGCTGCATATATAGAATGAAGAAAATCAGCCCGAGCACAGAACCTTGGGGCATGCCAAAAAGTAGTGGGGCTGGGGCAGAGTGACAACCGTTGGCAGAGACAACTAGATGCCGGTTTGTGAGATATGACACCATCCAGAGTAGAGCACGGTCAGAGAAGCCATAGTCAAAGTGAAGATGAGACAGAAGAATGGAATGATCGATAGTATCAAAGGCTGCGGACAGATCGAGGAGAGTCAGGACAGACAGCTCATTATTATCAGCAGCGCAAAGGAGATCGTTTAAGATTCTAAGCAGGGCAGTTTCAGTGGAGCGACCAGGTAAGTATGCGGATTGGAAGGGATGTAGGAGAGAATTTTCTTGGAGGTGCTTTTCAACATCTGAGATAAAACAACCTTCTCAAGGATTTTAGAAATAAAGAGATGGTGGAGATAGGTCTGTAAATTTGCAGTACATTAGGATCAAGGTTTGGTTTCTTTAGCAGTGTACCATCCTAAAAATGGTTAAAAAATCAACGGCGAACAGCACGCTTTACTACACTAGCAGTCAACACTCGGGCTATTTTCTGTGAAGCACGGGTAGCAGATTGCTGGACCCCAGCTAAATCTTCCTGCCATTGGAATGGGTCGGTCTATTGTACATGGCTGGGGAAATAGACTAGTAAAAGGCAGTGTTGTAAAGGTGGGTTTTGAGAAGTGATTTGAAGGAGGGGAGCATTTGACAGTTATGTACAGGCTGTTGCAAGAGGTGGGGCCAAGATGGGAGAAGGCACGACCGCCACGTGTACCAGTAAGCTGATATCTATGCGCATGGCTCATCCTATCTTGTTTTCTTCTCCTTAATTTGACGTCCTGTTTAAATAATTTTTAAAATAAATTATATGTATGCGTACACTTTGTCTGTTGACAGGCCCCCTGCTGCCTAAAGCAGTACACTTGCCGTATTTGTCATGATGACGAAGAGGACCATGAAATGGACCGACATAAAGTCTCCCACGTTGTCTGCTTGAAGTGCAGCCTTGAGCAAGAGGTAAAGGTCATGAGGCAGGCAGGGCAGGCCGTTCCATTGATAACTGATGCATTTATCCTAGAACAAAATATTTAATGCTAGGACTAAATAATATATCATAGGACCAGGATTTGCACAGGGCCATAAAAGGCCCTAACATTGTAAGACAAAAATTAGGGGCCCCGAAAAGGCCCTAAAAATGAAAACGAGGTGGCTGGAGGCCCTAAAAGGCCCTGAAAATGTAAAAGCCTGAGAAAAAAAAAGTTTTTCAACAGAAAAAAAAAATTGGGAGAAATCAATCGGAAAGGAAAATCGTTTGCAAAAGTCAAACCCATTGCCGATCAGTCTCGAAGTTTAGTCAGTCAAGTGAAGTAACTCTCTATGTCAAAGTCAAGTGCCGCCATCAGTCTTCACGTGTTCATTGTTGCCGGTCTTTTTTTCATATTACATTTGTTTTAGTTTTCTTTAATCAAAATTCATCAGAGACATGGGTTAGTGCGTGTTCCAAGATTCGTGGCTAGATACATCTGACTATAAGCTCTGGCTTCGTTGAGATAGCTACAAGTACAAGTTTTATTGTACTCTGTGCAAGAAGGGATTTGAGCTAGGAAAGATGGGTGAAGGAGCCCTTGCGATTCAAAAGAAAGGGAAGAAACATTCTAACTTGGAGAAGGCGAGTGCTACAGCAGCAGTGTCTTTGGATATGTTTTTTTTTTGGACGGAATTGTGGCAGTGGTCAAGCCTCATGTAGTAAGTCAACTAATTCTGAGCCTGAGACCCTTGTGGATACTGGTTCTTGTACTAGTTCTGGCGCCTCTACTACAAATTTTTGTGCCCCTACTGCTACTTCCAGTGGCTCAAATATGGCTTAATAACACAAAGACCAATGTGCTGAAGGCAGAGATAATGTGGACAATGAAAGTGGTGAACAGCCACTATAGTTACAAGTCTTGTGAAGACAATGGCGTACTATTTTCAGCGATGTTTTTGATAACAAGGTCGCTGAGAACTACAAGTGCGGTGAGAGGAAGACTTCGTATCTAACCTGCTTTGGGATTGCTCCATATTTCATGTCCCTACTCAAGAAGAAAGTGAAGGCAGAGCCAACGTATGTACTTTTGTTTGATGAGAGTTCTGTGTACTAAAAAAAAGTTGCAGGCTAAAAGTAACAGAGAAAATAGTCTTAAGACAGACTACAAGCTGTGTATATTATAGGTTTTGTGTTTTTTGTAGAGTTACTTTGACTGTATTGTTAGTGTATTAAAGGTCATGTATTGTTAGTGTATTATAGTTCGAGTGTGTGCTGATTCAGTGCACTGTTCTCTCCCCTCAACCTGAAAAAGTGTTTGCTAGTAGACCAGGGACAAGGCAGACAAAGCAAGATTTTTCTTCTTCGTCTTGTGATTGAGAAGTTTAAGATTTCCATGTACCTTGACTGTACTGCAAGAACAATGTGTTTACTCCAGCCAGTGTAAGAAATTTATGCATTTGTAATGACTAGGACAATTTACTTGAAACATAAATGAAACTGAGAAAGTGATTAAGTGCTTGCTGGATAAGGATTTGTATTGGAGAAGAAATGTCTATGGACACCATTTGGTAAATTTTATTTTATTTTATTCTGTATTTTAGTGTGTTGTGATAGCCCTATTTTGTTTTTATTTTTAGATGTTAAAACTGGCCCTAAAAGGCCCTAATTTTTGTTTGCTCAAAATACATTACCGATGGCATTACTATGTGGAATATACCCCTTAATTACCCGATTTCAGCCTAAGCACCCTTGTGTGTACCTATACGACGAGGGGCATAACTCAGAGAGTTGTATCCAAGTGACCGGTTAGTCTCCCCTCCCTCCATCTGGTCACGTGAGCCGTGTATTCCCGCCGGTTGTACCCTTAGCTTCACCGTGAACGGTTCACTGGCTTCAGCCTCTCTGTTGGATTTTTCTACTACTATACTATGTGGCAAGCTTCGCTAGTGGCTAGAAGATGGTGAGGTAAGGCCTTGGGTTATGCCTATGAGTAAACGGACTGTTTTCGGCGCCGTCGGCATATACCGTGGAAATGTTTTGAATTTTCCGTCAAGTTTGGGCTTAGCCCTCGACCGGTTTGGGAGTACTGTTCACGGGGCCCTTCGTTGTGTGCCCCGCGCCGTTGCTTCATGGCTTCTGCTTTGTGTTACAGCACTCAGCACCGCACCTGCAGGAGATGCGAAGGATTCCAGTGGCCGACGGACTCTCATACACTGCATCTTCCCTGTTCCGGCTGCTCCTCGGCCCGTACTTTTACTCATTGTGCTACGTGGAAGGAGCGGAAGTGGTCACAGCTTTGGGAGTTCTATCAGCGACGCCGCCCGGGGGCTAAGGATTCTACCACGCCATGGACAGTGACAGGTCAGTGCGTAGCATTAAAGCTCCTTTAGCCCCCGCGCCACCCAGATCTCCGTGCCATTGTGCAACCTCGGAGATTGTGGGTCCCGCTTCCCGCCAGACTCTGGACTCGGTCCCGTTTAGCCCTCTCATAGTGATGGCCGGGAGAGTCCACCCCATCTCGCATGGTCCTTCGCAAGGACTGGCCGAGAGACCTTTGCCAGTCTCGCATGGTCCTCCGCAAGGGGCGGCCGAGAGACAGAGTGTCATGACACGGGTTCTTTTCGACTAATTTTGTAGGGAAGTAAGTTTAGAGGGGTGACAGGATTAGTTAGTCACCGGGTAGCGTTAGCATAGGTGTCTAATATTTGGCCTGTACAAATTTGCTGCCGTGCGAGAGTTTGCAGGTCGGCGTAACGCACGTGATCCCCCGGTCTCCGTGATCGGGTGGTTATTGTTTGACATGGAGTTTAAATCACATGATTTACTGAGCGTTTTTTGCTAAACTAACGTTATCCAAATTGTTAGACAGTCGCTTTTCCAACTGCGAACGAGTCGGTCATTTTTCCAGCAGTCTCCTAGGGTGGTCTTTCAGGCGTGGTTCACTATTTGCTGAAGGCCACAAGCAGCTGTGTCGTTCTTTTGCATTGGCTCTGCGATACGTCTTTGGTCTTTGGTCGTCATGGAGCCGGTGTCCGAAGAAGGAGAAGAGAAGAAGAGCTGCGACGACTTTACCCCTGGCTTGTCTTGTCCTTGTTTGTCTTCGTCCTAGCCGGGGCGTCTTCACGGATGACAGTACACGCAACAATTTTTTAGTGGCCATTTGCTCGGGAGGTTTGTTTGTGTTTGCTTGTTCTGTTATTTTTATTATTTTGGTTAGCGTGTATTGGGGGGGCAAGTGTAAGAATAGAATGTAGAAGTGAATGTTATCTGTTGTAGTTTGTAGTATTTAGCGTCGGAGGGTGAATTCGGAAGTGCGTGTAAATATGTATTTTGTTGAGGTTGAATTTGTGGGAGAGAGGTGAAGGGAATTTAAAAGACGGCAATTAAAGTTGCGGGAAGGGTGATGTGATTATCTTGTTTCTTTTGTTAGTTGTTTATATGTGTATTTTTGCACCTGTGTTTTAGTGCATCCTAATCCAATGGTTCAAATTCAATGGCCTAAAGCTTAAAGAACTAACCGGCTAAGTCTGCCACCCTGCTGTGATACTGAGTGGAGGCTGACTGTCACTCCGTCTTGTAGGGCTACGACGCCGTACCTGGGTGCTGTTGCAGTGTTGCGGCATGCCTCGTGTTTAGTCAGGTTCGGTCGTCCCATTTAATTATTTTGAACCTATTTAAGTAAAGTTTTGTTTATAATGTTGTAAAGAACGTTGAAGTTTATTTCATCTCCTTGTGACAGTGTTGTGAGAGGAGCTTTGTCACAGTGACAGAAAGTTTTTGACAGATTGTATTATTTAAAGGCAGCCTGTGTTATGGAAGGCCTTATCGTGGAAGCAAGAGCGTTGAGCTGAGCTGAGCTTAACGGTTGTGCTTCCGGCGAGAAGGTCCAGTGACGTGAAATATATTGAGTTTGGTCAATTTTCAGTCGTGTTAAATTAAGGATATTTCCTCTATTTGTATACGTGGTATTGTTAGTCCGAAAAATTGTGTTAGTTAAAGGAGCCTTGTGCTGTGATTTAATTCGAACTTGTCGTTCATGCTCCCGCTGGGGAGATTCAGTAGCTTGCAAACTATATTCATTTTTCTCGATCTTCATTCGTGTTTTAGTAAGCATATTTGGTTCATCGTATATTTGATATTGTGCTATTTGGAATACTGTGTCACTTAAGGAGCCACGTGCTGTAAGGGAATCTTCGCGGAAGCAAAGGCGTTGGTCTAACTGGCGTTCGCGCTTGACACTTGTGCTTCCGTCGGGGTCCAGTGGCTTATGATTTAAGCTTTTCAGCCTCAGTTTTCTTTTGTATTTTATTTAGGATATTTGTTTTATTAGTTTTTTAACCTTTTAGGGATATTTAGTTTATTATATTTGTTGTTATTTTGTATTGTGTATAACGGATATTCGGGATGGGGAGTTTGGACGTGTGTGAGTGTGAATGTGATGCGTGAGTGCGTGGTTAGGATTGAGTGAGAATAGTTGGCTGATTGTTAGGGTTATATATATAATAAATGTCGTCGTCATTGTTCCTCTGGTGTTTGTGTTAGGTTTGTGTTAGTGTGGGTTGGGTGTATCTCGAGTGGTAGCACTCATAGCTCGCGCCCCGGAAGCGGGGGTCGTGACACAGAGCACTCAGGAGACACGCCCGCTTACGCTAGCTTCTTCTAGACACCGTCCATCAGCCACCACCAGCGCTTGCAGGCCTCCTAGTACGGAGTTGCGCTTGTTCAGTCGCTGCTTCAGGAAGAGCCATTCCCGTCGGCGTCGGACTTTCGATTCGCCTTTCGCGGGATCGTTTACCAGTTTAGGGCCCTACCCTTCGGTCTCAACCTCAGCCCTTGGGTCTTTACCAGGATTATGGACGCTGTAGTCGCCAGAGCCAGGTATGATTCCTCGAGTCCTACGTCCAACTATCTCGACGACCTGCTTCTCAGGAATAAAGACACGGCTGCCCTAGCGGCGGACAGAGCTCTCCTAGCGCTGCTTCGCCGACTCGGGTTCTTCCTCAACAAGGGAAAGTCGGACCTGGTACCGTCTCGACAGTTTGTCCACCTGGGTATGGAGTTTCTGACCGATCTCAACAGGGTACGGCTACCGGAGGCTCAGATCCAGAAGCTGGCGACTTGGCGCAGCAAGTCTCCCTAGCGGATGCACTCCTGGCCAGGACCTGGCTCCAGCTCTTGAGCCTGATCAGTGCTGCCGTGGACCTGTTACCACTCGGCAGGCTTTACGCTCGACCGCTGCAGCTACATGTGTTGCTCCACTGGCGTCCATCCTCGGGAGATCTCTCAGCATCAATCCCAGTCTCACTGCTGATCCGGCCGCATCTGCTCCGTTGGACAAACCGTTCTTGGTTGGCGACAGGAGTCCCTCTCTCCACTCTGTTGATTTTCTCCATTTGCACGGACGCAAGTCTCGACGGCTGGGGGGCCCATTTTCTGCCAGAGTTCAGCACCATCTCGGGCTGTGGTCTCCGGACCTTTGAGACCAGCATTTCAACTGGCTAGAGGTGAAGACGGTGTGGTTGGCGCTCATCCACTGGGAATCGCGGCTCTGCGGCCAGGAAATCCTCATCCTGTCCGACAATGCGATGGTGGTAGCCTACACTCAGAAGCAAGGCGGCACACGGTCTCCGACCCTCTGCATGCTACTTTACCAGATCGTCCTGTGGGGCAGGGCAGGGATCGGGGGATTGTGCTCCAAGCGCGACACATCCCGGGACACCTGAATGTTCTTGCGGACTCCCTCTCGCGATGAGGACAGCTCCTACACACCGAGTGGTCCCTCCGGCCGGACATCTTCCGCATGATCTGTGCTAACTGGGAGGTGCCCATGATCGACCTGTTTGCCACCAGGTGGAACAAGCAGCTCCCACTATTTGTCTCCCCCATCCAGGACCCCCTCGCCTGGGAGGGCCTCGTGGCCTACGCTTTCCTCCCTTGGTACTAGTGCCTGAGGTGCTCCTCAAGCTTCAGGGATGCAGCACGATCCTCCTGATCATCGCTCCGTTTATTTGGAACAGGACATGGACGACAGACCTTGAACCTCACCACCGATCCTCCTCTCCGGCTCCCCACGCCTCGGACGATGCGGAAGCAGCCCAGGCAGAACCTCTCCCACCCTTGTCCAGAGAGACTTCTGCTTCATGCCTGGAGCTTGTGTGGCAAGCCCTCCAGCTCGAGATTTCTCGGAGGCAGTAGTGGAGGCAATCGCAGCAGCCCGCAGACCATCCACCCTTCAGGTGTACGAGGGAAATGGAGGGTCCTACAGTTCTGGTGCGAGCCCCAGCGCCTCGCCCCCACGGCCCTGACCACGCCTCAGCTGGCCGAGTTCTTCTTGTGGCTGTTTTCGTGAACAGGACTTGGCCCCGATCACCAGTCGCGTTTATCTCTTGATGGTGGCGGACACTTATCGACACTTAGGCCGACTGGACCCTGGAGCGGGCAAGGACCTCGCAGACTTGATGTCCCACTTCGAACTCCAGCGCCTGGTCACTCGTTCGCTAGTTCCACGCTGTTATCTCCCTTGGGTTCTGACCTGGTTGAACTCCAGTCGGTTCGAGCCTCATTACCTCACCCGCCTCGCTGACGGGACTAGGAAGACCTGCTTCCACCTGCCCACTCGGCACTGGCCTCCACATGGCGTGGGTAGGTAGTCTCCTCCATCCCTGACTGAGTGGGCTAGCAGAGGGGTGCCATCTTTGTCCAGGATTAGGACTTGATGTCAGCAGATATGTTGTTCAGTCTTTTTCACTGGTCCGGTTTTTAAGGAGCTGTGCTAACCCAGGTTGTACCATGTTGGATTGGTCCTTAAAAATACTCATGAGCTTTTGGTCCTTTGGATCCCAAATGTTTGCCGTGCTTGGAGACCCGTGTCGGGGGAGAAGAGAAGCCTAGTGGCTGAGGTTCCCTTTGGGTTGCGGCTCACTGGTGCCAACACTCCACTTTGGCCTTGACATCTACCTAAACGGGAGGCTAGTCGTACCGGCCTAGTCAATCGGCTCTTGTCACGTTGAGCCCTATCCCACTGTTGACATGCGGGTTGCTATACAGAGCACCATGCTATAGCCTCTGCTGCTGATTAGGTGCTTTACGCCAGTATTCCCCTGCATTCAACGGTGTGATAGAAGGCGGTGGCTCAAACGGTTTAATCGGGCTTACCCCCTTGAGTATATATTTCGGGCAGTCTCCATTGTGCGTCGGCTGGAGATCCGCCGACAGTTGCACTTTCCCTTGTTGGGCTCGGTGGCGGGCGGGGACCCCGGGGGATGAATATCTCTACTATTATAATATGGAAAAAACAAAACTGGCACAGAAACGGCACATAGCCACCGACATTGAACATGACAGTGATTCGGACTGTGAGGAAGCGATGCCTCAGGCGTAGGCCGTATGGCCTCGCTTCCTCATTGTCCATAGCAAAGTGAAGGAGAAACCTGTATCCAAGCTGCATCCTTTTCTGGTGGGGGAGACCCTCAGGAGCTGTGTTGGCAGGCCTGATGCCCAGCGCCTCAGGTCTGGTGACTTGCTGGTGGAGTGCCGTACCCGGGCACGCTCCAGCGGGCTATTGGGGCTCTCTTCCATCGGAGACACTCCTGTGGAAGTCACACCCCCAAAACTATGAATTCATCAAGAGGCGTAATCAAAGATCAAGCTTTGGCAGAACTGTCAGAAGATGAACTTATACGAAACCTTAAGTCTCAGGGGGTGACTTACGTCAGGTGCTTCGCTTCCAAGTGAGGTGGTGGGGAGATCCGTCTCCCTACCATCATCCTGACGTTTGGCACCTCCACCCCTCCTACTACCATCTGGGGAGGTTACTACTCGAGTGAAAAAGTACGTTCCTCTCCCCCTCCGGTGCTTTAAGTGCCAAAAGTATGGCCATGGGCAGAAGACATGCCGCCAGGCAGAGGCTTCATGCGCCCGTTGCACTAAGCCCGAACACTCTACTGAGTCCTGCACAGCCACCCCCCTGTGTGTGAATTGCCAGGGGGCGCATATGGCTTCGGATAAGAAATGTCCTCGTTGGATATCCGAGTGCAAGATTCTGCAGGTGCATGTGGAGAAGGGGCTGTCCTTTTTGGACGCCAAAAAACTGGTTGAAGGCTCTGGTGCAGCTGCGGCTGCCCCATCCTCTAACACCTCTGTGTATACTTTCAGTGCAGCGGTGGCAGGCAAGCGCCCCACCAAAGACTTTTCATGTCAAACCCCAACTTCTTGGTTGGGGGCGGAGCCTCGGCTCATCTCGCCCCTGGAGAGTAACCCTCCTCCGGTGGTGAAGAGGAGCCAGGGAACGCAGAAGGCGGACACTGCCGGTCCGGTAGTGCCGCCTTCTGTTGCCCCTAAGCCTCAGCCCCCACCCAGACCTGCTAGTTTGTCAACGCCAAAGGCTTCTGGCTCTGGTCAGCCTTCTAAGGCCGCTAACTCTAGCGGCAGGAACTCTGCCCAGGACCAGAAGTCTAAGAAATCTATGGGACCGCTGTGCGCACGGGCCCAGAAGGGGAACACTGATGTCCCCCTTCAAAACAAATATGCGGCACTGGAGGAGCGGATGGAGTGAGTGGAAGTTGTCGTTGCTGATGCTGCGGCAGCTCCATCCCCTTCATCTCCGAAGAACCAGAGGAGGCCTGGGAGCCGGCCCCCCTCTGTTTTTTCAACTCCTTCCAAGGCAAAGGAAAAAGGGGGGAAAAACTCTTCACCCCCAGATAAGACATAATCATGTACTCTCTGCTTTAGTGGAATTGTGGTTTTCAAGCTAACTTTGAGGAATTACGTCTTTTAGTCAAGTTCTATAACCCCTCAGTAATATCTCTTCAGGAGACTTACCTGAAGACTTCTGACCCTGTGTCCTTTAATGGTTTTAACCTTATACATAAAGGCTCTGATTCGGAGAGGCGCTCGGATGGAGTGGCTCTTCTCATTAGTAGCCAAATTTTATGTAGCCCCGTTAGCATCGACACCTGTCTTCAGGCTGTCGCAGCTCGGGTTACCTTGAAGAAGACCATAACCATATGCAGTGTTTACCTGCCACCATCGCTGCGGGTCTGTAGTAATGATATTTTTAACTTAGTAGATCAGCTGCCCCCTCCCTTTCTTCTCATGGGGGATTTTAACGGTCACGCTCACCTTTGGGGTAGTGACCTATGATGGCAGAGGTCAGATGTTAGAAGATGTTTTTTTTTCAACTTAACCTATGTGTCTTTAACGATGGCTCACCTACGTACTCTAACTCAGGTTTAGGATCTAGTTCTGTTATAGACCTCATTGTGTGTGAGCCTTCTCTCATGCTGGACTTTGACTGGAAGCTTCACGACGACCTGTGTGGTAGTGACCACTTCCCAGTAGTCCTGTCATTGGTCAGCTGTGAGGAGGATTCGCCAGTGGGGCGCTGGAATCTCAAGAAAGCTAACTGGCCTCTGTTCGCCTCCTTCTGTCAGTCTCGTCTTACAGAGGAGGTGGTCATGTCAGCTGAAGAACCTGTTTCTTGTTTTACTTCTATTTTGTTGGACGTCGCAGGTGAAACCATCCCTAGAACTTCCACATCGGTCTCTCGGAAGCCGAGAGTACCATGGTTCAATGAAGAGTGCCGCAAGGCCAAAAAATGCGCAAATCTGCTCAGCGACGTGCTTTTCGTAATCCGTCCCAAGTGAATATTTTAACATTTAAAAGACAGCGGGCGAAAGCCCGTTACATTTTTTAATGTGAATGCCGTGCTTCCTGGAGACGCTTCGTCTCCTCTTTATCTTCTAGGACTCCGTCCCAAAAAGTCTGGAAGGCTGTTTGAAGAATTAGGGGCAGGGGTGGCTCGGCTTCTGTTGGCCATCTTAGAGATGGTGCCAGTTTGGTCACGGATAAAAAGGCTGTGGCCAGTTTGCTTGCCTCCACCATTGCCCATAATTCTTCCTCAGAGCATTATTCACCTTTCTTCCAGAGAGAGAAGGAGAAGCAAGAGTCTTGTACTTGTGATTTTGTATCGGATAACTCGGAAGACTATAATGCCCCTTTTACATTTTCAGAATTGCAGCAAGCCATGCAGAAATGTACTGACTCTGCTGCTGGACTAGATACCATCCACTATCAGCTCCTAACACATCTGCCTGAGGATTCACTCCTTGTACTTCTCAAGGCCTTTAACTATATCTGGATAACCGGTCATTTTCTGCCATCTTGGCGCCAGGCTGTGGTTGTGCCAATCCCCAAGCCGGATAAGGATCCTTCCGACCCGGGCAACTACCGGCCAATCGCTTTGACATCGTGCTTATGTAAAACTATGGAACGCTTGGTCAACGCCCGCCTGGTGTGGCATCTTGAGTCGCAGGGTCTCATCACAGACCTCCAGTGCGGTTTCCGGAGCTTCCGTAGTACAACTGACCATCTAGTCCGCTTTGAGTCGTTTATCCGAGATGCTTTTGTCAACAAGCAGCATGTCTGTGCAATTTTCTTTGATCTTGAAAAGGCATATGACACTACCTGGAAGTATGGTATAATGTCTGATTTGTCGGACATGGGTTTTAAAGGGCACCTGCCCGTTTTTATTCACAATTTTTTGTCTAACAGGTCGTTCCATGTCCGTGTGGTCTCCACCCTCTCTGACTCCTTTAAACATGGGTGTCCCGAAGGGCAGCATTTTATCTCCTGTTTTATTTAGCATTAAAATAAATAACATTGTAATGTTCGTCAAGGATGATTCTGAATGCTCTTTGTTTGTGGACGACTTTGCTTTGTGTGCACGAGGTCGGGGACTTGTGTCCCTTGAGAGGCGCTTGCAGCTGCGTGTTGATCGCATCCAGGGGTGGGTGTCTCAACGGATTCAGGTTCTCGCCCTCCAAGACGGTCTGTGTGCATTTTACTAACCAGACGAAATTTTTTCCAAAACCTAGCCTGAGCATTGCTGGAGTGCCAATTAAGTGGCCGAAGAGGCAAAGTTTTGGGGGGTCATCTTTGACAAAAGATTGACCTTTTGCAACCGTGTTAACTACTTTAGAACCTCTTGTCAGAAGGCCCTCGACATTCTTCGTGTCGTTGGTCGTACTGACTGGGGTGCAGACCGCGTTGTCTTACTTCGACTGTACCGGGCCCTTGTTCGGTCTAAACTGGATTACGGCTCTGTGGTATATGGTTCGGCTTCTAAGTCTGTTCTACAGTGTCTGAACACGATTCACCATCAAGGTCTGCGAATATGTCTGGGAGCCTTCAGGACATCTCCAGTTCCTAGTCTGTATGCTGAGGCAGGGGAGCCTTCTCTCAGGCACCGCCGCATCCGCCTCATGCTCAGCTACGTTCTGCAACTGAAGGCCCATCCAGACCTATGATTGTGTTTTTAACCCGTTGTTTGCAGAGGTTTACGATGCCCGTCCGGGAGCTGTCCGTCCACTTTCCTTGCGTGTCCGACCTCATCTGCAGGCGGCCGGAGTGGACCTGGACAAAGTTTCGGAATCTCTGCAACACATCACTCCACCCTGGCTACTACCAGTTCCTGGCATCTTGCTGGACTTGACCGCCCTCAAGAATGATTGTACTCCACCAGCCATATACCAACAGAGCCTCAATGAACTCCTTTCAATTTTTCCTGGCTATTGTCGTATCTATTCCAAGTCTGAGGATGGGAGAGTGGCTGCGGCTGCAGTGTCCTCTCGCCATCCTAGACGCCCATTTAAGCTCCGCCTCCCTGACCATTCCTCTGTATTTAGTGCAGAACTGCAGGCAATTCTGCTGGCACTCAAGCATGCCTATCAGTCTTGGGAAAGGAACTTCCTGATTCTGTCTGACTCTCTTTCTGCCCTGCAGGCCCTTCAGGGCACGGGAACAGAGCACCCACTGTTGGTGCAGATTAGAGAGCTCTACGCAGACTTGATGAAGGAATATTATGACATTTTTATTTGGGTCCCAGGCCATTTGGGCATCGAAAGCAACAGAATCGCAGATTCTGCTGCCAACAGTGCCCGCAATGACCCTGTCCCTGACACACAGACTGTTTATAGTGATTTTAAACCTGTGATTATTGCATACATAGCCCGCGAGTGGCAGTCCGAGTGGGACAAAGAGGAAGGGAACAAGCTGCATGAAGCTCTTCCTACGGTGTCAGACAGTCTACCTTTGTGCTGCGGCAGCCGCCGTGAGGAGACTGTCCTTACTCGGCTCCACATCGGGCACACGTATGTTACGCACTCTTACTTAAACAGGATGAGCGTCCATGGTGTTTTGCTTGTGATGAGCAGTTTTCTGTTCGACACTTTTTGCTATATTGTGCTGATCTAATTGACACAAGATATAAACACTTCACAGCAGACTCCTTGAAGGTTTTGTTCCGGGATGTTCCCCCGGACAAAATCTTAAATTTCTTGAGAGAATGCAATATTTTTAACAAGATCTGAACATTCATAGACTATATGAATTTTTTAATTTGCCCTTTTTGAGAGTCTGTAGACGTTTCTTTTAAAGACGTGCGACATTTTAGCCTGAGATTTTTAATCTATATTTACATCTTGTCTTAAGACCTTGCGTTTAGTCTGGCTGACCAGATTTTTACCCATCCCGCCGTGAGATGGCCTTAGGCACCTGCTCGGCGTTAAACCCAAATAACCTAACCTAACCTGCTTCCTCCTGGCCCTCGCACAGCCGCCAGAGTAAGCGAGCTGCACACCCTGTCCTTAGACCCAGCCTGCATGCAATTCAGGATGGACGGTTCGGTTTAGCTTCTGACCAACCCTTCCTTCTTGGCCAAGAATAGACTCCCCTCAGCTGCGCCCCAGGTGTGGAGTCTTCACCCGCTTATGGGATTCGACTGGTCCCAGACATCATTTTTGCAGGACCCGGTCCGAGCATTAAAAGTCTACCTGTGCAGAGTGAAGCCCATCAGGAGAGGCCGCTTCCACCTCTTTCTGACCTTGGCCCCAGGCCGAGCTGACATTTCCGCCCAGATGATCTCGTCCTGGTTGCGATGGACAATACGCTCTGCTTACAATGATCTCTCCCCACAGGGTGCAAGAGAATGCGGATACACGAACTCAAGAAGTCAGAGCGGTCGCCGCCAGCGTCGCATTCCACTGCACTGCGCAGTCAGAGACATCGTTGCACTTGCAGTGGTCGGGTGGCGAGCAGAGTCCACCTTCGCCTGCTTCTATATCCGAGACTTCTCCGATCAGCGCGACAACCTGGCCCTCGTCGGAGACCTCTTGGCAGCGCAACCCTCCCTCCGAGTGCTGCTGGCGCCATTGGTAACTCTTACCTGAAATTGTCGGGAGGTTGCCCCTCGGAAGCTAAGCTTACTGCCGTTATGGAGTTTGGGCGGTACCCTCCTCCTTTTCGCTATTCTTCCACATAGTAATGCCATCGGTAATGTATTTTGAGGAAACACACGTATTTTTCTCTAAAATGTATTTTTTCGAAAAATACTTACCGATGGCATTACTTGGAGGGCCACTCCACCTTCCTTGCTTGCCGCCTCTACGCTAAGTGTACATGGCTCACGTGACCGGATGGAGGGAGGGGAGACTACCCGGTCACTTGGATACAACTCTGAGTTACGCCTCTTGTCGTATAGGTACACACAAGGGTGCTTAGGCTGAAATCAGGTAAGTTAAGGGGTATATTCCACATAGTAATGACATCGGTAAGTATTTTTCCCAAAAATACATTTTAGAGAAAAATACATTTTTCTTGAAACGGGCCCTAAAAGGCCCTCAATTTTTTTTCTTGAAGGTCTGTATGAACCCTGTAGGACTAATTCAGTGAAATGCTAGAAATACAAAATTATTTCTAGGTCTAATTCATGGAAAATATGTTTATTCACTGGACGTTTTTACTGGACGTTTTCACCAGAGGCATTATGGCTGATTGGTTGGAATTGGTCCTAGGAATAAATATTTATTCCTAGCATTAAATCGAATTAGTCCTAGGAAATATTATCAAGTCCTAGCATTAAACATTTTGTGCTAGGATAATTAAATCATTTATCATTAAAACAGCCTGTCCTAGATGTGGGCTGTAGTTGGCCTATGCTCAGCAAACCACAGGTCAGCTGTGGCTGCCATCAACCCATTAACTTTGTGTATCCGGGTATAACAATGGACCACGGTCATGGGGGCTCACGAGGATCTATGCCTCTTGCTGTGAAACAGTGACTTGGGAACCACAAGAGGGATTAAGGCCATTTCACTTTCAGTCTTTTGATTTTAGTGTGTGTGATTGCATTACACCGATAAAAAGAAGTCACTCTGATGTGACATATAATAATAATCATAATTACGGTATTTATAATGCTATAATAAAATAATAAAAAATAATAATAATAATACCGTTATTATATAGGCGCTTTTTCTCAATTTTGGAGCAAATTGACTCAAAGCGCCGCGAACTGAAACCCAACACGCACACTCACGTAACAGACACGGATTTACGCCTTTTAAGACAAACATAATACAAGACAGACGAAGGGCCAGTTCAGATACTGAAGTTATAGAGATTTTTGATCGCTTGTATTTGAAATTTGTAAAGTGGCCTGAAACCGGTACCAAAGTGTGGGGGTGGGGGGGGGGGGGGGTGGAAGAACCGGAGTACCCGGAGAAAGAACCCCTGACGGTCCGCCTGAATTAAAGGTGACACTACCAGAGGAGAAAAGTCCGACGTGGAACCCATTTTTGAACCTCGCACCTTTGGCATTGGTGGCAGGCGCCTTAACCACTGCACCACTGACCGCCCCGTGCTTATCTTATAATAATTATAAGCGCCCACTCACAACTCGCGCACGCAACGAATCATGTACCACAAAATAGTGAAATACATTACGACAGTCAGTTTGGGGTGGGGAGTGTGGTGATATAGTGCTAGAACTGTTAAAAGAGGTGAGTTTTGAGGGCGGACTGGAAGGAGGAGAGAGAGTGTTTCTGACGGAGAGAGAGTGGGAGAGTGTTCCAGGTGGATGGACCGTATACTGAGAAGGAGCGGGGGCCGAAAGTGCTGAGTTTGGTGTGGGGGATGTGGAGGCGGAGAGGGTCGGAGGCGGAATGGAGGGAGCGGGAAGGAGTGTAGGGGTGCAGTACGTTGGAGAGATAGGCAGGAGCGCAGTTGTTCAGGGATTTGTAGCAGAGAGACAGAATCTGGTATTGATGCGTTGTGGGATGGGAAGCCAGTGAAGGAGTTTGAGCAGAGGAGTGATGTGGTCGGATTTTTTTTCTTCTGAGGACGAGGCGGGCAGCATTGTTCTGGACGCGCTGGAGAGTGAAAGTGGTGGAGTGAGGGAGGCCGGAAAGGAGAGAGTTGCAGTAGTCGATGCGGGATAGGATGAGAGAGACAGCAAGTTTGGTGGCAGCTTCGGTAGTGAGGTATTTTCTGATCTGACTGATGTGGCGGAGGTGGAAGTAGCATGCCTGGGCCGTGGCGGAGACGAAGCTGGTCATGGAAAGAGAGGAATTGATAACGCCGAGGTTTTTGGCCGAGTCAGAGAGGGAGATGGGGGTGCTGTTGAGTTGAAGGTGGAGAGAGGGGGGGAGCTGGGAAAGGTTCTGGCGAGTGCCTATCAGCGTGGCTTCCGTTTTGTCGTCGTTCAGTTTAAGCTTGTTTGCTGTCATCCAGTTTTTCACGTCTTCGTAGCAGTCGGCCGTGCGAGTCAGTAGTGACTGAGTGTTGTCGAATTTGTCTTTGTCTAGTAGTTGTGAGTCATCAGTGTAGAGGTGGTGGTGTATGTGGTGAGACTGGATGATGTTGGACAGGGGAGAGGTGTAGTGTGTGAAAAGGACCGGGCCCAGGACGGATCGCGGACCCCTGTGGAACTCCGCAGGAGAGCGTGACTGGGTTGGAGGAGACGCCGTCGATGGTGACGGACTACTGTCTGTCGGAGAGGTAGGAGAGAAACCAGGAGTGAGCAGAGTCAGTGATGCCAAAAGAGTGGTGAAAGCGGTGGAGGAGGATAGAGTGGTCTATAGTGTCGAAGGCAGCGGAGAGGTCGAGTAGCGTAAGAAGGGAGATGTTGCCTGAGTCGGTGGAGAGAAGCAGGTCGTTTAAGATATGTAGAAGGGCTGTTTCAGTACTGTGATGTTTGCGATGGGCAGACTGGAATGGACTGAGGAGGTTGTTGTCGGCGAGGTGGAGGTTGAGCTGGTTGAGAACAACCTTCTCAAGAAGCTTGGACAGGAAAGAGAGATTGGAGACTGGGCGATAGTTTTTGAGTTCGTTTGGGTCAAGGTTGTGTTTTTTTAGGATAGGACGGACAATGGCAGACTTGAAGATATCAGGGATGGAACCGTTCTCTAGAGATGTGTTGATGATGTCGGTAATGAAGGGCAGAAGTTTTGGAAGGCCGTCCCGGTAGAGAAAAGCTGGGGGTGGGTCAAGTTCGCAGGTTTTGAGAGTTGTGGACTTTATGGTCTTGAGGACTTCGCCCTGAGAGATGGGGCGGAAGGACGAGAGGGGGGCGCCGGAAAAGGAGGTGTCGGGAGGGCAAGGCGGAGAAGGCAGAGTGTCGAGTGTATTGCGCAGAGTTTAGATTTTTTTTCGGAAAAATAGGTGGAAAAAGCGGACGGGAGTTCTTCTTTGCTGTGTGTGTTGGGGAGAGGAGAGTCTTTAGAAGTGCCTAGGAGTGTGTTCCTGGTAGCCTATTCTTAGTCTTACTGGTCAAATATGTGACCTGTTCTTAAGTGGTGGCCTTAAAATCGTGATGCCTGCTTGGTGTTGTTTCAGTTTTCATGATTGCAGTTAAGAAACGTGAAAAAAGGGGTCATTGTGAAGCATGAAAGGACAAACAAGGTTTTTGTGATCTGTGAAAACATCCTGTTATTTTATGAAGTGTAAAAGTCTTTGGCGGACTGTAAATTCTAGTCAGAGACACACCCCTCGCCCCCGCTCTGTTGTTTGATTTTCCGGCCACTTGAAGAATGCTGTGCCAGCATCAACAGCCACTCCCCCCCCCCCCCCCCAAAGCCTACACCCCCAGCCCTTGTGTTAGAGTTTTTGACCCAGTGAAAGAGGTTACGACAGTGGTAGTGGTAACTCACTTCTTCATCATCTGTTTCTATTGTGAAATTACATCCTAAGGATGAAATTATAAATGTTTGGCTCACGTGCAAAGCAAAAGTGAGTCTATGTTTAGGGCCAGTGGTCATCCGTCTGTCGTCCATACGCCGTCGTCCGTGGTAAACTTTAATGTTGGCATTTTCTCGGAGACTATTCAAGCCACATCCTTCAAACTTGGCCCAGGGATACTTTGTGCTAAGACCTTTTTAAACATACCAATTTGAGTGACCTCTCACAAAGGTCAAGGTCACAGGGGATCAGGAAATAGGTCAAAAATAGCTATATTTTGACATAATTTATTTTTTCTCAAATACTATCACACAACTTCAAACCCAAACTTGATGGTAAGACCGTTCTATACGTACTACCCCACCTGGGTCTGCCCTGGGGGACTTGGGTGGGGTTAGGTATTTTTTAGTTCCCAGGGTCACCCTGGTCAGCCCCACAGGGTGGGTTTTTCTCTCTATTCTGGGGCATGTGTTTCTGTCTACCCTTTGTCCATTCACCTGTATTTGCCTTTTTAAAACTCTCCCTACTGTCTGCACTGCCTGTAGCTCTTGATATTGGATGTGTGTTGCTAAATGGTCTTAGCTTTATTTAGGCCCCATGTGTTAGGTTTATTTAACGTATTTGACCGGCTGGTGACATACATTCAATGTTCTGGTTTTTTGGTGTTTTTTTTCACAAGCAGTGCAGGCACGTCCTGAGAAAGCCTTGTTGCTGTCGGGACGTTAAGCAATGTGCAATCAATCAATCAATCTATACTACTGATTTGGTTGATCCCTTGGAAAGGTCAAGGGTCACAAGAGCTCAGGAAATAGGTGAAAAATAGCCATATTTTGACAAAATGTTTTTTTCTCAAATACTATTCACAACTTCAAACCCAAACTTGGTACAGAGATACCTGATGGTAAGACCTATCTATGCATACTAATTTGGATGACCCCTCAGAAAGGTCAAGGGTGACAAAGGCTCAGGAAATGGGTCCGAAATAGCCATATTTTGACAGAAGATGTTTTTTCTCAATTACTATTCACAAATGTGTGTAAAATGCTGATTTTTAATAAAATTGTAGATATTCCTAGGTAGTTATTTTTGCAAATTTTTCAACCAAATTTGGTACAAAGACAGCTGATGATAAGACCTTCATATGCATACTAATTTAGTCCACTCATCACAAAGGTCAAGGGTCACGGGGGATTGACAGATGTGTGAAAAATGCTTACATTTTCAGAATACATGGATTTTGCTGCTGCAGAAGCCAGCCCTTGTCACAAAGGTCACACACATGTAAATCGGTCATACACGTGAGCCATAATGGCTTTGCCTTTCTTGTTTGTTGTTGTTTTCTTTGAGATCTACATCACAATGCTGGAGACAGATCGCACATCATAGTTCAAGGATGATGTCGGAATAGCATGGCGCCTACATGGTCGATCCACATCCTGCCATAACTTGTCAGAGCTCTATGAGTTCGTGAGACAGATCGATCGTTATACATGTACTTCATTCAGGCATTACTGTTCAACTGTCATAAAGTGTCTCTTGTTTCAGTGTGTTGGAGCTGAATGCGTGAACTGCAGATGGGAATAATTAATTGTCTGTCATGCGACAGGTGTCCAAGTGCTGCACGTCATGCGGCAATGTGTTTGGCAAGTACTTCTGTGAGCGCTGTCGTCTGTATGATAATAAGGACAAGAAACAGTTCCACTGTGATCCCTGTGGCATCTGCAGGTATATGTTGGTTATAATCTCATGTGGGTGTGTATATCTGCTGTCTGCTTTTTAACCCATATCATACTGAGGCTAAAAGCTTCCAATTTGTACACTGCCATATGCAAGCTACATTCTAGTACTTGCAGATAAGGATATAGACCAATGGCTTTAGTTCAAGGGTGGTGCCAAAATAGCTTGGCGCCTAGAGGCGCCAAGCTATTCTGGCACTACCCTTGAACTATTTATGTCAAACTTGTTTCACACACTGGTGTAATATGAATGATAAGGGTTAAAGCATCAGTACTCCCAGTTGCTCTTTCTGTACATGGCTGGTGATATACAGACACATGCTATGCTGATCGCTGTCAAGCTAGATATTCTATGCATTTTTTAGCAGCTTAACCCATTTAGCCCCAGGACCCTGCAGCAGGAGATATCATGATAATTCAAGGGTAGTGCCAGATGAGTTTGGCGCCTGAAGGTTAACATCATGTGTTGTATGGATGTATGCTTGGAAGAACTGAGCTGGTATATGTAGGTGTGTGTGTGTGTCCTGTGTGTATATATATATATATATATATATATATATATATATATATATATATATATATATATATATATATATATATATATATATATATACTCAGTCGACTTCGCTTATGACAAGGTCAGGTCAGATAGATAAGAAAATGGGATATAACAACACTTTTTCAGATGTCACCACCACACTTTTTCTATGTCAATTACTTCGCTTTTAACAGATTTCAGATATAAGAACAATAAAATCTTTGTCCCCTGTGAATTTGTTATATATTTGAAGTTTTCTATATAGATCAGGCTTTCCGCTAGGATTTAACATTGTCATCGGGATGGACAGCATGAAAAAAAACAAACTGTTCTGAGGGCTCTTTATGCCATGGCCAGGACAAGTACATCAGTGCTGATCGCATAAACTGCACACATAGAGTAATAATAATAATATTAAATTATTTTAAAGTAGATTTGTTAAGCGCTTATTCTAAAAGTAGCTCTAAGTGCTGATACAATGAAAAGGCTAACAGCTAACACACACACGCACACACACACACACACACACACACACACACACACACACACACACACACACACACACACACACACACACACACACACACACACACATGTGACGGTGGTGATGAATTGTGCATGGCTGGGGAAATAAAGTAGTAATAGGCAGTGTTGTAGAGGTGGGTTTTGAGAAGTGATTTAAATGAGGAGAGTGTTTGACAGTTACGGACAGGGCCGGGGTGGCTGTTCCAAGTGGCAGGGCCAATATGGGAGATGGCATGATCGGCATGTGTTTTACATTTGAAACTGGGAAGGCAAAATTTACGTGTGTCAGAGGAAGAGCGGAGGGTGCGAGATAGAGTATACAGATGGAGTAAGTCAGAGATATAAGCAGGAGAAGTCAGGTTGATAGAGCTGAAGCACATGCACGACAGTTTATACAGAATGCGTTCTTGTACAGGCAGCCAGTGGAGTTTCTCAAGTAATCAAGAGTAATCAACATTGACATAGAGATGATTGATGTACTTGTAGAGAAGGGTTTGGGTTGGAGTTTTCTATTTGAATGGCAGTTTTAAAAAAAAATCCAAATTGTGTCTCTCCTATAGTGATGATCTTCATTTGTTTTTTTAAAATACATTACCGATAGCATTACTATGTGGAATACACTCTATAGCCTAACGATTTCAGCCCAAAGTTGTGTCCTCTACACAACCGGGGAGGAGACACCGGGGATCCAAGTACAGGAGCCCGGGTGGCCTCCCCCTATCACCCTATCCAGGGGTCGAAATTAGCGCGTGCCCCGAGCCAAATGCTACGAAAAATTACCTCGGGCACGCTAATCTGCCGTCTAGCGTGCCCGGTTGGCTCTCAAAAATAAGAAAAGAGAAGGGCAGATATCAAGGAAATCAGGATGGGGCACTCAAAGTTTTTCTCTAGGGTGCCCCGTTGGCACTCAAATAAAAAAGTTAAATTCGACCCCTGCTATCCCGGCATGCGCGGGGCGACAGTTCACCAGTTTGCACTCTTTGCTCGACCGGTTCGGTCGGGTGTTAGCCTATGCTCCGTGTGACGAACTTTACTTGGTTTTGGCCTTGTTTCTGCATTTTGACCGGTGTCTTCATTCTTCGTAAAATAGCTTCAGTGCAAGATAAATTAGCCTGGCTTTGCCGAGTGGACTAGGGCCTAGTGCTCTGCTTGCGTTTTATAGTATCCTGAATTGTGTTCAGTGAATTCATCTTGGACTTAGGGCCGACCGGTTTGCCGGGAGCGGCTAGTGACTGTGTCTCTAACTCGTGACTGTGCCTAAGGGATTGAGTTTTCGGCGCTTCGTGTTCCTTCCAGCTGGGACCGTGACAGTCTGTTCTTAGAGCTTATGCTCTTAGCGCCTTACGGTTTGGACTCTGTGCACTTTCGTGGACGCTGCTAATAACTTTGACTCCCTCGTGACTTGTGCCTTGTGTGAAGTGTTTTTCTTTCGGCGCTTGGGTGAACTTTTACCTGAGTGTTTTGGGCGGCGGACGCTATGGCGGCTTCTTTGAAGTCTTGCCTTCGTTGTGGGGAGTTTCAGTGGCCCTCCGACGCTCACGATGCCTGCCTCCCTTGCTCAGGATGCTCTTCAGATAGGACCTGTGTCATCTGTGCTGATTGGCGTGAGGACCTGTGTCGTCTGTGCTGATTGGCGTGAGGACCGTTGGTCTCAACTATGGGACTTTTACAGATACGACCGGCCGACCCGTCCCCTACAGGATACTCGGACTTCTCCGCAGGTGGGCGTCGTTCTGTCGGCTCTTCTGACCCCTCTTCACTCTGTCGTCCAGGCCGTCCAGCCCGCAGGTAAGTCCCCTTCTTGTATCATAACCACCCAGGAACTCCCCCCCCCCCGCTCCGAGTCTTCTGAGCGTGGCTTGAGCACTTTGAGTTTGCTCCCCCCCCCCCCCCCCCCCCCCCGCTCTGCCTTGTCTGGGTGGGCCAGGCGAGCCGAGCGTTCTTACACGCCGCCCCGCTCCCTTTCTTCTGAGACCCCCACACGGGTCTGCCCTGGGGGACTTGGGTGGGGTTAGGTATTTTTTAGTTCCCAGGGTCACCCTGGTCAGCCCCACAGGGTGGGGTTTTTCTCTCTATTCTGGGGCATGTGTTTCTGTTAGGTTTATTTAATGTATTTGACCGGCTGGCGACATACATTCAATGTTCTGTTTATTTTTTTTTTTTTTTCACAAGCAGTGCAGGCACGTCCTGAGAAAGCCTTGTTGCTGTCGGGACGTTAAGCAATGTACAATCAATCAATCAATGTCTACCCTTTGTCCATTCACCTGTATTTGCCTTTTTAAAACTCTCCCTACTGTCTGCACTGCCTGTAGCTCTTGATATTGGATGTGTGTTGCTAAATGGTCTTAGCTTTATTTAGGTCCCATGTGTTAGGTTTATTTAACGTATTTGACCGGCTGGCGACATACATTCAATGTTCTGTTTATTTTTTTTTTTCACAAGCAGTGCAGGCACATCCTGAGAAAGCCTTGTTGCTGTCGGGACGTTAAGCAATGTACAATCAATCAACCTTTCTTCTGAGCGGTCTCGGTGCGACGAGCGCAAACACAAAAAGAGGGTAAAAAAGAGTAAACGAAGAGACTCTCCCTCATGCTCCGGGTCTTCTGAGCGGGATCCGACCTCTAGGCATGGGCTGCCGCCCCGCTCCGATTTTTCTGAGCGGACCCGGCGCGCCACATGGACGCCCCCCCCCCCCCCCCCCCCACCCCGTGCAGACCAGGCGGGCTGGGCGAGACTTAGACTCGCGCCCCCCTCGCTCCGTTTTTTCGGAGCAGGGGTCGCGTGTCCCACTAATGCTCCCTCCTCGCTTCGTTTCCCTGCCCCGCCAGAAACTTTCTAAGCGGGCCCGGGCGGACTTTCTTTTTTCCTCGCAGGAACGGATTCGCCGGGTCGCAGACCCTCTTTCCCCCCGCTCGCTTCCTCCCGAGCGGGTCAGGGATTCCCTTCCGCCTCCCCTTGTGCCTTTCGGGTGGGGTTCTAGGCTCCCACAATCTACTACTCGGTGGCGCGACTTAGAGAATTCGGACAGCCCCTCTTCTTCCCCACGACGCCCTTCCCTTCAGGCCTCGCGGACGGCTGCTCCGTTTCCTCCCTCACGCCGGGACCATTCGCCTCTGACAGACTGGCTCTCATGCAGCCGGTCGTCCCTCCATGTGGTTTCACGTGATAGACGGGCTGTCGACTTAGATCCTGACGTTCTCAGTTTACATCCAGCGGACTCGGTTTTGGCTTTTTCGGAGGATTCGCCATACGACTCCCCCGCCCCTGATGGTTCGCAGGTATCCGCTTCGGGTGAAGACGTCCCTCCGATCGACACGCTCCGGTCCCTGGGAGAGGCCTCCCGTCTAATCTACTCCTTCCTACCGCCTGACTTCTGTCCGCCTTCGCCTCCCGCGAAGAGACAAGCTTCGGCCATGGTGGACGCGCTTAGGCCTTCTAAGCGCCGCAAGTCTCTTCCTCAGCCGTCCGGCTTCCGGGACCTATCAGACGCGTTTTCGTCACAGCTTCGTCAAGACTCTTTCGGCGACAACGCTTTTTTCTCAGATTCTCGTTGGCCGGCGGGTATCAACATGAGCTTCCGTCAGGCATGGTACGCTGGGCACTCCCAAGCCTTCGCCATTCCTCTGCCTAAAGTGGACGCAGCTGCCATCAACCAGGCGGGCGGTCGCAGGATTGTCTTGAACTCTTGGCCTCGCCCACTAGACAGGATCGCTTCCTTGGTACGAAACTCTCTGGCTTGTTCCGGCTTCCTGGAGTTAGCGACACAGGCTGTTCTGCGATGTCTGGAAGACACTTGGGACCTGGAGTCCTCCTCCCCGCTTCGCGACGTGCAAGCCATCCTGATCACGGCTAACCGGGCCGCCTACCATTCCTCGACTAATGCCATGGCGGCGGCTGCCAATTGTGACCTCTGGCGACGGGACAATCTGCTGCGTCTCTGCTCGGATCTCCCCAAGTCGGTGAAGACTCAGCTTCGCCAGGCACCACTCGGAGGTTCGCAACTGTTTGGAGAAACTTGGCAGAACGTGAAGGAGGCCTCTAAGGACCTGTGGCCCCGTCTGACCTCTACCCCCTCATCTTCTCGCTTTCGCGCGAACCGCTCGGCCGGGGGTCGTGCCCTGCGGTTGCCCAGACCCTCTTCGCTTCCAGTCGGCGGTGCCCGCGTTAGAGCTCGCCCCCGTCAAGCCCCGCAATCCTTCCCTGCCTCCCGTCCCTCCTGGTCCCGCGGCACCCGTAAGTCGGGGCGCGGTCGGGCCCGATGACTTAACCTACCCTCTGCCCCCGCTGACTGCTCTGGATTCGCCAGTCGGTGGGCAGCTGGCCCTGTACAGCGACCAGTGGAGTGCTCTGTTCCCGGATGACCCATGGATCATCTCGACCGTTTCCGCAGGCCTGCAGCTTTCCTTCCAGTCCCCTCCACCTTTGCGCAGGTCCCCCGTGTGGACCCAAGCTCCAAACGATCGGCTCAAGGTAGAAGCTCTGCGCGGAGAAGTTTTAGCTTTACTCAGCAAAGCCGCGACAGAAGTGTTTTCCCGTCAAGATACGCCGGCGTTCTACAGCCGTCTGTTTCTCGTACCTAAGCCAGGGGGCAAGTGGCGTCCGGTCATCGACCTTTCGGCGCTAAACAAGTACATTTCGGCGCCCCACTTTCGGATGGAGACAGCCAGGACTCTCCGAGCGGCCGTCCGGCCGATGGACTTCACTGTCAGTCTCGATCTTTCCGATGCTTATCTTCATGTGCCGATTCACCCGTCCTCTCGCCGTTATCTTCGTTTCACTTTCGACGGAATCGTATACCAGTTCAGAGCCCTTCCCTTCGGCCTCAGCATAAGTCCATGGGTTTTCACGAGGCTCCTCGACGCGATGATGGCCAACTTTCGCCAGCGGTCACTGAGTCCGGCCTCCAACTATTTGGACGATTTGCTACTGCGTAACTTGGTCGCCTTGACCCTCGTAGTCGACAGAGACGTCCTACTTTCTCTTCTTCACCGCCTCGGGTTCTTGGTCAACCTGGGCAAGTCGGACCTCACCCCCTCGCGCCGATTCATGCACTTAGGGATGGAATTCCTGACCGACCTCAACCTGGTCCGCCTACCTTTGGCGCGGAGGCAGAAGATAGCCGACCTTGCTCGTCAGATGGTGCGTGGGGTCTCCTTCGTGGCCAGGGTCTGGCTTCAGCTCCTGGGTCTACTCAGCTCCGCAGCGGATTTGTTGCCCCTCGGCAGGCTCTACTCTCGGCCGCTGCAACTACACCTCCTACTTCACTGGCGCCCTTCGACTGGCGTCCTGACGGATTCGGTTCCGGTTACCCCACTGGTCCTCCCACACTTGCAGAGGTGGGCGGATCTAGCGTGGCTGGTGACGGGCGTACGTGCCCCTGCACACCCCTTCGCCCCCTTGGTCACTCTGCACCGACGCGAGCCTTTCCGGTTGGGGGGCTCACCTGTTACCGGACTTTGTCTCGGCCTCGGGCCTTTGGCCTCGGACCTTTGCGGACAAACACATCAACTGGCTGGAGTTGAAGGCGATTGGGATGGCCCTCGACACTTGACAGGAGACTCTGACCAATCAGGAGGTCCTCGTTCTTTCGGACAACTCGACGGTGGTGGCCTATATCCAGAACCAGGGTGGCACTCGCTCCCCCTCCCTGTGCATTCTCCTTTACCATCTACTCCTCTGGTGCAGGGATTGGGGCATTACCCTTCGGGCCCGCCACATCCCGGGCCACCTGAACGTGATAGCAGACGCTCTTTCCCGCCGAGGACAACTTCTCCACACCGAGTGGACCCTTCACCCGGACATCTTTCAACTGATCTGCTCACGGTGGGAGACGCCGCTGGTCGACCTGTTTGCCACCAGATGGAACAATCAGCCGCCGGTTTACGTCTCTCCAGTCCCGGATCCCCTCGCTTGGGCGGTGGACGCACTCTCCATCCCTTGGGACGGTCTGATAGCTTATGCTTACCCTCCGTCGGTGCTGGTGCCGAAGATCCTGTGGAAGCTCCTGGGATGCTCAGCGATTCTCTTATTGGTGGCCCCCTTCAATTGGAACAAGAGCTGGACCACGGACCTGCTCGCACTAGCTACGGATCCGCCACTGGAGCTCCCCTCCCCACCCATGATGCTCAAGCAGCCCCGCCAGGCTCTCTTCCACCCGTGCCTGGAGCGCCTCCTCCTTCACGCCTGGAGGCTGTCCGGCAAGCCCTCGCCGCTAGAGGTGTCTCGGATGCGGCAGTGGCGGCGATTGCAGGAGCCCGCAGACTGTCCACCAGAAATGTGTACGAAGGCAAGTGGAGGGTCTTCCAGTCGTGGTGCTCCGCCCACCGGCTCCCCTCCACGAATCTGACGACCCCCCCAACTGGCGAATTTTTTCCTCTGGCTCTTCGAAGATCAAGGCCTAGCTCCCATTACCATCAAGGGCTATCGCTCCATGATTGCAGACACTTACCGCCACCTCGGCCTCCCGGATCCGGGGACTTGCAAAGACCTTACAGACCTGTTGGCTCATTTTGACCTCTGACGCCCGGTCTCCCGTTCTCTCATACCTCGGTGGGACCTCGCCTGGGTACTGACATGGCTAAATATGGACCGTTTCGAACCCCTGCCCTTGGCACGGTTCGCCAACCTGACCCGGAAAGCGGTTTTCCTCCTGGCCCTTGCCACGGCTTCTCGCGTGAGTGAGCTTCACGCACTTTCGGCACGACCCGCGTGCTTGCAGTTTCGAGCGGATGGCTCAGCACAGCTACTCACTGACCCGGCCTTTCTAGCAAAGAACAGGCTTCCATCGGCCGCACCCCAGATACTGACCGTGCGTCCACTAAGAGGAACGGACCAATCCCGCGCCGCACGTTGACAGGACCCGGTCCGGGCAATGAAGATTTACCAGCGTCGCTCAAAGCCACGCCGGCTCGGGTGCTCCCGCCTCTTCCTGCCGCTGGCTCCAGGCAGGCCAGATATATCGGCCCAGACAGTTTCGTCCTGGCTGCGGTGGGTGATTCGGTCAGCATACCAGGACCTCTCCCCTGACGGGGATAGACTTTTGCAGATCCGGGCACATGAGGTTCGAGCAGTGGCCACCAGCGTGGCACTTGAACGCAACTGCTCAGTTAAAGACATTGTTACGGCGGTAGGCTGGCGGACAGACTCCACCTTCGCCCGCTTCTACCTCCGAGACCTATCCGGCCAGCGTGACTCCCTGGCCCAGCACTCCCTCCGCGCGCCTCTGGCGCCGTAGGTACGTCTTTGCTGAAATCGTCGGGAGTGCTCCTTAGTGGGCCTTTGGGGGGGCGTTATGTTAGAGGGGGTTTTGTGTCGGTACCCACCTCCTATTTGCCATTCTTCCACATAGTAATGCCATCGGTAATGTATTTTGAAAAAACAAATGAATTTTTTTTCT
Source organism: Semisulcospira habei (assembly GCA_036245525.1). Taxonomy (NCBI): domain Eukaryota; kingdom Metazoa; phylum Mollusca; class Gastropoda; family Semisulcospiridae; genus Semisulcospira; species Semisulcospira habei. The sequence continues at coordinate 149,326,119 of BTPG01000005.1, read as the reverse complement.
AAAATGTATTTTTAAAACAAAATACTTACCGATGGCCCTCCCACCTGCCCCGCTTGCCTCCCTGACTATGTGATTGGCTAAGTGTGCAAACTGGTGAACTGTCGCCCCGCGCATGCCGGGATAGGGTGATAGGGGGAGGCCACCTGGGCTCCTGTACTTGGATCCCCGGTGTCTCCTCCCCGGTTGTGTAGAGGACACAACTTTGGGCTGAAATCGTTAGGCTATAGAGTGTATTCCACATAGTAATGCCATCGGTAAGTATTTTTCAAAAACATACATTTTAGAAAAAAAATTCATTTTTTGCCCATGCCAATATTTATGCGTCAAATAGGGAGAATTTTCCATTAACGAAAAGCAAGACACATACCCCAGTAATTTAATTAAACACATGATATTGTGATTGTATTTAGCCTGGAGGGGTCAACTTTGAGACATACATATATGCTGCATAAATCTACCCAGTCTGATCTAACCCAGGTGTGAACCCACATATTGTATATTTGTGCCACTGCTATTTCTCAGCTGGGTGAATTCATGCATGTTGTATGCGATGGGGATCGAAATAGGAATGAAGAGGATTTAGCAAGCCTGTATGGATTGATGATTGGTGGATTTACATCAGGTAGATTTCACTAGGTAGATTTATGTCTAATTGTGGTTGTAATCATGATAATGCAAATTTACGCTATGTGGATTCATCCCTGGGTGGCTTTACTCATGTAGATTTTTGCTGGGTAGATTCACGCTTAATAGATTTATGTCTCAATATAGCAAAGTTGACATCTTCAGTAGCATTTTATGTTTTTTTTCAATATGTTCTGTTTCAGACAAAATAATTATGAAAATTTCAACTGAAAAATATTTGTTCATTCATCCATTTACCCCACCCGGGTCTGCCCTGGGGGACTTGGGTGGGGTTAGGTATTTTTTAGTTCCCAGGGTCACCCTGGTCAGCCCCACAGGGTGGGTTTTTCTCTCTATTCTGGGGCATGTGTTTCTGTCTACCCTTTGTCCAGGGTCACCCTGGTCAGCCCCACAGGGTGGGTTTTCCTCTCTATTCTGGGGCATGTGTTTCTGTCTACCCTTTGTCCATTCACCTGTATTTGCCTTTTTAAAACTCTCCCTACTGTCTGCACTGCCTGTAGCTCTTGATATTGGATGTGTGTTGCTAAATGGTCTTAGCTTTATTTAGGCCCCATGTTGTAGGTTTATTTAACGTATTTGACCGGCTGGCGACATACATTCAATTTTCTGTTTAGTTTTTTTTCACAAGCAGTGCAGGCATGTCCTGAGAAAGCCTTGTTGCTGTCGGGACGTTAAGCAATGTACAATCAATCAATCAATCCATTCACCTGTATTTGCCTTTTTAAAACTCTCCCTACTGTCTGCACTGCCTGTAGCTCTTGATATTGGATGTGTGTTGCTAGATGGTCTTAGCTTTATTTAGGCCCCATGTGTTAGGTTTATTTAACGTATTTGACCGGTTGGCGACATACATTCAATGTTCTGTTTAGTTTTTTTTTTACAAGCAGTGCAGGCACGTCCAGAGAAAGCCTTGTTGCTGTCGGGACGTTAAGCAATGTACAATCAATCAATCATTCATCCATTTGCTTCTGTTTCAGAATTGGAGGGCGTGAGAATTTTTTCCACTGTGGGATGTGTGATGTATGTTTGGCTGTGTCTCTGAAAGACAATCACAAGGTGAGTTTTTTTATTGTTACAGACCAGCAGTAAATGTATTAACCTTTTGACTGTTGGTAGCACATTTTGTCATGAGGATTTCTGTAGGAACTGCTACTAATAGCCAGAAGTTTAAGGAAAATGCTGAACAAACAAACAGATCTGTTTGTCCAGCGTTGAGTGATTTTTTTGAGTACGTATATAGATTCTTAAATCGGTGTTTAGGTGATACTAAGCATCTCACCCTGCGAGCAGAAGCTAGTACCATAATGTAAGATCATGGGAGTAACATTCTTTGAATCACCTAAACTCTGATGTAAAAATCTATTTCTTACTCACCTTTTTGTTTGCATTAATCTGATGTGAGTTGGTGTGATGTACGTGAGATGGCAACATGGCTGCCATCATGGCTTGATGATCTTCATGTAACTTACTTTGTATTGTGATGTCAATATTGTTTGTTGCCAAGGAAATGTTTTTACACAATGATGTAATAGGGCCAATACAAGAGGCCTGAATGCCAGTCATCACTGTAAATGGATGTCATTGCATGTGAGCTGGAAGTAGGTCAAGTTTCAGTTACAGGTGTACCTGTACTATTTTGTTGGCAGACTTAATGCAAGACAGTTTGGTGCACACAGGCGATTCACGCACTAGAGTGTATCACACAGTGTATGATACACTGACGGTGTATCAAACATTGTGTGATGTGATATTTCTACTTGCAGGCACAAAGAAGGTGGTGTGTAAGAAACTGTATACACAAACGCTTGCCTCACCTATGGTTTGTGCTTGTTGGTGTCAAAATATATGAACTATTACATTACAGTTCATTGTTTTGTAGAGAGGGTGTTTATGGGTGGTGTCAAAATAGCTTGGCAAGCTATTCTGGTCACACTCTTAACCCTTTGGGTGTCAGTAGTGGTTTTAGTCATGGTGATTCCTGCAGGAATCATCACTACTAGAACCACTACCAACACCCAACGGGTTAAACTATCATGATCAATCAATATCTTCTTGTAGTTTGTCAGTGCTGAATGGGTACCTTGAAAAATTGTTAAGTTGATTACATGTTTATTTGTTCTAATGATTTATGTTGTTGGGCATCTTTATGTTTCATTGATTGTTTGTGATGCATATAGTAATAATGGTTTTGCTTTGCTTTTTTAAGTCTCTTCTATTTATACAAGAGACTTTTTAGGATGGTTCATTGCAGAGCAAATTCAAAAGAATGCCCATGACAAAATAGGCAGGCAGGTCTGGAAATCTGACAACTAAAGTAACCAGATAAAAATTACGTCACGTCTGGTTACGCTAACTTCGCTGCAGAATGTACTTTTGGCGGGGAACGCCGTGTGTGTGTGTGTGCATATGTATGTAAACACAAGTTGTGTACGTACAAGCTTGAAACTTGGGGAATTGCTTTGTTCAAGGGGTGCCTAGGAGAACCTTGGAGTATATTAAAATTGGGTGTCTCATGGAAGGGTTAAACGACTATGTATAGCAAGTTGCTTGTACCACATTAGAGTCTGTAATTTTTTATCATATTCACTTGGAATTTTGGATATAGCTAGATTGGAGAAAGACATTGGATGAGTTCATTAGCCAGCTTTGTGTCTTTGGAACTTTTTCAGTAAAAATTAATTCTTTTTTCTATACAGAAAAAAAAAAAAATTAAAAAGTAAAAGTTCTCGACTTCTGGAGAAAATCAGACAGTGACGGTGACGTAACAGCAGAAATTTTGTCACTACGCAGACATTGACGCAATACTCTAGATATGATGTTTGTTTTATCAAAATACATTACCAATGGCGTTACTATATGGAAGATACCCTTTAGCCTACTGATTTCAGCCTAAGCATAAGTTGTGTCCCTTGCACAACTGCGGAGGAGACACCGGGGATCCATGCCTAGGAGCCCCGGGTGGCCTCCCCTTGCCTCCCTATCTGGTCACGTGTTGGGTGGAAGCCCGCCAGTTTCACCCTTAGCTCAACCATGTGTGGTTGTGTTTTGGCCTAGCTCCTGTTTACAACCGGTTTCGTCTTGCTTTGCTCGGTCTTTGCGGTTTCTACTGCCTTGGACTTTACGTTGGCTTCAGCCTCGTGTGTACTGGTGGAAAGTAGAGAACAGTTTGTGGCAGCTACGGTGTGGCGTTAAGGCGAGTACGCACATGAAGACCTACCTTCGCTGCGGGAACTTTCAGTGGCCCACTGACTCCCACGAGGTGTGCCTCCCGTGCTCGGGCTGCGCTGTCAGGTCGGGCTTGTGACGTGTGTGCCGCTTGGAGGGAGGAGCGTTGGTCTCAGCTCTGGGACTTCTACCAGCGTGAGCGTCCTTCCCGGCTCCAGCAGGTTCCCCCAGCTACCCCGCCCTCTTCGGGACCTCCGTGGCGCTCCAGCTCAGATGTCGTCGCTTCGTCGGTGCGCCGGGCTCCACTGCATTCCGTCATTCAGGTCTTGCGGCCCCCAGATAAGTGCATTCCTTCTACGCAGACTTTAGAGACATTCCCCCCTGTTACGTGGTGGAGTTGTAGTCGAAGTATGATAAACACACCAGACACACACGCACGTAGAGTTCTTTTAAATAGACCTCATTCAGCTGCAATCCGTCAACCGTGGCTTAAGGATGTAGACAAAACTGGAGTAACAGTTCCAACAATATTTAATTCAGCGATGCGATATCCTCACAGTAATGCTCTTTCAAATGCACAAACTACTGCATACAAAGTCTCTTCTGCGATGTCCTCACTGCGACACAAAGTTTCTCATACACCGCGTCTCTTGCAATAAACTGCGTGTCTCTACAACTGACAAAGCAAGACAATGTACTAACGGGCTTTCCCAGCGCCCTCCTTATATGTGACCCTCTCTCACGAAACCAGTCTTAACTCGCAGTGAGCCAATAATATGTGGTGGGGGTCAATCTGGGTCATTTTCACTTTTTTGGAGAAATGTATTCTACATACATCAAAGTATCGTATGGTTAAAATATTTATCATGAAAAATACCATTAAATAGGTTAAAATTGATTTTAAAAGTCTGCCCTTGGCCCCAATTATGCTGCACAAAGAAACTTCACAGGCTGTTTTCTCAAAATGGCCACAAGAGGCTTTAACAACTTTAAACACTAACAGCTTCTACAATGTTTGCACTACAGCATACAGTCATATATCACAGTAATCAGCAAACACTGTAGTTTGCAGAAATGTATATATGTCAAAACATCCAAAATGCGAGTTAAGACTGATTTTGTGAGAGAGGGTCACATATACACTATCAAAATCTAGAATCTTCTACGGAAATCATGTAACTCAACCAATCAGAACGAAACGCACAGCCGAAACTCATTAACATGAATTTTCCAGAAACAATACAACAGGCTACAAAAATACGGCTGCTCACTTCAGCTCTAAATTCTAGCATATAATAAAGACACATAAAAGTATGGTATCCCTATCTATGATAGCTCTAAAAGGTATGAGAACATTCCCAAAACAAAATAAAAGCTGCTCGATACACGCGCACAGGAAAACAAAAAGTAGCGAAAAATGTTGCGATGTCACCTAACCGACGTGACACTTACGAGGCCACTAGACAGTGCGACCCTTCTACAACGTTCCGGACTAAACTTAACAAAACGAAAACGGCTCTACTCACGAACAAAAGAAAATCTTACTAAAAAGGCACAAAATCATAACCGTGATAGCTCAAATAAACAACATATCTTTACCTACGAATAACACATGTACGCTCTCACAGGATAACACAACCACAATCGTAACACCCCCCCCCCCCTCCCCCCACGCTTCGAGTCTTCCGAGCGGGGCAGGCGAGATTTAGATATGCTCCTGCCCCGCTCCGATTCATCCGAGCGGGGCCGGCGAGCCTTACTTTCGTCCCCACCCCCGCTCTGATTCGTCCGGGTGGGGCCGGTGAGACTTAGTCACGTTCCCCCCACGCTCCGATTCTTCCGAACGTGGCTGTTGAGCCTTAGAGTTGCTTCCCCCTGCTCCGATTCGTCTGAGCAGCCCCAGTGAGCCTTATTTCCGTCCTCCCCCCCCCCCCTGCTCCGTTCGTCCGGGCGGGCCCGGCGCGACTCAGTCACGCTCCCCCCACGCTCCGATTCGACCAAGCGTGGCCCGCGAGCCCTAGAATTGCTCCCCCCCCCTCCAATTTCGTCCGAGTGAGCCCGGCAAGCCGCACTTACGTCCCCACCCCTCCCCCGCTCTGATTCATCCGGGCGGGGCTGGCACGACTTGATCACCCTCCCCCCATGCTCTTATTGTCCAAGTGTGGACGGTGAGCCCTAGAATTGCTCCCCCCCCCCCCCCCCCCCCCCCCCCCTCGCGCTGTCTAGTGACCTCGCATGTGTGACATCAAAGTCATAGTTGTTTTCTGTACGCGTGAAGTTGGCAGCCGGTCAATGTGTATTATGAAAGGTCGTGAACTGTCTGCCATACTCTTGTGTGACGTCATTACACACTGGGATTTGGGGCTAAAATTAGCAGTCAAATTTTTGTAGACTATTGTAGTTTATTCTAGAGTAGAAAGTTCTTTTTTATTAATATTTATGAGTTTCGGTTCTGTGTTCCGTTCTGATTGGTTGCTTTGTGTGAATTCGTTGGATTATTCTGGAAAGTTGTTATACTATAAAAGATTGTGCTGGGAAGCACGTTTGTACATTGTCATACATTGTCAGTTGTAGGGACACACAGTTTATCGTAGGTACATGGCCCGTATAGGGTGTACATTGTGAGAGACGCAGCATAACGGTGGTGTACGTTGTATGAGAAACGCATTGTGTCGCCAGTGTTGACATTTTGCAGAAGAGACATTGTATCGGTGTTGGTGCATTTGGGAATGCATTGTATGGAGATCGCATCGCTGAAATAAAATATTGTTGGTACTGTTACTCCAGTGTAGTCTACATCCTTAAGCCACGTGTGACAGGTTGCAGCTGAGTGAAGTTTCTTTAAAAGAACCTTTCGTGCGTGCGTCTGGTGTGATATTATACTACGACTACGACTCAACATGTAACATTTTGGCACCTCCGACGGGACTTCTTCAGTTGGCTCAGTGGAAAGGGTGGCCGGAGAAAACAGACAGCAGTAAAACGCAGAGATGGCAACATCGGAGATGGAGACATTCCTGAAAATTGGAAAGGAATGTGGACTCGAAGGAGCTCAACTCCTCGAGTTTGTAAAGGAGAGAGAGGAGGAGAGAGAAAAAAAAGAGACGAGAGAGAGAACAAAAGGAGAGACTGGAGAGAGAGGAGAGAGAAGAAAGAGCTGAAGAACGTGAAATCAGGAAACTCGAAATCCAAGTAGAAGAAGCAGAGAAACGGTGAGAAGAGGCGGAGAGGCAGCGACAACACAAAATTCATCTGAAGCAGATGGAGATAGAGGCACAGAGCCAGAGAGCTACCGAAGCAACAGCATTAGCCAGCAAAGAGCAAACAGCCCGTGCGCCAAAGCTTCCACCTTTCGTTGAAAATTCAGATAAGATGGATGCTTATCTGGAGCGATTTGAGCGCTTCGCAAGCAGTAACAACTGGAGACAAGAGACTTGGGCTATCAAACTGAGTGCACTTCTAACTGGCAAAGCACTTGAATTTTACACCCGCTTGCCAAGAGAAGAAGTGAAGATTACACGCAGTTGAGAGCCGCCCTGCTGAGACAGTACGACTTCACTGAAGAGGGTTTCAGGCGACGATTTCGGAAGTGCAAGCCTGAAGAAGGAGAAACACCCGGCCTATTCATTGAAAGAATCAGGAGCTACCTGGAGAAATGGATAGAGCTGGCTGGTTTAAACAAAGATTACCAGGACCTGTGTGACCTCATCATCAAAGAACAAGTCCTCAACGCATGTTCTAAGGACCTGGGCCACCCACCTCAGAGAGCAAAAAGAGCAGTCCCTAAAGGCCCTGGCTGACTTCGCTCAAAGATACCTTGACGCCCACAACATGAAGTTCGTTTCCAGTAAACCGCAGCGTGTGTCTGCACCAGCAGAGGAAATCCACAATGTCAGAGACACCCCGAAATACATGCTGGTGGAGAACATGACATGTTTCCTTTGTGGAAAGGGGGGACACAAGGCGATACGATGTCCTTCTAAAGATGTTCCCCGAGGCGATAACACCAGAAGATCCAACCAAGATCGCGGGATAGCAGGCAGAAGCAGTACCACTTCTCAACACAGAGCCGCCGCTGTACTAGCCAATGATGTGTAATCCAGTGACTTTGAATCTGGAGAAAGGCGAGTGACACCGGAGTTGATTGAATCTTTCAAACAAAATGGACGCATCCCAGTAGGAGATGGGGCTACATTTTTACCATTCTCAAACATTGCGCTGCCTGAGAATGAAGTGCCGAACATGCCGGTGGTGTCAGGATTCGTTGGAAACACACCAGTGAGAATGCTGAGAGACACCAGTTGCAGTTGCATCATCGTGAGAGAGGTGTGTTATCATACTACGACTATGACTGAACACGTTACAGTCCGGGCGGGGCCGGCAAGACTCAGTCACGCTCCCCCCACGCTCTGATCTGTCTGAGAGTGGCGGGCAAGCCCTAGCTATGCTCCCCCCCTCCCCCCCCTCCCCCCCCCTCCCCCCCCCTCCCCCCCTGCTCCGATTCGTCCGAGTGGGGCTGGCGATACACTATGGCTTCTGAGCAGGACCGTAGGGTTTCGCTGGGTACACTCCCCCCCCCCCCCCCCCCCCCCTCCAGCTCAGTTTCTGCCGAGCGGCGCCGGCGTTCCGGGGTTCCGCTGCCTCCTCACCCCGGTCTTTCCGAGCGCGGCCCCTGGCTCCCACGGTCCCCCCGCCGACCGTGCGTCACGGACGTCCCTGTGAGCCCCCCGTCTTCCCACCCCGTGGGGTGTAGGGGGCATCCGGAGCCCTCCCGTGCCTCCGGCCTTCGTCGTTCACGCTTGGTCCTTCGCTCCCCTTGGCGCCCTTCTTCGCGGGCCCTGAGGGCGGCCCCTTCCGGTCTGCACCCGCGTCGCGGCCCGTCGCCTGCCCCTTCGGCTGGCCCGCGCTCCCGGAGTCGGTTGCCCCTTTTCTTGGCGCCGCAGGACAGACGGTCTCCGGACGTCGACCCTGACGCCCTCAGCCTGCATCCAGGGGACTCCGCCTCGGCTATCTTCCTTCGGGACTCCCCCGCCGGATCCCCCGCCCATGGGTCGGCGGCTTCTTCGGCATCTTCCGCCTCTTCCCCCCTCCCCGGTGGACGGGCTTACACTTGGCTCCCAGACTGTCCGTTCCCTCGAGGAGGCGGCCCGCCTTATCTCCTCCTTCCTCCCGCCAGACTTCTGCCCACCGTCCCCTCCCCTGAAGAGGCAGGCTTCCGCCATGATGGATTCTCAGAGACGTGCCAAGCGTCGCAAGTCGCTCCCACAGCCAGCCGGCTTCCGGGACCTCGCGGAAGCGTTTTCCTCTCAGCTTCGCCAAGACAGCTTTGGCGACTATGGCTTCTTTGCGGACTCTCGGTGGCCCGCCGGTATCAACATGAGTTTTCGCCAGGAATGGTTCGCCGGACATTCCCAAGCCTTCTCCGTGCCTCTCCCCGCCTTAGACTCGGCAGCCCTGTCTCAGGCGGGCGGGTGCAGGATGCACCAGGCCGGTTGGCCTTGCGCCCTGGACAAGATCGTGACCCTCGTCCGTAACTCCCTGGCCTGCTCCGGGTTCTTGGAGCTGGCAATGCAGGCGGTGCTGCGCTGTTTGGAGGACACCTGGGACCTGGCGGCCTCGTCCCCCCTCCTTCCTCCGTGGCATCCAATCCATCTTGGTGGCAGCTAACCGGGTTGCTTATCACTCGCCCACTAACACCATGGCAGCGGCCGTCAACTGTGACCTCTGTTGCCGGGACTCCCTCCTGCGCTTCTGTACGGACCTTCCCAAAGCGGTGAAGTCTCAGCTTCGCCAGGCCCGCTCGGGGGTTCGCAGCTCTTTGGGGACACATGGCAGTCTGTCAAGGAAGCGTCCAAGGATCTGTGGCCTCGGCCTGCCGCCGCCCCCTCTGCTTCCCGCTTTCGCGCCTCCTGCACGGCCGTGGTTCACGCCCTACGGTCCTCCAGACCCTTCCCCATAGCTGCCAACCCTCCCGATTTTATCGGGAATTTCCCGATTTTTTTTTCAATTCCCGATTCTCCGTTTTTTTGTACATTTCTCCCGATTTTCATATTTTCAAGCTTTGTTTTAAAATTCGAGGCATTGTGGCGTACCGCGCGGGGTCAAGCGCCTGTAGTTGAGAGCCTACCGCTATACTGTACCGCTAAGCTTTCGGGGACCCACAGCCAGTCTTGATTACGCATGCGCGGCAAATTCCGTCCATTCTGTTTGTTCCGGTTCCTTCGAATTTGCCCTCGAGCACATGCTCAACGATCTTCACAACTGGTCACAGAGTATTTTCGATTTTCAACAAAATCATGCCTCCTAAGAAGCAGAAGTGTTTGGTGAAGTTCCATCCAGACTACAAGCGTTCCTTTCTTTACATCGACGAATCGAGAAAGGGGGAACACTTTGCCTTTTGTAAAATGTGCCGGGCGGACATAAACATCGGTCACGGCGGCCAAAAAGACATCAGTCTGCACGAAAAACGTAAGAAACACCAAGTATAAGTATAAGTAGCGAAGTATAATGAAGAAAAAATAAAGACTGTCTGGCGGTCAGACTGAATGATGAATTGAATAAACGAAGGAATACATAAAAAAGTAAGAGCATCTTGTGAAATAATTATGAAAGTGTGGAACAGAAACCGAAAGAGACGAGAGAGAGAGAGAGGACTTGCTGTTGAAGGCAAAATCAGCAACATCTCAGTCCCTGAAGGCTGCTGATAAACTTTGAATTTTGTTTCAAAGAGAGGCCTCCAAACTGCCTTCAAAATGCTGTTTTCGTTTCCATTGTCCTTGATTTAGTTTGTTCAGCTATGATTTTTTTGTGCTGATGTGAATGTAAATAAACTTCAAACTGTAGGATACAGACTGGTCATTATTTTGATTTTTGCTTCAAGGAGAGGCCTCCAAACTGCCTTAAAAATGCTGATTTTTCATTTCCATTGATTTATTTTGTTCAGCCATGATTTTTTTGTGCTGATGTGAATGTAAATAACTTCAAACTAAAGGATACAAACTGGTTATTATTTTGAATTTTGCTTCAAGGAGAGGCCTCCAAACTGCCATCAAAATGCTGATTTTCGTTTACGAGCGGGGGGCGTAGCCCCCCTGCACCCCCCAGCGGGGCGCTGCCCCTGCACCCCGCCGGGGCCTAGGTGGCCCCTGGACCCCGGCCAGTCAGGATTTTTATTTCTCCAAAGTTGGCAGCTATGCTTCCCTCATCCCTCCGGTGGCTCCCGTGGTAGAGCTCGCCCCCCCCCCCCCCCCCCCCCCCCCCCCCCCCCCGGGGCCCCAGCAGTCCTTTCCCGCTGCTCTCCCCTCCTGGTCCCGTGGCGCCCGCAAGTCAGGGTGCGGTTGGGTCCGCTGACTTCCCCTCCCCCTGCCCCTGCCGACAGTTCTCGGGTCTCCAGTCGGCGGGCGGCTGGCCCTCCACAGTGAAGCTTGGCGCTCGCTGTTTCCAGACGACCCCTGGATCCTCTCGACCGTTTACACAGGCCTTAAGATCTCTTTCCAGTCCCCTCCGCCGCTGCGCAGGTACCCCCTCAGGACCCAGTTACCCGGCGACCCGCTCAAGGCAGACGCTCTTCTCGGAGAGGTGGAGGCCCTGCTCCACAAGGCAGCCACAGAGGTAGTCTCTCGTCACAACTCCCCGGCCTTCTACAGCCGTCTGTTTGTCGTCCCCAAGCCCGGCGGCAAGTGGTGCCCAGTCATCGTCCTGTTGGCACTAAACAAGTTCGTTTCTGCGCCGCACTTTCGGATGGAGACAGCCAGGATCCTTCGCTTGGCGGTCTGGGCGATGGACTTAGCGATCAGCCTTGACTTAGCGGACGCGTATCTGCATGTGCCCATTCACCCGTCCTCCCGCCGATATCTGCACTTCGCCTTTCGTGGGGTCGTGGACCAGTTCCGAGCCTTCCCCTTCGGCCTCAACATCAATCCTTGGGTCTTCATGACACTCCTCGACGGGTGGTGGTCACGTTCCGGCAGCGGTCCTTGAGCCCAGCCTCCAATTACCTGGACGATCTGCTCCTTCGCAACCTGATGGCCGCGACCCTGGAAGACGACAGAGATTCTCTCCTCTCCCTTCTCCACCGGCTCGGGTTTCTGGTCAATCCGGGCAAGTCGGATCTTACGCCTTCGCGCAGGTTCATCCACTTAGGGATGGAATTCCTGACCGACCTCAACCTGGTGTGGCTCCCGGGGGTGCGGTGACAGAAGATCGCCGATCTCGCACGTCAGGTGGAAATAGGGGACTCCTTCCCGGCCAGGGTCTGGCTACAGCTCCTGGGACTCCTCAGTGTGGCGGCGGATCTGTTACCCCTCAGGCGGGCCCTATGCCCGCCCGCTGCAGCTTCACTTTCTCCTGCACTGGCGCCCGTCCTCCGGCGGGCTGATGGACCCGGCCCTGTTCTCTCTCTGGTCCATCCCCACCTCCAGCGGTGGACGGACCTGTCTTGGTTGGCTTCGGGCGTTCCCCTGCACTCCCCTCCGCCCTGGTGGTCCATCTGCACCGACGCGAGCCAGTCGGGTTGGGGAGCGCACCTGCTTCCGGATTTCATCTCGGCCTCGGGCCTCTGGCCCCAGGACCTCGCCGGCAAGCACATCAACTGGCTGGAATTGAAAGCCGTGTGGTTAGCCCTTGGCACCTGGCAGGAGACGCTGGGACACCTGGAGGTCCTAGTTCTCTCGGACAACACGACGGTGGTGGCCTACATTCAAAACCAGGGGGTCACGCGCTCACCCTCACTGTGCATCCTCCTTTATCACTTCCTGCTCTGGTGCAGAGACTGTGGCATTGCTTTTCGGGCCTGCCACATTCCGGGCCGCCTAAAGTCCTTGCGGACTCCCTATCCCGGCGCGGCCAGCTCCTCCACACAGAGTGGTCCCTGCGCCCGGACATCTTTCGCCTGATCTGCGCGCAATGGGAGACGCCACTAATCGACCTCTTCACCACCAGGTGGAACAAGCAGCTCCTGCTCTTTGTCTCGCCCCTGCCAGACCCCTCGCCTGGGCTGTGGGCGCGCTCTCCATCCCGTGGGACGGATTGATCACTTACGCTTACCCCCCATCCGTCCTGGTGCCCAAGATCTTGCGGAAACTTCAGGGATGCTCCGCGGTTCTCCTTCTGGTGGCCCCCTTCAGCTGGGCCAAGAGCTGGACCACAGACATCCTCGCTCTTGCGACGGACCTGCCCCTGGAGCTTCCCACCCCGCCCTCGATGCTCTAGCAGCCCTGACAGGTTCTTTTCCACCTGTGCCTGGAGCGGCTCCTCCTACACTCTTGGAGGTTGTCTGGCAAGCCCTCGCCGATAGAGGTTTCTCGGGTGTGGCAGTGGAGGCTATCGCAGCTGCCCGCAGACTCTCTACCAGGCATGTCTACGAAGGCAAGTGGCGGGTCTTCCAGTCCTGGTGCACCGCCCAGCGGCTTCCCACCGCGGATCTGACTACCCCCCAACTGGCGGATTTCTTCCTGTGGCTCTTCGCCAATCAGGGCTTAGCACCCATTACCATCAAGGGCTACCGGGCCATGATTGCAGACACTTACTGCCACCTGGGCCTCCCAGATCCGGGCGCTTGCAAGGACCTCTCGGACCTTATGGTCCACTTTGAGCTTCCATGACCGGTCTCCCGTTCGCTCATCCCTCAGTGGGACCTCGCTTGAGTCCTTACTTACTTACTTACGCCTGTCACCCCTGCCAGGGTATAGGCCGTCGACGAGAGACCTCCAGCGATTCCTGTCCTGTGCTTCTCCTTCGATTTTACTCCAGGTGGTTCCAGTCTCTTGATGTCTGCTTGGAGGTCTCGATGCCAGGTGTTTCTCGGCCTGCCTCTTTTCCTCTTTCCCTGGGGGTTCCATGACAATGCCTGCCTAGTGATACTGGAAGCTGGCTTTCTCAGACTGTGACCAATCCATCCCCATCTTCTTCGCCCAATTTCATTCTCTGCTGTTATCTGTTCTGTTCTCTCCCAGAGTCTGACGTTGCTGATCTTCTCTGGCCAGTAGATTTTCAAAATTCTTCTAAGGCAATTGTTTATGAAGATCTGTACTCTGTTGGCTGTGTTTTTTGTCAATCTCTAAGTCTCTGCTCCATACAGGAGAACTGCTTTTACGTTGGAGTTGAAAATCTGGACTTTGGTATGTTGTGACAGCTCTCTGGAACTCCACACTTTTTTCAACTGGAGAAAGGCTGCTCTGGCTTTACCGATTCGTGCTCTGACATCTGCATCAGTGCCGCCTTTTTTGTCTATGATGCTCCCGAGATAGGTGAAGGACTCCACCTCCTCCAACGGGGTGCCAGCAAGCAAGACTGGTTCTTCCCTGGTTGCGTTCAGCCTCATTGTCTTTGTTTTCTGTTTGTGGATGGTGAGGCCCACTTGGGACGAGATGTCAGCAAGCCTCGTGGTCTTGTCCTGCATTTGTTGATGAGTGTGGGACAGTAAAGCCAAGTCGTCTGCAAAATCGAGGTTGTCAAGCTGTGTCCACTGTATTCCACTTCGTCTGTGCTCTGTGGTCCTCTTCATGACCCAGTCTATGGCCAGTAGGAAGAGGAATGGAGACAGCAAACACCCCTGCCTGACACTGGTTCTCACCTGGAGCTCCCTGGTGAACTGCCCTTTGTGGACCACGTGATATGTCATGCCATCGTAGCTGCTCGTGATCAGGCAGACGAGCTTTGTGGGTACACCTTAGTGTCGTAGGAGTTTTCACAGAGTCTCAATAGCTGTCAAATGCTTTCTCGTAATCCACAAAGTTGACGTACAGCGGGGAGCTCCACTCCAGAGACTGTTCCACGATGATGCGGAGAGTGGCAATCTGGTCTGTACATGATCGGTATTTCCTGAATCCTGCTTGCTGGTCTCTCAGCTGGGGGTCAACGGAGCTCTTCATTCTCTCCAGGATGATCCTGTTGAAGACCTGTCCTGTTACTGACAGCAAGGTGATTCCTCTGTAGTTGGAACACTTGCTGAGGTCACCTTTCTTGGGAAGCTTGATTAGGTACCCCTCCTTCCAGTCAGCCAGCATCACCTCCTCTTCCCAGATCTTTCCAAACAGTGGGTACAGCAGCTCTACTGTTGTCTCTAGGTCTGCTTTCAGAGACTCCGCTGGGATGCCATCTGGCCCTGCTGCTTTGCCGTTCTTCAAAAATGCCACTGCTCTGCTGATCTCTTCCCGGCTGGGTCTGTCACAGCTGATGGGTAGGTCGGTCTCTGCTTGCTGGATGTCTGGGGGGTCGGGTGGGCTGGGTGTGTTCAGTAACTCTTCAAAATACTCGGCCCATCTGTCGAGTTGGTCTGCTCTGTCTGCAATAGGCTTGCCTTCTTTGTCTTTTACTGGTCTTTCTGTATGGCCATACTTGCCTGACAATCTTCTGGTAATGTCGTAGAGCTGTTTCATGTTGCCGCTGCCTGCTGCCTTTTTCTGCCTGTGCTGCCAGGCTGTCTGTGTAGGCCCTCTTGTCTGCCCTGATACTCCTCTTTACCTCTCGGTTGGCTTCCGAGTATTCCTCCTGTGCCCTTGCTTTGGCTGCTCTCGTGCGACTGTTGTTGACAACTGCTTTCTTCTGCTTCCTCACTTCTATCTTCTTCAAGGTCTGTGCCGACAGCCAGTCCTTGTGATGGTGTTTTGTGAACCCTACAGTGTCTTTGCAGGTTGAGTTCAGCGCCTCTCTAACTGCCTTCCACTGCTGCTCTGTGGTGACCGCCTCCTTTTCATTTACTAGCTCCTGTAGCGCTTGAAACCGGTTGGACAGCACCAGTTTAAACTCTTCTCTCACTCCAGTCTCTCTCAGGAGGCCTACATTATAGCGCTGTCTTTTTGTTGTCTCTGTGCGGCTTTTCTTTAACTTGAGCTTTATTCTTAAGGTAAGCAGATGGTGGTCTGAGGCGACATCTGCTCCCCTCCTCACTCGAACATCTTGAAGGGATCTTCTAAATTTCTTGATAATGCAGATATGGTCTATTTGGTTCTCTGTAGTATGGTCAGGTGAGACCCAAGTTGTTTTGTGTATTCTTCTGTGTGGGAAGATGCTGCCTCCAATGACAAGTCTGTTTAGAGCACAAAAGTCTACAAACCTCTCCCTGTTCTCACTCATCTCCCCTAGTCCCTGTCTCCCCATCACCTCTTCGTATCCGGTGTTGTCCTCCCCTATTTTGGCATTAAAATCGCCCATGACGATGGTGATGTCTCGCTCCGCACATTTGTCCACAGCACTCTGGAGTCGGTCGTAGAACTCTTGTTTCTCTTCCTCGTCACTGTCATTAGTGGGCGCATAAGACTGGATGACGTTCAGCTTGATCTTTTTCTTGGTTCTAAAAGCTGCTGTGATAATTCTTGGCCCAAGAGGTTCCCAGCCCATCAGCGCTCTCTGTGCCACTGGTGACAGCATGAATGCTACACCTTCTGTATGGGGGGCATTCTCCTCTTCATGACCTGAATACAGAATCATCTCCCCACTTAACAGCCTTTTCTGGCCAGACTGCGTCCATCTGGCTTCACTGATACCTAGCAGGGAAAGGTTGTACTTTTGCATTTCCACTGCTATCTGGTCGGCCTTGCCGCTCTGGTACATGGTCTTGACATTCCATGTGCCTATGGTTGTGTCCCTGGATAGAGAGAGGCAGCTTGGTCCTGTCGCTTCCGAAGACTTCTGGCTTTCACCACAGGACGTCATAAATCTTCTGGTAGAAAAACCTTCCTCCTCCAGGAAAGAAATTGCTGTTTGTCTTTTCGTCGGCGTTTTTGTAACTATTTCCTTATTTGCAGGGTGGGGAAGCTACTCCACACCCAACCCCCTTACTAGGAGGACCAGGGGTTTTCTGTCGGGGTCACCTTCCCTAATACCATGTTGGTTCACGGCACCTTATTTCATTCGGTACACCCTCTCGTGAGGGACCCCCTATCCACCACCATATGGTCCCAGCGCGAGGTCGCCTGAGTCCTGACATGGCTAAACTCGGACTGCTTCGAACCCCTGCCCTTGGCGCGGTTCTCTGAACTGACCCAGAAAGCGTGTTTCCTCCTGGCCCTCGCCACTGCGTCCCGCGTGAGCGAGTTACATGCACTGTCGGTGCGTCCCGCCTGTCTGCAGTTTCGGGCCGATGACTCGGCTCAGCTCCTCACTGACCTGTCCTTTCTGGCCCAGAACCGGCTGGCCTCAGCTGCGCCCCAGGTGCTGACCGTCCGTCCGCTCCGAGGTACGGATCAATCCCGCAGCTCGAGCCAGCAGGACCCGGTCCAGGCTCTGAGGATTTACCTGTGTCTGTTGAAGCCGCGCCGCCAAGGCCGCTCCTGCCTCTTCCTGCCCCTCTCGCCTGGCAGACCTGATATCTCGGCACAGACAATTTCGTCCTGGCTGAGGTGGGTCATTCGGTCAGCCTACAAAGACCTCTCCCCTGACGGGGGATAAGAGGCTGCACATCCGGGCGCACAAGGTGCGAGCAGTAGCCACCAGCGTGGCTTTTGACCGCAACTGCTCCGTTAAAGACATTGTCGCAGCGGTCGGCTGGCGGGCCAACTCCACCTTCACCCGCTTCTATAATAATTAATAATAATAATTACGGTATTTATAATGCGCTTATCTTATAATAATTATAACTCTAAGCGTGCACTCACAACTCACACACGCATGCGCACGCTTTAGACAATGACTCACGTAACACAAATAGTGAAAATACATTACGACGGTCAGCTTGGGGTGGGGAGTGTGGTGATATAGTGCTAGAACTGTTGAAAGAGGTGAGTTTTGAGGGCGGACTGGAAGGAGGAGAGCGAGTGTTTCTGACGGAGAGAGAGTGGGAGAGTGTTCCAGGTGGATGGACCGTATACTGAGAAGGAGCGGGGGCCGAAAGTGCTGAGTTTGGTGCGGGGGATGAGGAGGCGGAGAGGGTCGGAGGCGGAGCAGAGGGAGCGGGGAGGAGTGTAGGGGTGAAGTAAGTTGGAGAGATAGGCAGGAGCGTAGTTGTTCAGGGATTTGTAGCAGAGAGACAGAATCTTGTATTGGATGCGTTGGGGAATGGGGAGCCAGTGAAGGAGCTTGAGCAGGGGAGTGATGTGGTCGGATTTTTTTTCTTCTGAGGACGAGGCGGGCAGCATTGTTCTGGACGCGCTGGAGAGTGAGAGTGGTGGAGTGAGGAAGGCCGGAAAGGAGAGAGTTGCAGTAGTCGATGCGAGATAAGATGAGAGAAACAGCGAGTTTGGTGGCAGCTTAGCTTCGGTAGTGAGGTATTTTCTGATCTGACTGATGCGGCGGAGGTGGAAATAACATGCCTGGGCCGTGGCGGAGACGAAGCTGGTCATGGAAAGAGAGGAATCGATAACGCCGAGGTTCTTGACCGAGTCAGAGAGGGAGATGGGGGTGCTGTCGAGTTGAAGGTGGAGAGAGGGAGGGAGCTGGGAAAGTTTCTGGCGAGTGCCTACCAGCATGGTTTCCGTTTTGTCGTCGTTCAGTTTGAGCTTGTTTGCTGTCATCCAGTTTTTCACGTCTTCATAGCAGTCAGCCGTGCGAGTCAGTAGTGTCTGAGTGTTGTCGAGTTTGTCTTTGTCTAGTAGTTGTGAGTCGTCAGCGTAGAGGTGGTGGTGTATGTGGTGAGACTGGATGATGTTGGACAGAGGGGAGGTGTAGAGTGTGAAAAGGACCGGGCCTAGGACGGACCCCTGTGGAACGCCGCAGGAGAGCGTGACTGGGTTGGAGGAGATGCCGTCGATGGTGACGGACTGCTGTCTGTCGGAGAGGTAGGAGAGAAACCAGGAGTGAGCAGAGTCAGTGATGCCAAAGGAGTGGTGAAGGTGGTGGAGGAGGATAGGGTGGTCTATGGTGTCGAAGGCGGCAGAGAGATCGAGTAGCGTAAGAAGGGAGATGTTGCCCGAGTCGGTGGAGAGAAGCAGGTCGTTAAGGATATGTAGAAGGGCTGTTTCAGTGCTGTGATGTTTGCGATAAGCAGACTGGGAGGGACTGAGGAGGTTGTTGTCGGCGAGGTGGAGGTTGAGTTGGTTGAGGACAACCTTCTCAAGAAGCTTGGACAGGAAAGAGAGATTGGAGACTGGGCGGTAGTTCTTGAGTTCGTTTGGGTCGAGGTTGTGTTTTTTGAGGAGAGGACGGACGATGGCGGACTTGAAGATATCGGGGACGGAGCCATTCTCTAGAGATGTGTTGATGATGTCGGTAATGAAGGGCAAAAGTTTTGGGAGGCCGTCCCGGTAGAGGGAAGCTGGGAGGGGGTCTAGTTCGCAGGTTTTGAAAGGCATGGACTTTATGGTCTTGAGGACTTCATCCTGAGAGACGGGGCGAAAGGACAAGAGGGGAGTGCTGGAAAAGGGGGGGTCAGGAAGGCAAGGCGGAGAAGGCAGAGTGTCGAGTGTGTTGCGCAGAGTTTGGATTTTGTCGGAGAAATAGGAGGAGAAAGCGGTCGGAAGTTCTTCTTTGCTGTGTGTGTTGGGAAGAGGAGAGTCTTTAGAAGTGCCTAGGAGTGTGTTCATGGTAGCGTAGAGGGTTTTGGAAGAAGTGGATTCCAGGATTTTGTTTTGAAGGTGTTTGCGTTTGGAGTCGGAGATCATTCTGCAGACTTTGGATCTGGTGGTTTGGAAGATCTGTCTGTGAACGGTGAGGTCAGATGAGCGCCAGCGGCGTTCCGCTTGTCGACGCTCGCGCTTGGCCTCAGCTATGTCGTCAGTGAGCCAGGGGGAGGGGAGTCGGTTGGGTATGGAACAGGTGGTGACAGGGGCATGGGTGTCTAGAAGTTTTCGAAGGGAGGAATCGAAATGGGATGCAAGATTGGGAGAGGAGGCGGGGTCCAAGAGAAGGTCGACAGCTTCGTCGAAGAAGTTCTCTCAGTTGACAGATTTTAGTTTGCGACGAGAGACAAAGAGCTTGTTTTTTTGGGGGGGAGGTAGGTTGAGGGTGACGAGAATAGCGAGGTGGTCGGAGGGAAGCACAGAAGAGGTGTCAGAGTCGAGGAGGAGTTGATCGGAGGTGTGGGTGATGATCCAGTCGAGGGTGTGGCCGAGTCGGTGGGTGGGTTTAGTGATGTGTAAGATTGTGTTTTGAAAGTGACGTGCAAAGGCGTTTTGTGTCGGGGTGGTCGGGTTTGTCGAAGTGGAAGTTAAAGTCGCCAAGAAGGATGTGTTTTCCGGGTCGTGTGCTGTAGTGGTCGAGGAGGAGATCGAACTCAGTGAGGAACATGGAGTTTGTGAGTTTGTTTTGAGAGCTTGGAGGGGGGCGATAGATACATGAGAAGATGAGGGACTGGCCAGGGAGTGTTGTTACGGCCTCGACAGATTCAAAGGAGGGATGAGCAAAAGGGAGAGACTGTGAGAAGGAGAGGTGAGCAGAAAGACAGTCCCTGTAGATGATGGCAATGCCACCCCCTCTGGAAGCACGCGGGAAGGAGGCCAGGCGGTAGCCACTTGGAGTGACGCTGGCGATGATGGGTTCATCGCCAGCTGAGCGGAGCCACGTTTCGGTGATCACGACAACGTCTAGGTCATTGTCTAGGATGAAATCTGAAATCATGTCGGCTTTGCCATCTTTGCAGACAGACTGTGCATTGAACAGACACAGTTTTAGGTTGGATGAGCCCGAAGAGGAAGAGGGAGAAGAAACGGACGAAGAAGAGGACAAAGGAAGAGGAGGGTGGGGAGGGGGGAAAGAGGATGGGGGAAGAAGGGGGAGGGGGGGAGGAGGAAAAGACGGGGAAGGAGAACCGGGCAAGAAAGAGGATGCGAGAGGAGGGTGAGAGGGGGAGGGGGGAGGAGGAGGAAAGGGAGTAGGAAAAGCTAAGGTAGAGGGAGGGGGAGGGCGAAAGGGAGGAGAAAGGGGGGAGAGGGGACGAGGAGGAAAAAGCAGGCGAAGGAGGAGGGGGTGAGGGGAGGAAGGGGGAGGAGGGCGGGGGAGGGGGCGGCCGAGGAAAGCAGGGAGCAGTAGAAGAGCAAGAGAGGAAAGGAAATGGGAGAAGAAAGAAGGGAGATGGAGAAATCGAGGAGGCGGGGGGAGGCGGAAGGGGTGGAAGGGCATAGGAAAAGGGGAAGAAGTGTGTGGTTGTGTTTGTGGTGGTGAGTCCCGCCTTTTGCTAATTCTGCCCCTGTGGCCTCTCTTTCGCGATCGGATGCCGCGTAAGGCATCTGCAACACTGTCACAGTGTTGATTCTAGAGCGCCTTATGCGCGATTTCTCGCAATATTATGCTCCAAATCGCAAAAAACCACCGATAGTGTGGCCGAAGAATCACAGAAAAAAAAAATGGACGCTTTTTTGCACGACCAGTGCGGCCGCACCGCTGCTGCGTAAAAGCCTGCTCGAGCGTCTTGGTACAGTGTGGCCTGAGTCGAGCCGAGCCGAACGTGCATTCTGCCGGCGATTCTCATTGGCCGAGAGAACGACCTTTGTCACTTGTTAACCAATCAGAGGTTTTGAAAGTTCCTTGCTTCACAAAGCTGTAAAACACGTGTTCCGTCCACAGAACTACAGAATGAAGATGAAGCGCTCAAATACCCTCTTTTCATACGCTTTCACGAAGGCGAAGAAACAATGTGTTGATTCAAATGCTGATAACCCCGAAGACGAGGTTGACTAAACAGCAAGGGCTGGTCAAGTTACGTCAAGTCAGTCGGACGATGATTCATCTCGGCCTTTCGGTAAAACTGCCGAAGGCAAAACTGATTACAGTGATTTGAGTGAACCTGACGATTTGGCTGGTCCGTCGACCTCGAAAACCAGTGAGCCTAAGGCGAAACAGTTAAAGACTTTCCAAGTTTCATTGTTGAAGGACAGACCTTGCCTTACAAAGAAAGATGATGGCAGCATGATATGCACTCTGTGCCTGAAACACGGCAAGACTAATTCGTTTACAACAAAGCCAGGATGCAAGAATTACCGAACAACAACACTGAACAGACATGTTCAAACTGCAGACCATAAGCATGCTCTGCAAGAGGAACTTCTGCAGAAAAACTTCATTCAGGTGCGTTTGAAAAAAAATCTCTCTCTCTCTCTCAATGACAGATTTGCTTTGTCTTTGGCAATTAAAATTTATTTTTGTCTGTGTGTGAAACTAAAACAAAAGAAACATACACACACACTCATAATGTGAAATACAATGTACAGTGGTGACTTTGTGGGAAATATCAACAATTAGCCCCATGGCAAGTGAAGTTACAGTTCATCGTGTGATCTAATACTGTACTTCCACTCCAAGTGCAAAAAATATTTGTAGGATTTAATAAAGGGAAAAGCCTAAATTTCAAAATTTACATTTTCCCAAAAGAGATTGTTTTTTTTTTTTTCTGTTCAAGATACAGATGGATTTAGTTTTACGCAGCTTTTATAAATTTTAAATGTACTAGACTAACTGGGCTAATTGTGGATGTTGCCACTTTGTGAATAGGTGATTACTTTAAAAAATTTATAGAGTTGAGGGTTTTTTTTTTTTTTTTGTTCTCAGGCTTCCCAGTCTGCTGTCCAAAGGAGTCGGGCCAGTGCAGATGACAGTGTTGTTGGGGCCATGCGCACTGTGTATTGGATGGCAAAAGAGGACGTGGCAATAAAGAAATATCCCAGTTTGATCCAATTGCAAAAACTCCAAGGCTGTGAAGCAGTGTCAAAGTTGTGTGTTGGGCAGAATGCCACATACTCTTCAAGGTCATCTGGGGAAGATTTTCAGAAATGTGTTGCAACAGACATCCACACTAGAATTTTGTCAGCTTTGAAAGAGGCAGATATGTTTTCTGTGCTTGTTGATGAGAGCACTGATATTTCTGTTTCCAAGCACTTAGTCATCTATGTCCGAGTGTTGGATAAAGATTTTGTGCCACACACTTTCTTCTTTAAGAATGTGACAATCGAAAACCCCAAAAGTGATGCAAAGGTCCTTTTTGAAAGTGTGAAGCAGGCTCTGGAATCCGAAGGGCTTGACTTGTCAAGGGTGATGGGTTTCGGGTCAGATAGTGCTGCTGTGATGATGGGGCAGAAGCATGGGGTGGCAGCACTGATGAAGGAGCAGAGCCCACACTGCATCAATATCCACTGCATGGCTCATCGTTTCAACCTGGCAACATCTCAGGCTTCTAAGGGCATTCCCTACTTGAATGAGGTGGAGAGCACTCTGAGTGATCTCTATTATTACTTTGGGGGAAGCAAGTCTGCCAAGAGAAAATGTGAACTTGAGGAAATACAGAAAGTTCTTCAGGATCCTCTCCTCAAAGTGAAAGAGTGCCATGAGATCAGGTGGCTGGCCTTCTTCGAAGCAGTGAGAGCTGTATTGCTGTCCTGGGCATCTCTGGTCACCTACTTCATCAGCCATGACGACTCTAAGGCAGTGGCTTTCAGGAAAACTTTCCAAAGTTACAAGTTCCTGGCAGTGCTGGCCTTCCTGATGGACATCCTCCCATCTCTGGCCCAGCTGTCCATGCAGCTGCCGAAAGAAAACTTGGATGTGGCATGTGTCTACCCTGCCCTTGACAACCTGCAGAGCAAGATAAAAAAAGTGAAAAAAGGAACCGCTCATCACCAGACAGAGCTACTGGAAAAACTTGATTCTAAAAGAAACAGCCAGGGGGAAGTCGAAGGAATCAAGTACAGAAAGCAGAAATTGTCTTTTGGAAAGAACCTGAGGGCAGTGACAAAAGAAATTGAAGAAGTGAGGACCCAGTTTTGCGACAACCTGGCAAAGAACATTGACCTGAGGTTTCCATCAGACACAAAAGATGTGGCCAGTGCTTTCAGTGCCCTCTCCATGCGACCCTTATCATTCCTCAGCAAAGAACAGCAGGAAGAGTATGGGGTGAAGGAGATACAGTTACTTGCTGACTTCTATGGCCAGCCTGCTAAGAGGGGAGAGAAGACAAGCAAGCCCTTAGTGGACAGAGCTGCTTGCATGGAGGAGTGGTCTGTTGTGAAGCAGTCAGTCCTCAGCAACATGTACCCCAGAGAATCCACTCAGGCCTTGTTGAAGCTGCTCCACAGTTACCACAGGGACAGTTTCCCAAACATCCTCACCCTGGGCAGGCTAGCCTGTGATGAAGCTCTATGCTTGTGCATAGTGCTCGCACAATAGGATTAGTACGGTACGGTTTTTGTTAACGGTTTGTTTGTGCCGAAAGTCCGTGGGGCCTGCTGTCCATGTGGAATCTGTAAGACATGGTTAGCACGGGATTTTTTAGTGAGTTCTGTTTAGTGAGTTCTAGGCGGAAGCTGTGACTGTCAGATGTTTAGATCGGGAGTGCGGGCTGTCTTATCGTATGGAACGGTTGTGTTTGAGTTACCTAGCCCGCATTCCAAGACTCTGAAGCCTAGATTTCAGGTATGTTTCTATAAACGTAGTATTGATAGTTGTTTAGTTAAAGACAGTATGCGTGGTAAGATTAATGTTGTTGTATAGCGGTGTTCCGGTTTGGTTTAGTATAGTATGTTTAGAATTCGGTGAAGTAACCGGTGTTTTTGTATACAGTTGTTACCGAGTTAGATGACTAAAGGAATATGAAGTGTGTATGTCTAAGCCGCTATGAAGATAGTACGTGGTTGGGTAAGCATAGTCTTTTCCAGGGTATAGAGTAATGTATAGCAAGAGTGTTAGGCTATAGTCTGTTTCAAGATAGTGACAGAGATGGGGTGATACGAAAATAGTTTATGAAGCACGTGTGTGTGTGTGAATGAACGTGTGGGTTATTTGTATCAGCCAGGTTACGTGACGTTTCTCATTGATCCAATATGTTGTGTGTTTAGCAAGTGTTACGTTGGGACTTTTGTCTATTCAGAGTTCTTGTAACGAGAGTGGAAAGACGGACGCCGAGACGTCGAGTCGCAGGTGGGACCTACGTGAGGTCATCCCTCCAGCTCTTCTGAGAGTGAGTCTGACTGGGGACCAAGACCCCCAAGTCCAAGTGAGAACTGAGTACCGTACGAGAACGAGGACGTCCGTGCCCAAAGAGAGACAGGACGGCAACAAGCGTATGACGAAGGACTTTCACGCCTACACGTGAGAAGGACCAACGTAACCAGGCAACAACATCAAACAGGTTGGAGGCAATGTGAGACTAAGACCTAACCTGGCAAAGATATTGTGATACGTGTGTGGTGTGATAATAGAACAGTGTATATATAGTTGATAGTCATTTAAGTCGTTCTTTTTCATTTATAGTGTATAAAGGTTACTTTAGAAAGGGAGCCCGTGTGTTGTGTTTTACCGTATGAATGCGCCCGTCTGAGTCAGTGGCGGTCTGTTGCGTGAGAGTCTGTGCGTACGACTGTGGGCAAGTCTGTGTGCGTTACCTCATCATGCCCTATCACACTTCAGACTGTGAGCGTGGGTTCAGTGCCCAGAATGCCATCAAAACAGCCAGAAGAAACAGGCTGAAAGAAGAGAGTCTCAACGTGCTGATGACAATCAAGTGTGAAGGACCCCCTGTCACTGACCATGACTTCACAGCT
Source organism: Semisulcospira habei (assembly GCA_036245525.1). NCBI lineage: Eukaryota > Metazoa > Mollusca > Gastropoda > Semisulcospiridae > Semisulcospira > Semisulcospira habei. Next base: position 149,300,908 of record BTPG01000005.1, on the reverse strand, counting down.
GCAGCAGCTCTGTGGAAAGACCAGAAGGACAGGAGGATCTACAAGAAATAAGTGTGTGTGTGTGTGTATGTATGTATGTATGTATGAATGTGTGTATATATGTCGTTTTAAAGTAAGCAGTGCAACGCGATTTGAGGGCCTCCCTTTTACACATTGAGGGGCTCCCTTTTTGATTAGAGGGAGCCTTTGGGCTCCCTTTTCTGAAATCCTAGAATCAACACTGCTGTCAGCGGCACTGGCCGCGCAGTAGGTGGCATGGCGACGTAGAGATAGCAGTTGTTGGCGTGTGTATTTGATGAGCATGATTGTTTGTGAGGACAAGAAAGAGGAAGACGAGAAGAGGGTTCAATAGGGTGTGTGTATGTGTGTGTGTATGTGTGTGTGTGTGTGTGTGTGTGTGTGTGTGTGTGTGTGTGTGTGTGTGTGTGTGTGTGAGCGGTGTGGTAGGGGAGCGACCTGATTTCCGGTCGGTCAGCGGCGAGATCGGGCAATGGCGCCGAAAGTGGGGAGGGCGAGATGTCGACGAGAGAGCACACGAAAACCTATAGAACGGTAGGAACACGAACGAGTCAACAACAACCAAGCAGCAGATGCAACCACGGGTGGCAAACAGACTCGCACAGTAAACATATCACACACTAGCACGCAGCACATGAAAACAGGGCGCGGAAAGGCCCGGCGAACCCATGCTGCGGAAGAAGCAAAATGGCGACGTAAACAAAAATTCAAATGACAGACACAATTCAATACGATATCACTCAAACAGCAACCAGATCCGACGAAACACAAGCATAATCCTCATCAGCGCACTCTTATACGATACTCGGCAGACTTTCAGCACACGAAACACGGTACATCCAGCGAAAAACCACTATCTCTGTGACCTATCCGGCCAGCGTGACTCCCTGGCCCTGGTGGCGGACATCTTAGTGGCCCAGCACTCCCTCCTCGCGCCACAGGCGCCCTAGGTAACTCTTAGCTGAAATCGTCGGGAGTGCTCCGTTGCTGGCCTTCGAGGCGTATAATTCATAGGGCGGCACCCTCCTCCTCTTTGCTATTCTTCCATAAAGTAATGCCATCGGTAATGTATTTTGAGAAAACAAATGAATTTTTCTCTAAAATGTATTAAAAAAAATACCACTTACCGATGACATTACTCGGAGGACCCTCCCTCCTGTCCCGCTTGCCGCCTTTCGGCTAAGTGTGAAACTGGCGGGCTTCTGCCCAACATGTGACCGGATAGGGAGGGAAGGGGAGGCCACCCAGGGCTCCTAGGCATGAATCCCCGGTATCTCCTCCCCAGTTGTGCAGGGGACACAACTTATGCTTAGGCTGAAATCAGTAGGCTAAAGGGTATCTTCCATATAGTAATGCCATCGGTAAGTATTTTTTGAAAAAATACATTTTAGAGAAAAATTCATATTTCTCTCACTCTCCCATGCACACACACACATCAACACGCTGTCAAAAGAGCATGGATGTGTACAGTAGATTATCATGTATCTAGGTAAAGTCAACTTCACATCACATAAAGTATAGCAAGACTGAAATTGCATCATGAAATTATAGATTTGTCACCATTTTTCTCAAGTCTAGAATGCAAAGTTAAACTCATATCCCATAAAATATAAAATTACGTAAAAACTACAATTGCATCATGACAAATGATGTTTTTCAAACCAATTATGTGTATGCACCATGTCCCTTATAGAGCTCACCAACGCATTAGCCTGCGAGGCTTTTTCAAGAGGAGATATTTCAACATCAGATTCAGATCAAAGACAACAGGTAGAAACCCTTGACAGTGAGGACAGCTCGTATATAAAAGGGCCTTTGTGGGTTTAGGCTCATCTTGTGTCATTTTGTGCTTCTTTGGGTGGTGTCCATTTTTGGGCTCATGTGCGGTAGCAAAAGTGAGGCTATTAAATGGGCCAGTTGTCATCTGTCCATTATTCGTCCCCCCACCCGGGTCTGCCCTGGGGGACTTGGGTGGAGTTAACTACTTTTTAGTTCCCAGGGTCACCCTGGTCAGCCCCACAGGGTGGGTTTTTCCCTCTATTCTGGGGCATCTGTTTCTGTCTACCCTTGGTCCATTCACCAGTATTTGCCTTTTTTAAACTCTCCCTGCTGTCTGCACTGCCTGTAGCTCTTGATATTGGATGTGTGTTGCTAAATGGTCTTAGCTTTTTTTAGGCCCCATGTCTTAGGTTTATTTAACGTATTGGACCGGCTGGCGACATACATTCAATGTTCTGTTTAGTTTTTTTTTCCACAAGCAGTGCAGGCACGTCCTGAGAAAGTCTTGTTGCTGTCGGGACGTTAAGCAATGTACAATCAATCGATCATTATTCATCATCTGTTGTCCACCGTCTGTCTGCCATCATCATTGGCATTTTCTTGGAGACTATTCAAGTCACAGTTTCGAACTTGGCCCAAGGATATTTTGTGGCAAGACATTTCTTAACATGCCAGTGTCAGTGACCTACTTCAGGAAATAGGGAAAAAATTACAGAATTTTTTTTTTCTCAAATACTATTCACATGCTTTAAACCCAAACTTGGTACAAAGATACCCAATGGTAAAACTTCCTTATAGTTCTATGTATAATAATTTGGATGACCCCTTAGAAAGGTCAAGGATCACAAGGGATCAGGAAATAGGTACAAAATAGCCATATTTTTATTTAAAAAAATGTTCTCAAACATTATTTACAACTTCAAACCCAAACTTTATCTGATCGTAAGACCTTTCTGTACATGCTAATTTGGATGATCCCTCTAAAAGATCAAGGGTCATGAGTCAGGAAATGATTAAAAAATGTCTTCTTTGGTAGAATTTAATTATCAGCAATTTTGCAAAACTTTTCAACCAAATTTGCCAAAAAAGGTAGTTAACCCTTATCTAACGGAATACCCCAGTGTGTGAAATAAGCTTGACTAAAATAGTTAGGCGCCAAGCTATTCTGGCACTACCCTTGAACTAATGCCATTGGTCTATATCCTTATCTGTAAGTACTACAATGTAGCTTGCATTTGGCAGTGTACAAATTTGAAGCTTTTAGCCTCAGTATGATATGGGCTAATGATGAAATCTTTCTATGCATACTTATTTGGTTCACTACACACATGGGAGGTTGACAGAAGTGTGAAATATGTAAAAATTCTTAGAAAACATGTACTCTGCACTTTAATTGCAGGTACCATTTACTTATGTTAGAACACTTGAACACTAGCTTCAATCAGTGACCTGTCAGAAAGGTCAAGACCTCAAGGGTTTGATTAATTATTTGGATTGGTCATGCTCGTGAGCCATGAGGGCTTTGCCATTCTTGTTTCTGTTTAAATTGATTGATATTTGAATTTTGTTTGGTGGCTAGTGTGTGGAGAAGATGTCCCATGATGTGTGCCCAGTGTGTATGGAGGATATGCACACGTCCCGCAAGGAGATGCATGTACCCAAATGTGGACACCTGTTGCATCGGTAGGTAGCTATCAGTCTTGTTGGTTGTGTACTTGTATAAGAGGTTTAGGAGTGGTGTACAAATTATGTTTTTGAAAACTATTCAGATTCAGTGCCAGTAACCTCACCAATCCAAGGCACACATAAACTGAGTTACCTATAAGAGGCAAAAAGACATCACAAGCACAGACTGGAAGTTTCACTTTACATATCACTGATTTTATTTATTTGCAAGGTTTGCTAGGTTGATTAATTGATTGTCATTTTTATTCCAGTGTTTGCTTTGAACAGTTGCTGCAAAATGGGTGAGTATCGAATGCTTAGCACGTCTTTGGTACCGTCCTTCAATAAATATTTAACCTTTCATAAACAAAACTGGATGACTGACACATTTTGGACTGAGTGAGACTAGGTCACACTACCCGTACAGTGTAGGCTGGCCAGTTAACTTTTGGCAGTTTTTATGATGTGTCCTGTCATCTAACCTGCCAGGCTCTGCTGCAGGATGGCTCAGTCAATAGATAATGACGAGCAAAAGGAATGCGACCAGTTTTGAATCATCAGAAACACTGAAGTGTCTCTGATGATTCCAGAAATATGTATTTTTCTTTAAAATAAATTTTTTTGAAAAATACTTACCGATGGTATTACTTTTAGGAAAGGTTCCTTGCTAGTCTAATTTTAGCCCAAAATTGTTGTGTACGAGTATGGTCATGATGGCATGTGAGGGGCGCCATAGCTACGGCGGTAGCCTCCCTTCCGGTTCAACCACGCATGCGCTCAGCGCTTACCACTTCAGTCACTTTCTTTGCGGACCAGCGGCAAGCGGGGCAGGTGGGAGGGACCTTCGAGTAATACCATCGGTAAGTATTTTTCAAAAAAATTTATTTTAAAGAAAAATACATTTGTTTTCTCAAAACACATTACCGATGGTATTACTTTTAGGAAGAATCCCGAACAGGAGGCGGGTGCCGCTATAACGCCCCTACCCATGCCATCGAGGCGGCTAGAGCCGTCATCTCCAAGCAACCTCCCTCTAATTTTAGCAAAGAAACCAACGGCGCCTAGGGCGCCGGGAGGGAGTGTTGCGCCGTTCCAAGGTCCACCACCACGAAGGTTCTGGCGCTGGGTGGAGGGGTCCCTCAGGTAGAACCTTGCGAGGGAAGACTCCGCTCGCTAACACAGCTGCCACAAGGCTAGACAGCACAGTAGCAGACGAAAGCTAGGCTTGCGGCCAAGTTCTGTTCTTGTGTGCCCTGAAATCCTGTTTGCTGTATCAGGGGCGAGTTTCCGGCAGGAAGGTCATCAATGACCGAGGCCAGGAGGAGATGTCTGTGCTGAGGTGTCATTCTACCTGGGAAAGAGGGAAGGAGTAGGCGGGCGAGTCCCCTGCGTAGCGGCTTTGTTCCGGCGCAGGTGCCCTCATAACGCTCGTACCGGGTCCTGTAGCTGGACACACGGGCGGCGCTTGGATCTGTAATGGTTGTACATACTGTGGAAGCTGCCGATGCAGGAGGACGTTTTTGTAGCAACTCTCGAGCCGCAAGTACGGCGGAACCGGACAGCGTGCACTAGTCGGGTCTGTGCCTGCTGCCGGTGTAGTAGAACAAGCCAGCAACCGAAGTCGTGATGATGAGCGTTCTAACGTCTGGCAAGCACCACTAGTCGGGTCTGTGGTGATTACCAGAGTGTCTTTATGTCCAGAGAAGCGGGTCTGACTGAAACCTCAGGTCTCGTCTCTGTGACCGGACAGCGCGCACTAGTCGGGTCTGTGTTCGCTGCCGGCCCAGGAGGACGGGCTCGCGGCCTAAGCTGCGGTGTTGACTGTCCTCTCACCAGGTAATACCCACTAGTCGGGTCTGTGGTTCTTACCGGTGTTTGACCCTGTATCGTGCCGGTGTCAGAAGTCCACGACGGTAAAAGCCCCACAGCTGAGTCCATTGCTCTTCCAGCCCGGGGGCGCAGACTAGGCCCGGAAGTGACGTTGGGAGTCCCGTCACCAGGTAAAAGCCACTAAGGGTCTCGCCGGTGAAAAAACGTAACTGTGTAAGTGGTGACCAAATAGAAGCAATCAAGAGGATCTGGTCTTTGCTAGGAAGGTCGGGTAAGGTAGCAGGTGAATAGAACCGACCGCCCGGGACTGCCACCAGGCGGAACGCGCCGAAGGGCGCGCACTCGCTGAACGTGGAGGCTGAGGTGAGGGCCAAAGAAGCAAGTCTTCCTAGTCACGTCCTGTAGTCTCGCCGGCTGGATCGGCTCGAAGCGGGTCGAGTAGAGCCAAGTGAGGGCAAGTCCCTCCGCTCCGGTCAGGCGCCGCCGAAAGCCGGAATTCCAAGCCGACTCCACCCCGGTAAGCGAGAGCATCCGCTAGGTCCCGAAACTGTCGTCTTGGAAGAGGACAGCAGCGTGGTCGGTCGGACCAGCCCTCAACCGCGCTGACCTCTATGAAGGTAGGCTGCTACTTGCTAGGCATGAACGCACGTCTGGAGTATGCTGCCATGATGTTCCCGGGACTGTGCCGTCGTTGTCACAAACGTCGCCTCCGTCCCTCGGATGTAAGCCACCATCCAGTGCAGCAGACGAACTGCGCCTCCGCGGAAGAGTGGTCCCTGCCAATCCCGTCCGACGGTCAGCGATGATCGCGCGCCTGTCCAGCCTCAGAGTACCTGGAAGACTGCCACCTCCAGCTGTGACGCAGCGTGAATCGGCTGTGCCACCGTCCTTGTTAGCCTCCTTGTATGTCTGCCGGGGGGGGGGGGGGGGGGGGGGGGGGGGGGGGGGGGGCGGGCCCAGGAAGTTCACCACCGCGCGGAGACCTGCGTGGTCGGCTCTCCCACTCGGCCGGCCGCGAGAAGCGTGCAGGGCGGTATCTCGAACCATCAGATCGCCGTCTGTAGCCGCAGCGAAGCGCCGTTCCAATGTCCCCCTTGGCAGCGGAAGAGAAGTAGGATCACAAAGTTGAAGCCACCAGAGCCTCCCAGCGTCCTGAAGCGGAGACAGCAGCCGGCGACAAGGACCCGGCACCCGAACGGATGAGGAAGAGACTTGAAATGCTTGACTCGATGAGGGGACCTGCTTCGTCCAAGGCCCGAGGAGACTCTTCTCCAGGCAGCTGGCGGCGAATCCAAGACCTCCCGTAACTGCTAGCGTAGCGACGTGGAGTAGCTATCATCGCCCAGACACGGCTAACGAAGTCCTCTGGAGCCAAGCGGAATACGCTGTCTGTCTCGCCCGCAGGAGAACGGCAGTCTAACTCCTCCGAAGCCCAGGGAACCCGGGCGGCGGCGATCCAAGAAGGAGGACCCAGCACCTGGAAGGAACAGCGGAGTCTCAGAGGGCCGGTCCCACGAACTCGAACGGCGACGAAGCTGCTTCGGAGCGTCCGACCTCCCATCGTAGCAACCCACTGGAACTGGGACGTCGTCTCCTGTTCCTCGTATCCCTGGTCTCTGAGTAGTGAGCATCGCGACCGAAGTCAGGCGAACTGCAAGATCGTGACCAATTGCCGGGAAGGGGTCCCACCGTGGGGTCGTCTCTCAGCACTGCATCTAGAGCGGGTTCTCGTCAGCCCGGCCGGCGAGGGCATGGCCCAAAATCACTGAGCCGGGAACTTGTCGTGTGAAGTGCAGCGGTCCTGTAGCACTTGCTGAAGCCGCAAGCCGTAGAAGTGCCGGTGAAACCCGCGACGGGAGATGGCGCCAACGCGGGTATAGCCCGGGCGAGGGCGCCCAATAATTATAATTAATTAATCAATGCTTATTGAAAGAGATTTATGTGATTGTAATTGCCCTTAAGTTTATAAATCAAGTTATGGAACTAAATTGAACTACGAGTCAGAATACCACCCTGTTTTCTCATCTCCAATTTCTCAAAGCTAAAGTAATCGGTTCAGGGTTCTAGGATTATAGCCTTTCAAGGATAAGAGGCGTTGTGCCCCAGCGGTCTGGCGAACCGCCACGCCGCTGGGAATGCAACATTGTAACACCAGTGGCAAAAGGGTTAAAACGCCTAGCTGGAAGGACAAGGCTCTAGTTGCCGTAACGCAACAACTAACATACCCAAACGTGCGCGCTACCGCGCGATTCAAGCTCTCACCTAGACAAACGTCACTGACCTGAGCCCGAGAAGCCGAGCAGTGGCTTATGCATGTCCTGTCTATGATTTGGCGCCTGGACCGGGACTGGAAGCGTCGAAGGTTCGATTGCCGACGCCAGCCCGGCAGCATAATTGGTCTTAGCTATCCCAAGGAGGGGGGTTGCCAACTATCCTTCCGGTTGGCAAGTGCTCAAGATATGGTGTCTTGGTCGTCATGGTAAGGGTACCTTAGGAGGGCCCTCCGCGAAAGCGACCACCAGCTTACTGGACCGGGACGTCTAGGTCACTCCGCTCACTTGGGTCCCAGCTTGTTAACTGGCCGGCTCTGTCGAACTGTCGCTAGTCCACTCTGGCCTGCGGACTTGTGCGAACAGTGGAGGGGTCATCCTTCTCGAGGCCGCGTCCCGTGAGTGTAAGGGCCACGCTGTCGTGCCGATGATCCGCCGACTGAGCCAGGCCTGGGAGCGACGTATGGTCGGACGCCGCCGCCAGGCCGGCGGAAGAATCATTGGTTTTAGGCCTCTAAGCCGAGTTTGACAGCTAATCCTCCAGCTGACAAGAGCCCCGGAAAGTGTCTTGCTTTACTGGTCCGGGACAACAAGTCACTGACACTGCCATGGGTCCCACTTGTTATTCTTGGGCGTCTCTGTCCGGAGCTCTCGTCTCCGCCCGGCGCCCTCTGATAGGAGCCGTACGCATTCTCTTGGTCGCCTCTTGATGGGTGCGCCTAACTCCCCGATCTAACGAGTGGAAGTCGACTGGTCTCGAAGACTCACTGTTCGGGGTACTTGTCTCAACCTGGTCATAGGAAGTCCCCACCAGCGTACCGGCGCAGACTTGTATGGCGGCGAATAACGAAGAACCCCTCCGCAAGGGGAGGGGACTCCCAGTCCCGACTGCACGCAGCGCGTCTACTACCGCTCCCTGAAGACGGAAGTGTGTCCGGCAAGCGCGCTCGACTGAGTGAGGAACCGGAACTGGACTGTAGAGCTGCGTTCTTGCCGTAGGGGTGTAGCCAGAGCCGTCTTCTGAGGTCTGAACCTGCTACCGGCGAATGAGTTCTTTATCTCTCGTAGAATCTATCGCCGCAGCACTGCCCCTGTACCGGAACCCTTCGGGGAGATCTTGCCTGAAGCGCTGACCTCTTGCGATAAGAGCGACGAGGACGAAGCTCCATCTTTGTAAGCAGCCGCGTAAGTGTGAAACCAGCTAAGGTGTTGCACCTGTTCCCGCGCCGAACTTGCCGTTGAAACCGGCGGAACCGGGAAGAGTCCAGAGGCGGGACTGTAGACCTGCCGTGATGTACTTGTCAGATAACCCGTGCCGACGAAACGTCCGAACGGAACATCCCCTAGTCTGTCTGCGTTAGCTACCGGTGTCGGAGAACGGGAACGCGACCGAAGTCGCGGCGTTGACTGTAGTGTCGCCTGCCAGAACCACCAGTCGCCTGTGATACTGTAAGGTATCTCGTGTCGACGAAGTCGTCCGAACCGTACAGCGTACACTAGTCGGGTCTGTGTAAGCTGCCGGTGTGGTAGAACTGTTCGCGACCGCCGTCGCAGCATAACTGTTCTAACGTCTGGTAAGCACCACTAGTCGGGTCTGTGGTGATCACCAGCGTGTATACTTTCCTGAGAAGGGGGCTGCTTCGAAGCTTAGCTCTTGTATCTGCGACCGTACAGCGTGCACTAGTCGGGTCTGTGCCTGCTGCCGGTGCAGGAGGACGGGCTCGCGGCCTAAGCTGCGGCGTAGACTGTCCTCACACCAGGTAATACCCACTAGTCGGGTCTGTGGTTCTTACCGGTGTTTGACCCTTCGTCCCTGCTGGTGTCGGCCGATTATGTCGGTAAGGCTGCATAGCTGAGTCCACTGCTCTACTATCCAGGGGTACGCCCAGACACGGCAGCGCAGAAGTACAAGCGAACAGGCAGGCAACTCATGTCCGTCAATAGGCCACTGGCATCTGCCACATCTGAACAGGTGTATAAGTGCCAACTGCAAAACAAAGCATAGCATTGAACTGCAAGCGAACGTGCCCCTGCAGGCACGCAAAACGAAGTGTAACGAACAAAAAAGAGTTCACGGCGTATGCTGACGCACGGCGCTCTACCCTTTCCCCTGAGCGCCGGACGGAAGCAGTGACCGAGATTTTACCTTGCCATAAGCAAAAGAAAAGGCACGAGAAAGGACAGGCACGCAGTGTAGCCCGGCGCCGTCCCACCAAAATGGCGACGAAGACCGGTTCCGACAGGCCCAGGGCTGCGCAAGGTAGGACGCAGAGACGACAGTCAACTGGTACGGCGAAGTAGGACCAGAGCCGCGAGACACAGGCAGCAACCAGGTAGCATCCGAGTCTACGAAGTTAGCCAAGGGCGAAGCCAAATGCACCAGCCTAGGAGGACACAAGCCGACCGGCCAACTAGTGAGTCAAGTTCACAAGGTGTCTTCTGAGAACCGGCACGCCGAAATTCGTAACCACACGAAAGCGTCCAAGCCCAAAGGCCACAAAACTTCTCTCTCCCTTCCTAGGAGATCCGCGAAACACCCGTCTTCCATCGAAGACAAAACGTCCGAACGTAGAGAGCACAAGGCGTACACAACCTACTGCTGACTAGCAAAGAAAGTAACTGAAGTGGTAAGCGCTGAGCGCATGCGTGGTTGAACCGGAAGGGAGGCTACCGCCGTAGCTATGGCGCCCCTCACATGCCATCATGACCATACTCGTACACAACAATTTTGGGCTAAAATTAGACTAGCAAGGAACCTTTCCTAAAAGTAATACCATCGGTAATGTGTTTTGAGAAAACAAATTGCATTTCTTTTGCTCATCAGTATACTTTGACTCTGATGTGGGTCATTGTTGCTTGCGGTTTTTATATTTCCTATTTGCCCAAAAGTGCCATGCGATGCTATGATAGAGATATGTATGTATGAACAATGAAATGACAACACCTCATGCAGGAATATGTGTCCAAACGTTTGGCCCATGGCCTTCCTCAGGGGAAAGTCTTTATTGCATGTATCATTTTACATGGCCCGTTTATCTTTTTATCATGATGTTATTGTATTTTTGATGTCATAAGCTTTTCTTATCTCTATTCCAAACATGCTCTCTCTACCACTGTCACTCTCTAGTGTGTGTTGTGGCACATGTGTGAAAGCATGGACATACATGCTCACCCATACCCCCACATGCATGCAGGCATGTTAAGGAATGCGTGAGTGCCCCCTGGTCCTGTCACAATGCAAGACAAACACACAACACACCCGCATGCTTACATATCTATTCATATTGGTGTTAATGTAGTTCTGACATGCGTTTCTCTTATTTCTATCTGGTGCTTTCTCTCTCACTTTCCTATTTATGTTGTGGGATCTAATTTCATGGCGCATGTATGTAAGTATGCACACACACACACACGCTCACCCACACCCCCACACACTCGAGAGAGTATGGATAAACGTGCATGTGTGTGTCCCGGCCTTTCCACAGTTCAAGACACACACAACATGCACATACACGTGTACACATATGTCCACGCTCACCCACTCCCTCACTCGCATGCATGTGAGTGAAAGTACTGTTGAGCATGCGTGCTCGTGCGCCCCTAGTCTTCCACAGTGCGTTCACAAGAACTTGCTTGCATGCAAGCCCTCACAGGCTCATCCTGGGAGGTTTTGAGCTCACCATCAGAACGATAGGAACAGGGGTGTGAAATGAAGAAAGGGCAAGACAGATCAAGGGCAACTTCAGCTAGAACTCACTTGTCAGGACTTTCTGACAGGGTGGTTACTGTTATTGTCAGTCATTGTACACATTCAGACACAGATTTCATAGTTCGTTCCACAAGAATCGCTCCCATTTCCTCCTACTGTTGTTGCGGACCACCTCAGTTGGCACACATTGCATGTCTCATGGAGTGGCATGCTGGGTTGAAGAGGTCCTCAACATGTGTGTGCTGATGTTCTGCTTGATGTGGGTCCTGTGCAGGTAGAATCTCATCTTGAGTGAATTGCTGGTCTGACCCACATATATATGGACATGTGTTTATGCATTTTATTTGTTTTTGAATGGTTGATCTGTTATTGATGGTCATTGATTTATGGAAAATTTAGAAGTGAAAGCATATTCTCAAACAAGAATAGAAATAAAATAAAACAAAAAAACCCAATTGCTGTAATGGTATGGTTGGCTATATTTTTCAGACACTATGCATGTCCGAACTGCAACCAGTCTATGTTTAACATGTCGGATACGTGGAAAGAGGTAGACAGGGAAGTAACTCAGACACAGATGCCAGAAGAGTACAGGGACTTGATGGTGGACATCATATGCCGCGATTGTCATGAGGTCTGTTTATCTTTCTAGTCTCTTATTTGCAGTAATTCTTTTTGGCTCATGTGTGATAGCAAATGTGAGTATAATTTATGTACTGGGCCCTCTGTCATCTGTCGGCTGTCGTCCATCAAACGTCTTCTGTCATCCATGGCAAACATTAATGTTAGCATTTCAAGCCACAGACTTTGAACTTGACCGAAAGACACTTTGTAGCAAGACTTTCCTAAACATACCAGTGTGATGGGCCTTGCTCAAATTTCAAGGTCAGAGAGAGTCAGTTCATAGGTAAAAAATTGCCCTATTTTGACAAAAGTGTGTTTTCTCAAGTACACTGTTGAAAACTTCAAAACTAAATGTGGTACAAAGATGCCTGATAATAAGGTCTTAATATTCATAATTTGGGTTATCCCTCTCGAGGGTCATGAGAGGTTAGTTAATGTGTGAAACATGCCTGTGGGTTGATAGAATGTTGTTTTTATTGGCCCTTTTGCAAACATATAAATCAAACTTGGCACACAGATAGTTGATGATAAAACCTTCCTGTAAATGCTAAAGGTCAAGTGTCAAGAGAAGTCAATAAATGTGAAAAATGCACATTTGTTGACACAACATAGGTGCTATGGCCAACTCTGTATTTATGCTAAGACACAAAACCAAGCTAAGTTGAGGGAACCTTGGGAAGGTTAAGGTCACAGAATGTCAGAGAAACTGGATTGGTCATGCTTGTGAGCCATGAGGGCTTTGCCATTCTTGTTTACTTTATTGGGGCGTATGGCTTTTTAATAATAAAGCCATTTTGGAAAATTGTCTCTGGCTCCCAGGTTGGTATCCAGAGAGCAAAAGGTCTTTGAGCCGATAATGAGAATAATAGAAAAATGATATGCACATTTGTCTAAGCAACTGTAACTTACAAGCAAAGAGAAAAAACCCTACAACATACACATGTGGTCTTGTGCATGCTTGTATGAATGTTTTTATTAAGTGCTTGAAATCGGTGGATGTTTTATTAATGTTTCTTACTTTCTTTTTCAGAAAAGCCAGACGAAGTTCCATGTTCTAGGGCTGAAATGTGAAAACTGTGGCTCATACAACACAGCCCGCTAAGTCTGCCATCTATGCAAGTTGTATGCCATGGTAACTTGTCATTTCATGGTGTTGTCATCTTTTAACTCCCTTGAGAGTTATGGGTTATTTAATTATTTCACTGAGTGAATGATGATGCCATGTGTTGTATGGGCAGACAGCGAATTTCCCCATGAGGGATTAATAAAGTATTATTGTATTGTATTGTTCATGTAGTCACCTGTACTGTCAGATATACACTACTGGTGCACTGGCTGTCTCCCTTGCTTCATTGTGCCAGCGTGCAGTACTGGTGGTATCATACCCAAAGGGGTTAACCCATTTACCCCCAAGCTGCATTTTGGAGGTGTCAAATAATGACTATCGTGTTACTTTAATTTTTTGGCGTTTCTATTCGTTTTTAGTTTATTCGTTTTTTGCTCCAAATTTTTCGTCATTTTGCAAAAAAATGAAAAAAATTGATTTTTGGCATTGCTCTAAATGTTCGGCAGTTTGGTTGAAATCCATTTTCAGCAAATAGAGAAAAATTTGGGCAATTGGAGGATAAAAATTCTCATTGTAGCTGGCAGTGAAGACAAAGCGACGGCCGCCATGACCGGGTACTTTTTGCGGCTTTTATGGTACTGCGGGTTCAAATGCTTTAGGTGAATCAACCGGATACCATCCGCAAAGCATAGATCCATATGTCCCCTCATACGCTGCATTAACCATAGGCATGCTTTGTGGCCCCTTCCATGCTTATAGACAACTCAGATTACTTAATTCCAATGGGTGAGAGGATGGGGGGGTTCACTATGCACTTCCTGTTTGCCGAGTCGGCCCGGCTTGATAGGATGTCTACATCGACACGCAGCGCATTTAGCCAAAGATATAAATGGAGTCGCTCATGGCCAGCATGGGCCAAATCCTCATGAGCCCCTGCCGCTTTTAAAGCTGAAGTGAAACTATGTCTCTTGCAACGAGTTCGTGCCGGGTGGTTAGATGAGAAACTAGATTGCATTGACTGGCGAGTGTCGAAGTTGATGGCCTGTTTACATGTCACTTACGTATTTATGGTGGCCCACTTATGGCTTAGGAAGGTATTGGTACTAATTTTGGCAGCGGAGATGATTTTTCTCTGATGCGTTAATCCCCAAGCTGCTTACATGAGATCTTTGATCTACTGTGACGGAAATCTTTTCACTGTCAGGCCAAGTTTATGTGGTGTGGGTGCATCAGGTACCGCCATTAGGCAAGCTTGAAAATACAATGAGGAGGTTAAAACCCCTGACCACTGCGATTTAATGCTTTAACGCCCAAGGTACACTGATACCTTTCACAGGTGAGCACTTTATGTGTTCATTATTTCTTAGCCAATGAGATTTAGTGTACGAAATGCTGCAAGAATCGGCCAATCAGATTTTTTTGGTAGTCCCGATAAAAAGAAATAGATTAGAATTGATTTTTGGCTCACGTGCGAAGCAAAAATGAGTATGTTCTGGGCCAGTGGTCGTCCGTCTGTCGTCCGTTGTCTGTCGTCCATGGTAAAATTTAACGTTGGCATTTTCTCAGAGACTATTCAAGCTACAGTCTTCAAACATGGCCCAATAATACTTTGTGGCAAGACCTTTCTAAACATACCAATTTCAGTGATCTCTCACAAAGGTCAAGGTCACAGGGGACCTGGAAATATATCAAAAATAGCTATATATGGACATAATTTATTTTTTCGCAAATACTATTCACAACTTCAAACTCAAACTTGGTGCAAAGATACCTGATAGTAAGACCCTTATACGCACACTAATTTGGTTGATACCTCGGAAAGGCCAAGGGTCACAAGAGCTCAGGAAAGAGGTCCAATATAGCCATATTTTTACAAAAGATGTTTTTTTCTCAAATACTATTCACAACTTCAAACCCAAACTTGGTACAAAGATACCTGATGGTAAGACCTTTCTATGCATACTAATTTGGTTGATCCCTCGGAAAGGTCAAGGGTCACAAAAGCTCAAGAAATAGGTCCAAAATCGCCATATTTTGATAAAAGATTTTTTTTCTCAGATACTATTTACAACTTCAAACCCAAACTTGCTACAGAGATACCGGATAGTAAGACCTATCCATGCATAATAATTTGGATGACCCCTCGGAAAGGTCAAGGGTCACAAAAGCTTAGAAAATAGGTAAAAAAATAGCCATATTTTGACAAGAAATGTTTTTTCACAATTACTTTTCACAACTTCTAACCCAAACTTGCTATAGAGATACTTGATGGTAAGATCTATCTATGCATACTAATTTGGATGATCCCTTGGAAAAGGTCAAGGGTCACAAGAGGTTGACAAATGTGTATAAAATGCCAATAATTGTAGTTATTATCAACTTGCTACTGGACACCGTGACAGAGGGGCACCAAAGAAGAGATACAAAGACTGTCTCAAGAAGTCACTTAGTGCCTGCCAAATCGACCACCACCAGTGGTCTTCGCTTGCTGCGGACCGTGACACCTGGCGCTCCACCATTTACAAGGCAGCTGTCTCCTTTGAGGACTCTCGCAGAGCTAGCCTTAAGGACAAGCGGCTCAGGAGAAAAAACAGAGATGCCGCAGCTCAGAACCCTGGCCAGACCTTCCCCTGCAGCCACTGCGGTCGAACCTGCCTGTCTCGGATTGGCCTCCGCAGCCACGAACAAGCCTGCAGACGTCGTGGGCAACTCCTATAAAATCTTCGTTCGCGAAGTCAAGCCAAGAGAGATCAACATTTTTGCAAACTTTTCAATCAAATTTGGCACAAAGGTAGTTGATGATAAGACCTTCCTAATCCTATGTATCCTAATTTAGTCAACTCATCTATCTATCTATCTATATCCCGTAGTCTTGCCGACCGTTGGGGCACCACTGATGACTTGGCAACCAGCTCCCTCCATTCCTCTCTGTTCTCTGCCATTCTCAGCGTATCGCCCAGCTTCAGTCCTGTCCACTCTGAGATATTGTCTTCCCATCTTTTCCTCTGTCTTCCTCTCCTTCGTCCTCCTTGCACAGTGCCTTGCAGGATTGTTTTGGCAAGCCCTGCTGAACGCGTGACATGCCCATACCACTTCAGTTTGCGTTTTCTCACAATGGCTAATAAGTCTTCATAGGGCCCGATGGCTTGCCTGATTCTGCTTCCCACTTCCTCGTTTGTGATGTGATCTCTGTATGAGATGCCAAGCAGCCTTCGAAAACATCTCATTTCAGTGGCTTGTATCCTCCTTTCAAGGTCTGCTGTGAGGGTCCATGACTCGCAGGCATACAAAAACACTGAGATGACTAAGGAGCGCATCAGTCTGATCTTGGAGCAGAGTGTGATGTTTCTGTCCTTCCATATGGTCTTCAATCTTGTCAGTGCTGTTGTTGTCTGCACAATCCTGGACAGTATTTCTGGTTTTGATCCCTCATCTGTCACAATGGCTTCTAAGTATTTGAATTTCTTAACTGTTTCCAGTTTTTGGCCTCAAACCATGATTTCAGTGCCAATGCCACTGGCGTTATTGGTCATCAGTTTGGTCTTCTCTGCACTGATTTCCAACTCATCGCAAAGGTCAAATGTCACAGGGGCTTGACAGATTTGGGAAACCTGATTAAATTTTGAGAAAACAGGGATTTTGTTAGTGCAGAAGCCATCCCTTTACTTATTATTAGACATGTGTGGATCGGTCATACACATGAGCCATAAGGGCTTTGCCTTTCTTGTTCTCAGATCCTATAGGCCACGGTATTTTCACCGTGTGACTTTTGAACGCTTGCTCCATAGTTCTACTGCTACACTTGAGGCAGAATTGAGGTTGGCTGGTCTCTGCTCCCAATGCCAATATCATTAGTTTGTGTCAGTCACCGAGATACGGGTTACTTTTCCTCTAATTTTTGGCATAAGTAGTCTTTCCTCTAATACTTTGGCACCGATATTCAATATTTTGTTTTGCCCTAATTTTTTTTGCATTTTGGAAAAATTGGGAATTCGGCGGGGAAAAATTGCCGAAAAATTAGAAGTAATATGGACCATTTACAGGAGGTGACTCTACCATGATAATTCAAGGGTAGTGCCAGATCAGCTTGGCGCCATCAAACACCCAGCTAGTCTGGCACAACCCTTGTATTATCATGGTTGATCCATCTCTTAATGTAGTGCATTGTGGCTATATGGGCTAAGCTGTTGGCATATGTGTTTGATTAACCCTTATCATTAGGGATACACCAGTGTGTGAAATAAGTTTGACTAAAATAGTTCAAGGATAGTGCCAGAATAGCTTGGCGCCTTTAGGCGCCAAGCTATTCTGGCACCACCCTTGAACTAAAGCCATTGGTCTATATCCTTATCTGTAAGTACTATAATGTTACTGTAGCTTGCATATGCAGTGTACAAATTTGAAGCGTTTAGCCTCAGTATGATATGGGTTAAGAGTGTAGCAGTCATTCCGTTAACAGAAAATTTGATGGACAAATTTTGACAAGGATGGAAAAAATGGAAGGTCATGCATCACCGGGACAGACAGATCTTGTGAAAAAAGAAAGCAGAATCTAGCATTTTAGGAACACAGAGGTGGATTCCTGCCTGCGGCATTGGTCAGAAACGCACATGAATGTTTAGACTGTTGCGTTGTTTGGAAGGTTAAGTGATGACACAAAAATCACTCCACTCCCTTGTACTCTTGTTGATATATGATGCTTTGACGTATTTGTCCTGGCCAATTTTAAAATACGCGAAGGACTGTAGAGTGCCTGGGACACCTGTCATTCTGTATGTTCTGATGTAATGTTACCGGAAAGACTGATGTAGTACTCTATTTTCCTCAGGAAATGGGATGGAAGGTGGGGTAGTGTTGAGATGGGGGTAAGAGGATATTGTGTACATGAAAGCAGAGGAGATGGCAAACAAGAAATGCAGGAGGGGAAGATGTAAACATGGTAGTATATTAACCCCTTTGTACATGCAACCACTTTTACTATTTACAATACCAGTGGCTGCATGCACAAAAGGGTTAATGAGAAACTGTCTTCCTCTTGAATGCTTTTATTTTGCTGAATGTCTTATTTGTATTGTGCGTGTATGGTGTATTCATTGCTTAATAAATTATGGTTTTTCTTGGGTGTATTTTGAGAAAAGAACATGTTGTGAAATGCTTTCAAATGTCAATTGTATAATGCCCTTTTTTGTCTCAGCATAGTTTTGCTTTCTCTTCTTAATTTTTCTTCTAAAGGACACTTTGCTACAGTCTGAGAACTCGCCAGCATTGTTTTTTATGCGCCCAGAGTAACAAGATGCACATCACAGGAGCAAAGATGTTTACAAAACCCATCTACCCATACCTCACAATCTTGGAGGCCTGGTGGTTCAACTCACACTGACGGGGTGAAGTGCGGGGTGCTGTTTGAACAATCTTTTTTTAGCTGTTAAGCAAAACAGTTTTAGTTTTTTGTTTGTCTCTTAACCTTCATCAGAATGTGCACATGTACATCGGAGAGGAGGCAGATCAGTAAGGAGTGAAAATGGTGAGGCAGTGTACTTAGCCATTAGTTGTCCATCCGTAGCTCGTTGGCTGTAATCCAGGGTAAACTTTAACATTGGCAGTTTACTATTCAAACCACAGACTTTAACCCATTTAGCCCCTATGCACTACAGCAGGAGGTGGATCGACCAAGATAATTCAGGGGAAGTGCCTTATTAAACTAATCTGGCACTACCATTGAATTATCATGGTCAATCCCTCTCCTGCATCTGATGTGTTGTCGTTTAGTGAGACATCCAAAATCTTAGAAATGCAGCCTTTGGGCTAAATAGATTAACTTGGCCAAAGGATACTTGGTGGCAAGACCTGTCTAAACGTATCGGTCTGAGTGACCTCATTCAAAGATAAAGGTCTCTGAGGGTCAGTAAAAAAACTATGATGTGTAGACAAAAGTTGTGTGTTTTCTCAAATGCTAGTTTCGACTTCAACGCCAAACTTGGTACATAGATAAATGATGATGAGATGTGATGCATGCTAAAATTTGTACAAAGGTGGTTGATGATAAGACAATCCTGTGCATTTAATTTGGTTGACCACTTCTAAAAGTCAAAGGTCACAGGGTGTGGATGAATGTGTGAAAATGCACATTTTGATTTGCAGGTTCTATGGCCAACTCTAAAGTTGTCTTTAGAGTTAGCCATAGAACCTGCAAGATCAACATAATTAACACTTAACTCTTCCTTATTTGAGTGACTGCATGAAAATTAAACATCACAAAAGGACAGAAATTATGTTGGTTGCTCATGCGTCATGAGCCACAATTGCATTGCAGTTCTGGTCTATTGATTTTTTTCCCTCTTGAGTTTGGGTTGGGTTGGTGGACGGGTGTTCCAGAATCTTGGAACTCCCTGCGTGTCCAGCCCTGTTTCACCTGTGAAAGATTAGATGGATCGACCATAACAGCTTAAGGTAGTGCCTACTTAGCAATTTGTGATTAAACTGTTGTTACCTTGGTTTGGTCGGCTGTTTACCTGCCTGCGTATTTTTTTGTGTTGATAGATAGAAGTACTCATATTTGTTACACTGAAATTTTGTTCTCATAGTAACTTGCTTTCATGTGCATATAATTCTAGTGGCCGTTCGTGAAAGGGCAATTGCTCATTGCATATCAGCACCTTATTGTTAGCATGCCAAACATACTGAAGAGCAAAAGAAATGCGAAATGTGACATTTTTTCAATGATTCCAAATATGTTGCATTTCTTTTGCTCCTCAATATCCTATGAATTTTACCCAGACCTCTAAATGACCCAAGACTTTTTTTTTTTTTTTTTTTGAGGGGACAAAACTCATCCATACAAAGATCAAAGTTATTCAGTTGCCATAGCAGTTCTTATTTATATGTGGTGGGAAAGGGAGGGTTGGATTCATTAAAGTTCAGTATACCCAAGTGAAATTTGTAGTAGATCTGGCTTGCCTGAAGCACACTTTTTTAACTCCACACAACCCAAATTACTCATCTATTGTTTTAGTGACACACTCAGCAACGCAGTGTATACATATTTATATTGAATAAAGTTGGTTTTCACTTGCCAAGTTTCCCAAATGCTTTTGTTTAGTTATACATTTGTGTGTGTCTCCAATAATGCTGAATAATAATGCTGCATGCTGATCAAAAACAGGTGACAATCTATATATATATATATATATATATATATATATATATATATATATATATATATATATATATATATATATATATATATATATATATATATATATATATATATATATATATATATATATACCTGACCAAGACTGCTGGCAACCACATACTCCTAATATAGATCCAAGTGATGAAATTATATTGATAGGAAAAAAATCAATTTCAACCGTGTAGTTTTTGAGTTGCGTTTTTATTTTTTATTTTCTCAAATTTTTACCCTCTCAGCAAGGGCTTCTTCTTCTCCCACTACCCTCTCTTTCTAGATTAGTGAGCGATGCAGTCACAAAAAGGGCAGCTGATGTCCTGATGACACAGTGCAAGCTTACCAGCCTGGAATTCCATGGCATTAGCACAGCAAGAGCATTCTCAGAATTGAAATGAAAAATTACGTCCCTTGGAGCTAATCTGATTGAGTGCATTTTGGGCTTTGGGCGACGCCTTTGTTTAAAAGTAAAGAATAATTACACCTCAAAATTGCCTAGGTGTTGCCTTTTCAAAATTAGTATGTCTTCTTCCACTGCAACACCACATAAAGCTTTAGGGATGCAATCCGCGCTGTACTAGTGGTGCTACCAGTAAATTCTGGAGGCGGCTTCTGGTACTTGCATTGTGTTTGCTATTTTCAGGTTATGCTGTATGCCTTCCTGAAGAGCCCCCCCCCCCCCCCCCCCCCCCCCTTTGGGGGGGTGGGGGGTCTCGGGTCGTCCTCAGGATATTCTCCAGCGGATTTCGGGGCGCATGGGGGTAATCCCTATTGCTATATATGCAGTAGGTGTTCAGTGGAAGGCTCAAAAAGATAGGTCTGTCATTCCTTCTCTCCCACTACCCTTTCTTTCTAGATCTCGTGAGCGATGCAGTCACAAAAAGGGCAGCTGATGTCCTGATGACACAATGCAAGCTTACCAGCCTGGAATTCCATGGCATTAGCACAGCAAGAGCATTCTCAGAATTGAAATGAAAAATTACGTCCCTTGGAGCTAATCTGATTGAGTGCACTTTTGGTTTTGGGTGACGCCTTTGTTAAAATTATATATATATATATATATATATATATATATATATATATATATATATATATATATATATATATATATATATATATATATATATATATATATATATATATATATATATTATAATTATATATAAAATTGTCAATCAATTCTGAGAATGCTGTACTAATGCCATGGAATTCCAGGGTGGTAAGCTTGCATTGTGTCATCAGGACATCAGCTGTCCTTTTTGTGACTGCATCGCTCACTAGTTCTAGAAAGGAGAGGGTAGTAGGAGAGAAGGAATGACAGACCTATCGTTTTGAGCCTTCCACTGAACACCTACTACATAAAGCAGTAGGGACTACCCCGAGGCGCCCCACCATCCGCTGGAGAATATCCAGACCCCCCCCCCCCCCCCAAGGGGGGATGCTACAAAATATTCCCAAACAGATATTGGAACTGCTGAGTAGATTTAAGTTTTGCTGCCTACGACCGGTTTCGCCCCAAGAGGGGCTCTTCAGGTAGGCATATGGTGTAACCTGAAATTGCAAACAACGCATGTACTAGAAGCCGCCTCCAGAATTTACTGGTAGCACCACTAGTACAGCGCGGATTGCATCCCTAAAGCTTTATGAGGTGTTGCAGTGGAAGAAGACAGACTAATTTTGTAAAGGCAACACTTAGGCAATTTTGTGGTACAATTATTCTTTACTTTTAACAAAGGCGTCACTCAAAGCCAAAAAAATGCACTCAATCAGATTAGCTTCCCTTGGAGCTAATCTGATTGAGTGTATTTCTTTTTTATTTGGCTATATGAGGGCGTTATTATAGGGTCAAGCCATGACAGCGACACGTGGCATAGGTCGATAAGTGGTAAGTTTGAGTTTAAAAAACAATGTGGATCTGTATGATTTGCTCAGTCTTGCTGCAAGTCCAGTTTCAACGGAAAGTAAAGAGGCTACGCGAAGCCTCTGCACTCTTTGATTTTAACCCATCACATTGCTGAGGCTGACTTTTTTCAAATTTATTTATTGTCCTATAAAGGCTACATAACAGATTATGAGACATCTGATCAGCCATTTTAGTTAAAGGGTAGTGCCAGAATAGCTTGGCGCCTCAGGTGCCAACCCTTTAACTATTGGAGTCAATTTTATTTCCAGCATTAGTGTATCAGGATGTATCAGGTGTATTACACAGACACAAATAAACTGAGGAAGAGTGAACCCTAAGTTCATTGAAAAGGACAATGTTTTTTCAAAGGTGACAGAAGTCCTGGTGTCTTGTGAACATATGGGAACTAGATAATTTTTTTTTCTAAGGTGACAGAAGTCCTGGTGTCTTGTGAACATATGGGAACTAACAAAAACTTGGTGATTATAATAATGGTTTTAGTCAAAAGTCGATAGCTTCCCTTTAAACACAAAAGACTGGCTTCAAAGCGTAACTAATTCAGAGAGCGTTTATGTAATTAGACCATCGCCATTCGTCTAAATGAAATATTGTTTAGCACACAGACCTTATCTGTGTTGGTAGGGGTGGGGGTGGAGTCGCCTAAGTCACTACTCGTTCAAGACTCCTATAGTTACGTACTTTTCATAGCACGGTATACTAAGACACCTATAGTTACGTACTTATCATAGCACGGTATAAAAGACTCCTATAGTTACGTACTTATCATAGCACGGTATAAAAGACTTCTATAGTTAGTACTTATCATAGCACGGTCTTCCCGCCCCCCGTGTTCCTTCCGTCACATTTTAACAGAACCTTCACCTCTTTCATTTCCACCGGCCAAAAGATCGGGCTTAGTAAGTATCCGCATGGGGCCCAATGTGCAAAAGGCCATCGGGCCGACATCGGCCGCCTTGGCCCGCGCACGGTTGTGCGCGGGCCAACGGCGGCCGACGTCGGCCCGCGGATGGCCTTTTGCGGCATTGCCATAGTCCGACACAACCGCTTTTCAATGTTGTCACTTGCCTCAACTGTAAAAGACTTCTTTTCACAATTTACGTTGGTAAGCACACGTAACACTAACAGAGGCTTTTTGCTCCCCCAACGTTGGTAAGCACACGTAACACTAACAGAGGCTTTCTGCTCCCCCAACCGGGTAAGCACACGTAACACTAACGGAGGCTTTCTGCTCCCCCAATTATTTTTTGGCTCACGTGCGATAGCAGAGCCGCTAAAAGTGAGTGTTTTCATCCCTACGTCACACGACCAATAACTTTAGCGCAAACCGTACCATGTGACTGAGCTACAAAAACCCTTGTAGCGACAATGGAATGGCGGACTTCTTGTCAGTAGCCCTCTTTGTGACGCATCTTGGAAGCGGGTTTTGTTCTATTAATGATCACCAAAACGTTCTAAAGCAAATAGTTACTTAGTGTTGTTCAAACAACAAGGACACTACTGGAGACGGCAACGTCATGAAAACTGAATTTTTAAATAAGTCATACGTCTATTATGTATAAATAGTATTGATTTTACGTCAGTCATGTCTGGCGCGATCCATGTCGCGGAAGATTTCTTCTGGATTTCTTTTACGAAAATAGTGGAGGAATGATTGATTGATTGATTGATTGTACATTGCTTAACGTCCCGACAGCAACAAGGCTTTCTCAGGACGTACCTGCACTGCTTGTGAAAAAAAAAAAAAAAACAGAACATTGAATGTATGTCGCCAGCCGGTCAAATACATTAAATAAACCTAACACATGGGGCCTAAATAAAGCTAAGACCATTTAGCAACACACATCCAATATCAAGAGCTACAGGCAGTGCAGACAGTAGGGAGAGTTTTTAAAAGGCAAATACAGGTGAATGGACCTCGGGTAGACAGAAACACATGCCCCAGAATAGAGAGAAAACCCCACCCTGTGGGGCTGACCAGGGTGACCCTGGGAACTAAAAAATACCTAACCCCACCCAAGTCCCCCAGGGCAGACCCGGGTGGGGTAGTGGAGGAATGAAAACAAATACGTTAATGGTAGCAGGGGCTTGCTGCGCGGACTCCTGCTGCCAATAACTTATCTATGTATAATGGGCCATCCGTATGTCGACCGTGGTAAACATTAACGTTGGCATTTTCTCGGAGACTTCAAGCCTCGGACATGAAACTTGGCCCAGTGACACTTTGTGGCAAAACATTTCTAATTATACCAATTTCAGTGACCTCTCTCAAAGGTCAAGGTCACAAATAGCCGTATTTTGACACAAATTGTTATACACAGTATGTCTCTGTCCTTAAATACTATTTTCAGTTTCAAACCCAAACTTGGTACAGTTACCTCATGGTAAGCTTTTTCTATGTGAGCTAATCTGGATGACCTCTCCGGCGGAAAGTTCAAGGGTCGCAAGAGGTCGGCAAATGAACACCTGATCAGCTTTGGCACAAAAAGCCATTACATAGCCATATTTTGACAAAAAAAAATTGGGGGGCTGAAATAATATGTTCAACTTCAAACCCAAACTTAGTAAAGAGATACCAGATGGTAAAGCCGTTCTATGCACTGGATGACCCCTCGGAAAGGTCATGGGTGACAAGAGGTCGGCAAGTGTGTAAAAAATACCTGTTTTTGCTAGAATTGTATTTTTTTTTCAAAGTTTTTGCAAACTTTTCAATCAAATTTGACATAAAGGTAGCTGGTGATATCACCTATCTATGCATTCTAATTTTGTCAACCCCTCACAAAGGTCAAGGGTCATGGAGGGGTGAACAATGTATACATTTTGAGAAAACTCGGATATTGCTGGTTACTTCTGTTGAGACACTTGAACACTTGCCTAATTCAGCGACCGGTTGGAAAGGTCAAGGTCACAAAGGTCACACGTAATTATGTGGATTGGTCACACAAATGCTGAGCCATAAGCATTTCGCCTTTCTTGTTTCTCTCTTGAAATGTGAGTCCGCTTTGGAACTCGACTGCACGGTAGTCAGCGAGCTGCCACAGTAAGTTGACAGGCCCGCCTAGATCGACTGCCACTGACGTCGGTCAGTCTGCCCCGGCCGATGATTTTTGCATACTGGGTCAGTGTTTGCAGACACAACCACATTGTCACCGTATCTGGTTGTCTCCTCGATTCGTTGCGACTGACAGCGAATCGAGGGACTTAACCCAGTGCACAAAGGCCTTTGGGCCGGCCGACGTCGGCCCGATGACCCTTGGCGCATTGGGACGACATCTCGAGTGCAGCATTCTGAACCGCCGCGGACATAGCATGGGGTCTAACTTTACTCTTACAATATTTCAAATCCTCCGGCAGTGTGAAAACAATGTCTAGCAGGCTATTCGCTTCAGCCAAACTTGAATCAGTCTAAACCACGGACAACGAAGAAGCGCAGATCCTCATGAACCCCTGCATCACGATGCGTGGCGAGTCCAGATCTGTGCCTCTTGCTGACACATCTGTTTCCTACCTAGAACGTGAACGAAATTATCTGCAGATTTATTTGACAATGGAATGAAGTCAGTATGTTTTTTCAACTGGGCAACTGCTTTGTTCACTGTGATATAATCAACACACGTTCAGTGCCCAGGAATTTGAACACCACTCAACTGCAAGAGATATAGATCTATACCTCTCGCTGAAACCACTTTGAATTCCTGCTCCTGGGGCAGATAGATATTTTTAGTGTTGAATTAGCGAAGTCTCGGACGGCAGAAACATTGCGTCCAGTGGCAGGGGTACATAAGAAAAAGGCCGTGACATAGACTGCATATTGTAGGGTGAATTTCCGTTACATGATACAGTCCACTACGTCAGTTCAGATCGGCCAGTGACATAGACTGCTTATTGTAGGGTGAATTTCCGTAACATGATCCACTACGTCAGTTCAGATCGGAATTTGACAAACCGATGAAAATCCATCACGATTCTTTACACTGAAGAACAGCAAACTGTTGTATGCCGCAATGAGGTGACAGTCACGGTCGAAACGTGGCATGTGCTGGTATTACTAACCTTTTATAATAATATTAATAATAATAATAATACTAATACAGCGCTAAGTTCTATAGCGTCCTTCCCCACTTACTCAGGCTCGGAACGCTTTACAAATGATTATAAACACACACAATAAACTACAAATCACAACAAAAAACAGTTCAGGTATACTAACAGTCTTTCATACAACAAGTACATCAGTTCTGTTTACAGCACTGTAACGCCATCTAAAAACACATGATTGGAGGAAATGCACATTAACACTGATATGTCAAATTGAAAAGATACGTTTTCAGATTGGTTTTAAAGCCCGACTGATGGTGTCGGGGACAGACGGACAAGGGGAGGTAGTGAGTTCTACACATGAGGGACCTGGTACTGCCGAAAAGAACGAGCACCTGCAGTCTTCAATAAATTTAATTCTAGGCTGGACCAGTAATTTCTGAGAACAAGAACGTAGGCTACGAGAAGGGTTATTTACTAATATATTATAGCATCTCTTGTATAGTGTGTTACCGTATAGCAATTAGCATCTTTAGTGGCTTACAATGCGGCACCGGCATGTGCCACACTACGTTCCAATCATCAAATGTATTATGCCGGTACGGAACACTGGCAGGGGCCAGTTGCATGAGTGAGCTTAGCGGAGCACCTTGCTTAGTGGCTGGCGCAGGACTAACCTCATTCATGCAGCTGGCCCCAGGTACATTACCAAGAATCTGAAGATATAGAGTGGCTAATTATATAAGAAACCGGAGAAAACGAAATCATTCATTTTGATTTTTACGCCCCACCTCTACCAAAAGAACTCCAAAAAACAACCCCAAACCCCCAAAAAACAACAAAAAACAAAACCAAACCCCCCCCCCCCCAAAAAAAAAACAAAAAAAAAACAAAAACAAAAAAAAAAAAAAACACAAAACAAACAAAACAAAACAAAAAAAAAAAACTCTTTTGTTTCTGAATAATGTCTATTCAACTTGAAGCCTCGGGTCCCTGATCACAACTGCAGTGAGAAAATTATGCAGCTGCTTTCTAACGCACGCAGTATGACTGACTTGATTTGTTTGTTTTCCAGTGCCCAGTTAGTCCACAAGCTAGGAAGGTCTACCGTGCACCCCCCCCCCCCCCCCAGGTACTCAATAAGATGGATTTCAAAGTGTTCCTTAGTATGTCCTGAGATGTTTAAGCCATGTTCCCCGAAAATCCTTATGAACACACCAGAGATATAGCCGATGGCGCAAGGGTACCCCCATTCACGCTCTTCGCAGGTGCTAAAATGAGGTTGAGAAACATTTTCCTCTAAATAAATCAGAATTCATTCCAGAAGCCCAAATCAGGTAATATTATGTTAAGGCACACGTTCTGCAGCCTCTACAAAAACAGAATGAAAAAATATTGAATCTCTGGCTCACAGTGAAGGTATTTGTGGACCCAGCAAACGACCATTTCCGCGAAATCGCAAAAAAAGACAAAAATAATGTGTCAGATGCCTTCAGACATTTTCTATAGTGCTGGCAGTCCATTTTCAGGCTTACATTATTAAAACAGGATGTTACAATTATTATAAACTTGACTAGGTGATGCTGTGATCACTGTGAGTGCCACAGTGGTTGATTTTGTATCCCTACCCCCAAGTTGTAAAAATACACAAAATTAATTAGAAAAAATTTCTACAGTTATTCCATTTCATTTTGACCTTTCTTTACCTATTAAGTTTCAATAATGTGAGCATAAAGTGCAAGAAAATAAGGAAAGTCGGCATCCTTTACGGTACATTCGTGGTGAATGATAGCTTTTTACCATTTAAAATTGCCAAATTGGGAAACGTACGTTGTTTCCGGTGCCCTCAGAAATTTTGTATACTACCGATAGGTCTTTGTTAGGTTTTATTGGTTAGGATAGAGTACCACAGTTACTCCCAACCTGATTTTGTGATGCTATGATGCATTTAGGGGCCACAGTGGCTGAATCTGCTGCCCTACCCCCATTTTACCAGTACGCAAAGTAACGCAAAATAATCATAAAAATTGCTTACGTAATAGTCCTCTGTTTAAATATTTTTTGTTGCCAGTTGTTTTTTTTTTAAAGTATGCATACTGAGCATAAAAAGTTGTGATCATTTCATTAATTTCAATGTAACCCATCAATTTAATTGTAACTATTTTTAACTGGCTGGTCTTTTAGGTGATATTTTACCTAGCGTAAGGCGGGTCTAGTAAGGTCTCCCCTTTTCCTTTCATTTATTTTTATCTAGAAATGTGTAAATATGAATATGCGTAATAAAGTTTCATGGTTCCTAATAGCCAAAACAATGTTATCAAAAATACTTAGTTTCCACATGTCGACCACGAGATCTCCACTTCCACCTTCTGCAATGTTCAATCTTTTTTATGGCCGTCTTTAAATCTTATATTGTTCTGGCTGCCAATAAGTGAGCTGTCAAGAGCTAGGCAGCATGTTTTCAGAGTTTGGTGTATAGGGGCGTGTCTTCTGGTCAGAACTGCCAGCAGACCACTTCTCTGTATGGACATGTTTGGAGAATGTGCTAAGGAGACCGATTTTCTACGCCAAATTCGCATAGGGCTGTTTCCACATGACCCAGTATCACGAGGTGAGTTCAGCAGGGTCCTTACGGTCTGTGAACATTTGTGAAAGTTGTAAAAAAATGGCAAGGCTTTTTGAGGGCCGTGGAAAGTCTGTCAATTTCAGTCCTTTTCCTTAAAGTCTGTGAAAGTTTGTAAAAAAATGACAACGTATTGGCAAACTTTTGTCTACTTCTTTTTTTTTTCTCCCTCAATTTGTGACTATTCCCATTGCAAACGATCATGCTGACGCTTGTTGCAAGTGATCTATATTTAGCTCTGATCATAAAGTGACTGCATGGCGAACATTCTGATTGGTTGTTTACGCTTCTACCGAAGTCTGCCATTCACTAAGCGTTCTTTTATTTTGGTATCTCTTCACGCATTAGGCACGGAAGCTTCAAATAATTGCTGATACAGAGTGATCTGATTAAAGTGTGTAAAGCTTCAGGCTTCAGTTTGGGTTTGTGAAAGGTTCCTGCTTTTCTGGATGGACCCAGTCCAGAGTAATCAGTGTGTAGATGAAAGATGATGGCCTGGCTCTCCCTGTTCAGCTTGTTGATGTCATCTGCCCACGGGCTGCAGCCGCCATTCTGCTTTTGCCAATCACTTTGTTGTTGTAGTGTCTCCATTCCCAGCTAGTCCAGAATGCACTGGAATCCACTGCAGCACTATTTTGTGGACAGGGCATCCAGTCTATCTTGAAGCTTCCTGGTGAGATCAGTGGATCAAGCTGCTGCCTTTCCCTAGCTAGTGCTCTGCTGCTGTGTTGAGCACCTGCAGATCTGTACGATAGTTAGAGCTGCTGCCGCTAGCTGGTAAGGAGAGGGAGGTAGTAGTGCGGTCTGCACAACAGATGTACACGCCACTTCCTTCATTCAACACGGCATCTTGTGTGGTATCACAGCTGCTGTGAGGGTAGCGCTTGTGCACAACCTCCAGCAAGATGGCTTTGTGCAGTGCCGCGACCTTTGGCAAAGAGTCCTGGAACATTATGTTGTCTTGAAGGCTCTTTCGAGATGTCCAGGTATCTGAAGGGAGCTGTTCACACATCTTTGGGCTTGGTTCCAGGACGTCAGTGTTAGCCCTTTGCAGGACCTTCAGTTGGCAGTTCAGATTGGGCATTTCTGACGGTTCTTGGTCTGCTCCTGTAGTCTCCCATGCTGTCGGTGTTTAGTAAGTCTCTTCATCGTGTGTGCTGTTCTGCATTCCAGTGGCTCCAATGTCCTCCATTTCCTAAATTGGGGTGCTCCAGATGGCTCTAAGAACGTCACTGCATCATGAGAATGACCCATGTTCTGCATCTTGTCAAGCCTGGCTTTTTGGGTTTCAGGCAGTGTTTCGTGTTGTCGATGTATCTTGGTACCGCACAACTGGTCTGACCGAGCAGGTGTTTGCTTGTGCCAGGATGCTGTAATTTGCGCCAATGTGGTCCCCACCAGTTCTTCATCAGAAAATCTCTTTCTTTTT
Source organism: Semisulcospira habei (assembly GCA_036245525.1). Lineage (NCBI taxonomy): Eukaryota > Metazoa > Mollusca > Gastropoda > Semisulcospiridae > Semisulcospira > Semisulcospira habei. Next base: position 149,270,747 of record BTPG01000005.1, on the reverse strand, counting down.
TGCAGCTCTAGCTTCCATGGTTTCAATGTGAGGCCTCCACGTGAATCCAGTAATTTATTTGTTGCCAGTAAAGTTGGCCTGTCTGTCTTTGGTACTGGAAGATCTCCAGTTTTGAGGTGACCTCTTCCATCTGATTGAAAGAGATGGTCTAGCTCAGTTTGAGTGGCCTCTTTCAGTCCAGCTGCTGGCTCTATAGTGAGCATTCTGGATTCTGGAGGATGCTATTTCTTTATGTTCTGGAGGATGCTATTTTTTTATGCCTCCACGTGAATCCAGTAATTTATTTGTTGCCAGTAAAGTTGGCCTGTCTGTCTTTGGTACTGGTAGGTCTCCAGTTTTGAGGTGACCTCTTCCGTCTGATTGAAAGAGATGGTCTAGCTCAGTTTGAGTGGCCTCTTTCAGTCCAGCTGCTGACTCTATTGGCAGCATCCTGGATTCTGGAGGATGCTATTTCTTTATGTTCTGCTGCGCTCCACACTGCAAAGTCATCTGCATGGAGGATGTTCAAGACGAACCTTGGTACTGTTGTACTGATGTCATTAATGTAGACCAAAAACAGCATCAGACACAACATCTCCCTGAGGTACACCTTCCCCGAGTTTGACAAGAGTGCTGAATGTGCAGACGATAGAAGCTTCAGTGGCAGCCCCTGTTAAGCACGCCTTAAATAAAAAGAATTACAATTAAATCGATGGGTCACATTGAAATTAATGAAATGATCACAAATGTTTATGCTCAATATACATATTTTGTTAAGAAAACTGGCAACAAAAATATTTAATCAGAGGAGCAATTGTTATGATCATTTTTCGTTCCTTTGCGTACAGGTAAATGGGGGTAGGGCAGCAGATTCAGCCACTGTGGCCCCTAAATGCATCACAGCATCATAAAATCAGGTTGGGAGTAACTGTGGTACTCTATCCTAAACAATAAAACCTAAAAAAGACCTATCAGTTGTATACAAAATTTATGAGGGCATCAGAAACAATGTACGTTTCCCAATTCAGCAATTTTAAATGGTAAAAAGCTATCATTCACCACGAACATACCGTAAAGGATGCCGACTTTCCTTATTTTCTTGCACTTTATGCTCACATTATTGAAACTCATTAGGTAAAGAGAGGTCAAAATAAAATGGGATAACTTAAACAATTTTTTTCTAATTAATTTTGTGTACTTTTACAACTTGGGGGTAGGGATACAAAATCAACCACTGTGGCACTTACAGTGATCACAGCATCACCTAGTCAAGTTTATAATAATTGTGACATCCTGTTTTAATGATGTAGACCTACAAATGGACTGTCAGTGCTATAGAAAATGTCTGAAGGCATCTGACACATTATTTTTGTCTTTTTTTGCGATTTCTCGGAAATGGTCGTTTACTGGGTGCACAAATACCTTCACTGTGAGCCAGAGATTCAATATTTTTCATTCTGATTTTTGCAGAGGATGCAGAAGGTGTGCCTTGACATAATATTACCTGATTTGGGCTTCTGAAATGAATTCTGATTTATTTAGAGGAAAATGTTTCTCAACCTCATTTTAGCACCTGCGAAGAGCGTGAATGGGGGTACCCTTGCGCCATCGGCTATATCTCTGGTGTGTTCCTAAGGATTTTCGGGGAACATGGCTTAAACATCTCAGGACATACTAAGGAACACTTTGAAACCCATCTTATTGAGTAGTGGGGGGGGGGGGGGGGTGGTGCATGGTAGACCTTCCTAGCTTATGGACTAAGTTAATAGCCAGTCGCAATTCCAAAACAATGAATATCGCGATCTGAGAAACACAGCAAATAAATCTGATGGCGGCCGGGACTCCTGGCTATGATGAAATGATGCCTCCCCCCCCCCCCACCTCTATGTTTTGTGAACGGGTCGGGGGGGGGGGGGGGGGGCACAGGCGCGGGCCGGCAGCTATAACGCCGATATCAACCTGAGGACGATCACGCCGGCCTGCGTTCAGGAGTCCTTAAAGGCCCACTACCGCTGTAGCTGTTCAAAGATACACTTCTGTAACAGATGGTTACGGAACGCTACACTCAGGTCTAGTTCTGGTCATTCATTTGCACACAGGACAATCCAGTTCAGCACACGTCGTCTTTATATCAAGTAACCTGACAATGACTCCATTCCGTTCTAGAAATACAACGTTGTCAGTACGAAAAGTCTAAACTGAAATAGATTGACATGTTAACGGCAGCGCCGAATAAATAAGTGCGATTACACCGCGTGTGCTTTTGCTGCGCCCTAGGTGTGTCGACAAGGCATAACAAACACAAATGGTGCTGAAATGTGCCTTCAGATTTATGCATAATGGTACTTTATCTGTTTTCAATTTTATACACACCCGGATCTTCCACTGTGCGTTACAGAGAAGTGATGAAATTGAACACTTTCCTGACAAACTGTTAGGGAGCGGGGAACCACCGGCATGTGCCCAAAATTCACCTGCGCAGTTTTAGTGCAGTTTGTTTGTTCCACCGATGACTGACTCCTCAGTGTCGAAGTTGGAATTTCCGCGATCAAATCTTATGTATCTATATCAGATTAAAACTCTCTATCCTGATACACTGTTGCTTGAAATAAAATTGACTGTGATAGTTAGGTAGTGCCAAATTAGCAATCTATATCAGATTAACCCTTTCCATCCTTATACACTAATGCTGGAAATAAAATAGACTCCGATAGTTAAAGGGTAGTGACAGAATAGCTTGGCGCCTGAGGCGCCAAGCTATTCTGGCACTACCCTTTAATTAAAATGGTTGATCTGACGTCTCATAATCTGTTATATAGCCTTCATAAGACAATATGTAAATTTGAAAAAAAAATCAGCTTCAGCATGTAATGGATTAAAACAGAAAGAGTGTAGAAGCTTCGCGTAGCCTCTTTACTTGTTAAAACTGGACTTGCAACAAGACTGAGGAAGCCATACAGATCCACAACGTTTTTAAAAACCCAAACTTGCCACTTATCGACCTGTGCCGCGTGTCGCTGTCGTAGGCTTGGCTCTATAAATAACGCCCTCATTTTGAGGCAGCACTGGAGCTGACATTAACCCTTTCACTGCCATGATAAATTAAAAACAAACAAACAGCCAACTGCAAGAGGCATAGATTCTCATGAACCCTCCCCCCCCCCCAGTTGCGGGGGCTCATGAGAATCTATACCTCTTGCTTCAAATCACTTTGTATCAATGTTCCTTCGACGGCTTGGCAATCTTTGACTCGGTTGAACTGACCGAGAGTTCAAGAACACAATCTCTCCGTCCGTTGGCAGTGGAGTGGTTGAAGGCCCACAACCGGCGCCGTAACTGTTCAAAGATACATTTCTGTAATGGATGGTTACAAAACGCTACACACAGGTCTAGTTATGGTTCATTTAGACACAGGACATTCCAGTTCAGCTCACGTCGTCTGTATATCAAGTAATCTGACAATGACTCCGCTCCGTTCTAAAAATACAACGCTTTCAGTACGAGAAACAGCTAAAAATAGATTGACACGTTTACGGCAGCCCAGAATAAATAAGTGCGATTGCGCGTGTGCTTTTTCCTGCGTGTCCAAGCTGTTGCTAAAGTTCATTAGACGTGTCGACAAAACATAACAAACACAAATGGTGTTGAAATGTGTCCGTTCCGATTTATGCGTAATGGTAGTTTAACCCATATCATACTGGAGGCTAAAAGCTTCAAATTTGTACACTGCATATGCAAGCTACAGTAACATTATAGTACTTACAAATAAGGATATAGACCAATGGCTTTAGTTCAAGGGTGGTGCCAGAATAGCTTGGCGCCTAGAGGCGCCAAGCTATTCTGGCACTAACCTTGAACTATTTTAGTCAAACTTATTACACACACTGGTGTATTCCGAATGATAAGGGTTAAGACACGCAAGAAGCACAGTTTCTCGTGACCCCCTGCAGCTGCAGGGACCCACGAGAATCTGCGCCTCTTACAGACGAAATGTGCCTGACTAGAACTCTGTTTTGCGAATTAGATCGGCACTAGGCAAGGCATGTGGCAGATCCTGGAGCGACTTGGCTGTCCCCCAAAGTTCCTCAACATGATTGTCCAGCTACACGAGGACCAGCAAGGCCAGGTCAGACTCAACAATGATCTCTCAGAACCATTCCCTATTCTCAACGGCGTAAAGCAGGGCTGCGTGCTGGCACCGACCTTCTTCACCATCTTTTTTAGCATGATGTTGAAGCAGGCCACAGTGGACCTCGATGATGACGATGCAGTGTACATCAGGTATCGTCTCGATGGCAGCCTGTTCAACCTCAGACGACTGCAGGCCCACACGAAAACCCTAGACCAACTGATTCGTGAGCTGCTTTTTTCTGATGATGCTGCCCTCGTTGCACACACAGAGAGAGCCCTGCAGCGCATCACGTCTTGCTTCGCAGATGCTGCCCAGCTCTTTGGACTCGAGGTCAGTCTGAAAAAGACAGAGGTCCTCCATCAGCCGGCACCCAAGACAGTGTATCGCCCTCCTCACATCACCATTGGCGAGTCTGAACTAAAGTCAGTGCACCAGTTTACTTACCTTGGCTGCATTATCACGTCGGACGCCAAGCTGGACAAGGAGCTTGACAGCAGGCTGGCAAAAGCGAACAGCGCTTTCGGGCGACTTTTCAAGCGGGTGTGGCACAATCAACAGCTGAAAACAGGCACCAAGATCAGCGTGTACAGAGCTGTGGTCCTCACCACCCTGCTGTATGGTTCCGAGTCTTGGGCCCTCTACCGCAGCCAACTACGACTCCTCGAACGCTTCCACCAGCGCTGCCTGCGTACCATCCTGGGCATTCACTGGAGTGACTATGTCACCAACGTCGAGGTCCTTGAACAGGCTGAAACTGTGAGCATCGAGGCTTTGCTGCTGCGGACACAGCTCCGCTGGGCGGGGCATGTCTCCAGGATGGAGGATCATCGCCTACCAAAGATCACCCTGTTCGGCGAGCTTGCTACTGGACACCGTGACAGAGGGGCACCAAAGAAGAGATACAAAGACTGTCTCAAGAAGTCACTTAGTGCCTGCCAAATCGACCACCACCAGTGGTCTTCGCTTGCTGCGGACCGTGACACCTGGCGCTCCACCATTTACAAGGCAGCTGTCTCCTTTGAGGACTCTCACAGAGCTAGCCTTAAGGACAAGCGGCTCAGGAGAAAAAACAGAGATGCCGCAGCTCAGAACCCTGGCCATACCTTCCCCTGCAGCCACTGCGGTCGAACCTGCCTGTCTCGGGTTGGCCTCCGCAGCCACGAACAAGCCTGCAGACGTCGTGGGCAACTCCTATAAAATCTTCGTTCGCTAAGTCAAGCCAAGAGAGAGATAATAACATGCAGTCATAAATACAAGGAGGAACAGATTTTCGGTGAAATCGATTGCTCCGTGATTACCCATTGTGGCTCCCAGTCGGTAGCGTCGCTTTGTCGCGGTGATTCCGGCCGGTAGGATTAGGAATCATCTCGACAAAAACGCTCTACCGACAGCCAAAGCGTTTATATCCCGGATCTGTATGCCCCACTTATCCAGAAACTTATGTCGATATTCTCATTATTCAGTCAAGAGTCTTCTGGTAAACACAATAAACTCACTCATGATCAGTTCTGGAAGGGACAACTTGGAGATGGGTCGACCATGATAGTGTGAGTATAGCGTCGGATTAACTCGGCGTCATAGGAGAGAGAAATAGAGCCGGGGAGGTGTGTCTGATGAGCGTCTAATTAACCCATTTGAGCCCCGAGTCCCTACAGCAGGAGATTGATTGACCGTGATAATTCATGGGTAGTGCCAGATTAGATCGGCGCCTTCAGGCGCCAAGCTAATCTGGCACTACCCTCGAATTATCATGGTCAATCCACCTCCTGCAACTGGTAAATATACTAACGGTCAAAACTGTTTTGTGTCATTGTTTATCGTCGCAAGTACGCTAATAAAATACAATGTTCTTTCGATCAAAATGGGTTAAAAGTTGATCTTGGACAGTCCACTGTACAGGGAACAATAGACAACAATTTCCACGAACGTGTCAAATGCACGTGATACATCGTCAGTTTTTATTAAAAGCTGTGCGATATTGGCAAGCGTACCAAAGGCAGGCAGGTGGAAAAACTCGGTAAAGTCGTGATGCACGTGCAAAAGGGGTCAGTCGTGAACACTGAGTACTTCTGTTTCGCTACAAATACCAGTACAGTAAGGGCATAATTGTCACTTTCCTAACCATGCCAGCACGACGAAGCCTAACGCCAATAGATCAAGACCGGGCGCTAGCATGGCTGCAGGATGGAATTTCCGGACGACAAGTTGCGAGACGTCTTGGGGTGTCCCATTCAGTGATCCAGAGGCTGCTGGCACGATTCCAAGAAACTGGGAGGGCAGAACGACGACCCTGTTTAGGACGCCCGCGCTGCACCAGCAGAAGGAAGGACAGATACCTATGTGTGGCGGCTCTGCGCGACCAAACTGTCACGTCAACCACTCTGCGACGTCAACTGATGCAAGCTGCAAGCGTTAACGTCAGCAGAAATAGTCTGCCGACGTCTGCGCGAAATTGCCCTGGCTTCATGCAGAGCAGCAGTGAGAACCCTCACTCCAGCTCATCGCAGAGCCCGGGTTGCCTGGTGTCGTCAACATGTGAGGTGGAACAGAATCCAGTGGACTCAGGTTCTGTTTACTGATGAGTCACGGTTCACTGTGTCCTTCAACGAGGGCAGAGTGAGGGTCTGGAGACGCCAGGGCGAGAGATTCACGGATGGATGCGTCCAAGAGGTGGATCGCTTCGGAGGAGGCTCAGTCATGGTCTGGGCAGGCTTCAGCAGGGAAGGCAGGACCCCCCTCCACGTCATCCGAGACACCCTGACTGGCCTGCGCTATCGGGACGAGATTGTGCAGTCCCTCATACAGCCAGCTCTCCAAGCCAAAGGCGACAATGCTGTTTTGCAGGACGACAACTCTCGACCTCATCGCGCTCCTGTGGTGGATGAGTACCTTGAGCAACGGGGCATCACGAGGATGGAGTGGCCAGCTCGTTCACCTGATCTGGCTCGAGCACCTCTGGGACGTGCTGGGGCAACGTGTAGTCAGCAACCACCCCCCACATCAAGGCGTCCCCCAGCTGACTCAGTTCCTGCATCAAGAGTGGCCAAGCGATCCCACAACATGTTCTCCGAACCCTGGTAAACTCCATGCGTCAACGCTGCATTGAATGCTTGGCTGCAAACGGTGGGTACACTCGCTACTGACTGGACCAGTCTTGTGTGACTTTTCAAATGAGGGGTGGGTGAACAGTCTAACGTACTGCTGTTGTTACAATTGCTTGATTTACTCAAAACTTAAATGAAATTGTTACTGAATAAATTAGCAAAGTACTGACTCCAAGTATTGTTACATTATTTGTGTGGTGTCGGTGCGTCTGCGATAAAAAAGTGGCCCTTAAGTTTTGACCATTAGCATAGTCGTTAAGAGAGAAAAATGTTGAGCCCGGGAGGGGTGGCGTGATACTGTGTCTGATGAGCGTCACTCACAAACCAGATAGGTGAGGCTAGCGCTGGCAGAATTGTCAGTACTCAAACCAAGGGGAATCACAGCGCTGGACAGACAACAGTTAGATCCCCTGCCCAAGGGGAATCATGAGCGTCTGGTTAACTCGGCATCCTCGGAGAGGGAAATGTTGAGCCGGGGAGGGATGGCGTGATACTGTGTCTGATGAGCGTCTGATTAACCATTTTAGCCCCACGGGTGCTTTTCTCACATTTTGGATGTGTTACCGAACGACTATGTACCAGTTGCAGGAGGTGGATTGACCATGATAATTCAAGGGTAGTGCCAGATTAGCTTGACGCCTGTTGCTGACGCCACGTTGAATCCAGGTTTCTAGAGTGTTTGTTGTATTGTTGAATTACTATGAACAAAGATTGCAGAAACACATTCTGCGTCAACTGACACCGAAAGAATTAATTACCACCCCACTCTCCCCCCCCCCCCCCACACGCACACACATACCTCCGCCCCACGATTTTGACAGTAATAGTGGTTCTTCAGTGCACTCTGAAAATGTCCATGTGCTTACCTGAAACATTGGCAGTCCGCTATTAATCATCAGTGAGTAGTTACGTATGAAAGTGACAAATGTGTGTTTTGTGTTTATCATTCATTTTTATTCATTAGCGGGCCGCGGTTAGGCCAGAGCGCGCTGAGATTGACTATGATTGGTACACATACCAAGGAGAATTACTCAGCGCTGGACAGAAAAAACGGTTAGATCCCGTGCCCCGTCCTATCAGTCACCCAATCGGCAGCCCACAGAAAAACACGCAGATGCAAATAACAGCTGCTCTTCTATGGGAAACGACTAGAAGTAAAGTCCCCGGAAACAGCGACTCTTCTATGGACTATGACACGAAGAAAGCCCCTTACACACGAACAGGACAGGAAAAAGTCTCTTGATAGCAGCTCTTCTATCCATGGAAAACGACACAAAAAGTCCCTTGACAGTGGCTCTTTAAAGGAAAACGGCGCAAAAAGTCCCTTGACAGTGGCTCTTCAATGGAAAACGGCACAAAACAAGTCCCTTGACAGAGGCTCTTGTACGGGAAACTACATATAACAATGAGTCGTTTCACATATAACAATGAGTCGTTTCCTATAAAAGAACCGCTGTCATGGGATTTCTGGAATAAACGTCGGAAAGAAATGTCTTCATAAGTTATATTTATTACCTTCACGTCTGTACCCGCGCCTGTTCGGACTGGATAGGATTATGCATAGCCTTTATAGCTATTCAGGCATTGGCTTCCTAGCTGTCATGCTCCAAGACCCTGCAGCAAGAAGGCCGTGCCTGATTAGCTTGGTGGATTGATCTCAAAACATGTCACGGTTGGTCTGTATCCTGCGACCAGTTGGCCTAATTAGCACTGATTACAGATGACAGCCTGTTTATAGCTTTCATCCATCCATCCATCCATCCATCATGAGCAGGCAAGGCATGTGGAAGATCCTGGAGCGACTTGGCTGTCCCCCAAAGTTCCTCAACATGATTGTCCAGCTACACGAGGACCAGCAAGGCCAGGTCAGACTCAACAATGACCTCTCAGAACCATTCCCTATTCTCAACGGTGTAAAGCAGGGCTGCGTGCTGGCACCGACCCTCTTCACCATCTTTTTTAGCATGATGTTGAAGCAGGCCACAGTGGACCTCGATGATGACGATGCAGTGTACATCAGGTATCGCCTCGATGGCAGCCTGTTTAACCTCAGACGACTGCAGGCCCACACGAAAACCCTAGACCAACTGATTCGCGAGCTGCTTTTTGCTGATGATGCTGCCCTCGTTGCACACACAGAGAGAGCCCTGCAGCGCATCACGTCTTGCTTCGCAGATGCTGCCCAGCTCTTTGGACTCGAGGTCAGTCTTAAAAAGACAGAGGTCCTCCATCAGCCGGCACCCAAGACAGTGTACCGCCCTCCTCACATCACCATCGGCGAGTCTGAACTAAAGTCAGTGCACCAGTTTACTTACCTTGGCTGCATTATCACGTCGGACGCCAAGCTGGACAAGGAGCTTGACAGCAGGCTGGCAAAAGCGAACAGCGCTTTCGGGCGACTTTTCAAGCGGGTGTGGCACAATCAGCAGCTGAAAACAGGCACCAAGATCAGCGTGTACAGAGCTGTGGTCCTCACCACCCTGCTGTATGGTTCCGAGTCCTGGGCCCTCTACCGCAGCCAACTACGACTCCTCGAACGCTTCCACCAGCGCTGCCTGCGTACCATCCTGGGCATTCACTGGAGTGACTATGTCACCAACGTCGAGGTCCTTGAACGGGCTGAAACTGTGAGCATCGAGGCTTTGCTGCTGCGGACACAGCTCCGCTGGGCGGGGCATGTCTCCAGGATGGAGGATCATCGCCTACCAAAGATCACCCTGTTCGGCGAGCTTGCTACTGGACACCGTGACAGAGGGGCACCAAAGAAGAGATACAAAGACTGTCTCAAGAAGTCACTTAGTGCCTGCCAAATCGACCACCACCAGTGGTCTTCGCTTGCTGCGGACCGTGACACCTGGCGCTCCACCATTTACAAGGCAGCTGTCTCCTTTGAGGACTCTCACAGAGCTAGCCTTAAGGACAAGCGGCTCAGGAGAAAAAACAGAGATGCCGCAGCTCAGAACCCTGGCCATACCTTCCCCTGCAGCCACTGCGGTCGAACCTGCCTGTCTCGGATTGGCCTCCGCAGCCACGAACAAGCCTGCAGACGTCGTGGGCAACTCCTATAAAATCTTCGTTCGCGAAGTCAAGCCAAGAGAGACAGATGACAGCCTGTTTATAGCTTTCATCCATCCATCCATCCATCCATCCATCCATCCATCCATCCATCCATCCATCCATCCATCCATCCATCCATCCATCCATCCATCCATCCATCCACCCACCCACCCACCCACCCACCCAACCAACCACCCACCCACCCACCCACATATCCGTACGTCCGTTCGTCCATCCCCCCAGCCATCCTCCATTTATTCAGTTTTGTTTATTCATTTATTTCGTCGATGTATTCAGTCATTTTGCCACTGAACTACGATTCTTTATTTACGTAGAAAAGAAACCCAAAGAAGAAATATCACATTGGTCCCGACCGAATTAAGTTTTTCCACTCTTTTAACTCATCCAGCCGGCTCAACACACTGCAGCCAGATGCGGATGAAATGTGAAAGTTATGTTTCCACACATAGTAGCTTGGCGCCTCCAGGCGCCAAGTTACTCTGGCACCACCCTCGAACTATCATGGTCGGGCTTTTCTCCTCAGCGGCAATACAATCTTTCGCGCGGCATCTCGCAAATTTGGAAATGTCAGCCGGCTTTGGGGCCTGATGTATGAATACATTGTGCTCCAGCACCGAAATCCGCAAATTTTGAAGTTGCCCCCTGAAGACTGTATTACACTTCTGGAAACAGATCGAGCGTGATAGTTCAAGGGTTGTGCCA